>CM060970.1:129321838-129699338 GCA_030765045.1 Tenodera sinensis
CAAATATTTGTATTATTGTTTGTGACGTAAAGGAACAATAAATAAGCACATTAAAAATTTAAAAAGGAAATTTAATCGTCCTTGTAAGGCGTAGACCTATACCACGCCCTGAGGTACGTCGAGAAATTCGATGAAAAGTATTTAGTCTCATAGCTGCATTAAACGTAAATAACTGTCTCAAACGTCGCATCAACAACAAGGTAAGACTGTTCTAATTATATGTAAAAATTAAAAAAAAAATTAATTAATTTTGGACAATAGTTTAAATGATACTGAGAAATAGGAAATTAGTAAAAAAATGGAGAATGTTAAAGAGTTAAGTGGTAGTAAAAAGGGAGAGAATAGTGAAGAATCAGTGGTAAAGGTTTGTGAGACAGAATTAGGATTGAAAGAATACATGCAATTATTCTCTAAACAGATAATGGAGTTATCTCAGAAGATGGACAGTACGAAGTCAGACTTAGTGGAATTAAATAACAAATTGGATAGTAATGTGAGTAGTTTAAAAAATAAGATGGAGAGTAGCTTAGTTACAGTAACTGAGAGAATTGAACTGGGTAGAAAAGAATGTAAAGAAGAACTGAAAACATTGTCTTTAGAATTAAGGGCAGAAATTGGATCTAGTAAAAATGATATAATTAAGTTAGAAGAACTAGTGAATGAAATCAAGTTAGGGCAAGAAAGAGTAGTGAAAGACATGCAGACTGAAATGGTTAAAGAGTTAGATGAGTTTAAGAAACAGCAGGATGAGAAATTGGATAAACAAAGAGTAGATTTAGAAATGTTAGAGAACAAAATGAAGCATGAGATAGATGCAATAGCAGAAAATTCTAAGACAGTTCATAATGAAAATAAATTAGCTCAGGGTAATCTTGCTGTAGAAATTAGCAACCTAAGCAGTGTTGTGAAACCTATGGGTACTGAAATGCAATTACAACGTGAGGAGTTCAATAAGTTCAGTGGGGAAGCAAAAATTAACATGCAGGAATTGCAAGATAATTTAGAAAAAGAAAAAGAAAATACTGGGAAGTTAACCCAAGTTGTAATTGGATTGCAGGCCAATAATGTTGACGAAAATCAAAATGTAAATGTAGATAGGAATGTGTCTGAAATTGACTTACCTGACAATGGCAGTAACAATGTTGACTTTCAGGAAAATGACTTAGCTGAACCTTGTCATATACAAAGTCAAAATCTTCCTTATAATATGAACCACTTGTTACATGACCTAACCCCACCATCTTTTGACGAGGAAGCTGGTGATAACCCAAAACTTTTCCTACGGGAACTTGAAGACTATTTTAGAATAAAAAGAATCCCTAATGAATTCCGTATGATGATCGTCAAACGTAGCCTGAAAAAGAATGCCTTAGAATGGTTGAGGTTAACTTGGGCATCTCACGAAACGTATAGTATGTTCAGAAATTTATTTACAAGTAGATTTTGGGGTCCCGGACGTCAGAACAGAATTAAAGTAGAGTTAGCTACTGGGCACTATGAACCTCAAAAAGGAATTTCTATGACCGAATATTTCTTAAAGCTTGCAAATAAGACTAAACTTTTGGATCCTCAGATGAGCGAGCAAGAGGTCATTAACTCCTTGATACGTCATTATCCCCAGCACATTAGGAACAATTTGATTGTAGCAAAGCCGATAGATTTCTCCGACATGATCGAGTTATTAACGGAATTTGAAGCACATACCAATTATCCAAGGACGAATATAAATCAACGTCAGGAGAGAAGTACAAACGGTGAAAATAGGCAACATCCATACAGGGGGACAAGGTTAGGAAATCATGATGTTAGTGACGTACAAAGGAACAACGCGAGAGGCGAGGCAAGCAGAGACAACGTTGAGAATGACGAGACGGATAGAAATTCCAATGCAAGATCGCATTATAGAAACACTATACCTCAACATCGACAGAACTCGAGATATAATAGGTATCGAAACAATTATCGTTTTGAGGAAAATAGAGGGCGCGGGAGAAGCAGCCAACTGAATCACCTCAACTTATATAGGGATTACACGAGGAGAGGAAACGAAGGTTATGTAAGGAGGAATTTTGGCAATCATAATTTCCCTTCGCAAGTAAATCAAAATTCCAGATCACACGCGGAAGGAAATGGCGGTGAAAATAGAGAAGTCCCAATGCCGGAAAACCGATCGGCCGATAATAGCACCATTAATGCGTCGGGTACCAACTTAGGGAACGAAAATCTGGAAAACCAATTCCCAGATCATTTTGCGCTCTGGAAAATGATTCGGTGTTGCGGGCACAGAGCAAGTATGATTTCAAACCAATTGAGGAGCATGGGAATCATCCGATAGAATTACCGAAGGAACTGATTAATCCACCACAAATCATAGTGAAAATATGGGACCATAACTATAGATAGATAGATACTTTATTTCACTGCTTAGAGCATGGCCCGGTGGCAGCGCTGTCAATATAATATACAATTCTTTACAATATGATATACAATTCTTTACAATATAATATACAACTCCTTACAATATAATATACAATTCCTTACAACATATATATAATTCCTTTCATGCACTATGGTAACTATACAGGATTTCTTTTTAACCTCTCTTTGAAATTATTTACATTTGGAGGCAAAGTCTCCAGTAACTCTGCAGTCAAATTGTTCCAGTCATTAATTGTTCTATTGGTAAAGGAAAATTTACCTATATCAGTTTTCTGTTCCCTATTTCTTATTTTTTTTAGAGTGATCATTCCTTCCCCTATATGATGGTGTCAACAACCGCTTTGTTATATCTTTCCATGCAGGTTCCCCCTTATATGCTCTAAAGATTGCACATAGCCTTGCCCGTTTTCTACGTTTCTCCAATGATTCCCAGGAGGTAGCAGTGCCTGTAGGGTTTTCAAATCGCTTTCCTCTATCAACAAATTTAGCTGCTCGTTTTTGAACTCTCTCGAGTGCTTGTTTTTGACCAACCCGATATGGATCCCAGCATGCCGCGCTATATTCTAATATTGGTCGGACTAAGGATGTGTAAGCTAAATTTCGCGATTTCCCATTGCTGCGTTTTAATATTCTCATTACAAAGTGCAATGCTTTGCAGGCTTTTCCAGTGACCGAGTTTACATGTTCCCCCCATTCCAATCTTTCATTTATTATTACACCTAGATATCTAGTGCTACTTACCCTGGGTATTCTCTTGTTATCTAATTTATACATCACATTTTCTTCTGTTCTTGTCCTTGAAAATATAATTGTTTTACATTTACTTGGATTTATCTCCATTTGATTGGATTGCGCCCAGAGTTGAATTTTGTTTAAATCTTCTTGTAAGTTATTAACGTCACCTTCGGTCTTGATATTTCTATAGATTATACAATCATCCGCAAATAGCCGAATTTGTGATGTTATCCCTTTCCATAAATCATTTACATATGCTAAGAAAAGCAACGGCCCGATCACGCTACCCTGGGGGACACCTGAGGTTACTTCGGTAGGGGACGATAGTCTATTTCCCACCCGCACTCTTTGGGTTCGTCCGCTCAAGAATTCCCGAATCCAAATAATCACTCTGTTGTCTATTTGCATATTGCAAAGTTTTTCTATAAGTGGCCCATGAGGTACAAGGTCAAACGCTTTAGTAAAGTCAATAACTATTGCATGCACTTTACCACCTGTATCGAGTGCATCAGCTACATCCTGACAAATAGCTACTAGTTGGCTCTCACAAGAGTGTCCATTCCGAAACCCATGTTGTCCTTCAAAGAGCCAGTGTGAATTATCCCATTCTTGTCTTAAGTATTGCCCTATAAGATGCTCGACTTGTTTACTTACTACTGATGTCAAGCTAACTGGCCTATAATTTGTCGCTGTGGTTCGATCCCCTGTTTTATAAATAGGAACGACTATAGCCTGCTTCCAATCCTGCGGTATACTTCCGTTATTTACCGTTATTTCGAATAGCCTCATCATATATGGCACGATTGCCTCCCCTCCAATTTTAAGAAAGTCACCCGAAATGCCGTCCGGACCGACTGATTTATATTTCCCTAATTTAAATAATCTTTTTCGAATGTCGCTTGGTTTCACGATCATAGGGGGCCCCTCCGTTCTTTTAATACTGGCATTGCTCTTTACTTGGAACACTGAAGCGAATTGCCGATTAAATACTTCCGCTTTTAACAAAGAGTCGGTAACTTGTACATTTCCATTTTTTATTCCCGGAATCTCCTCCTTATTACCCCTGCGCCTTCTCACGAATTTAAAAAACTGCTGCCAGTTATTTCTGTTAGACGAGAGAATATTTTTTAAAAAATTTTCTTCAGCGGTAATCTTCTCTAATAAAAGTTTATTTGACAAGACATGGAATTTATTTGCGTGATTAGTACTAATTTTACGTGACCCATATGCTCTCCTAACTTGTTTCTTTAGTCGTTTTACTGTTTTGTTGTAATATTCTGGGTCAGGGTTTTTTGTGAGTGTTTTACGGGGTATAAATTTATCTGTCGCTTCCACAACGATTTTTTTAAAATTTTGCCATATTTTTTCAACCGAACTTCCAGTTTGGGACCACAAGGAATATCTATCTTTTAGGAATTGTTGCAGCCTTGGAATGTCTCCTTTATAATATTGGTAAATGTGTTTCTTTTCCCCTGTATGGCATTGGGCTCGAATCCCTTCTACTTTAACCACTGCGCAGTTATGGTCACTTATACCAGGAAAAACTTCACACTCTAGCACTGCTTCCTCCGGCTTCACCAGGAAAACGTCTAGAACCACCCCCTCCCTAGTTGCGGTTTTTACAGTTTGAACAAAGCCACCTTCCCAAATTAGGTCATTTACAATAGCCTGCGATTCCCCTCCCCTCACTTCACCCTCCCAGTTAACTTTTGGAAGATTTAGGTCACCCCCTATGATTACCTGCTCGCTGGCCTCACTTTCAAGAACCCGTTTTGCAAGTGATTTTAATGAGCCCAAGTCGTCACTTGGTGGCCTATATATACCAACTATCCGCCATTTATTTTTCATATAATTTCCTGAAATTTCTACTTCTAAGATTTCGTATACCTCATCCCGCCACACTTCTGCCGCGTTGTGTATGTTTTTGACACAAATAAATATCCCACCCCCTCTACCGTTTCTATCTCTTCTTATTACCGTGAGGTTGTTTCTAAATATTTCTGCGTTTGTGATATCCGGCTGTAGCCAAGATTCGGTACCTATTACTACGTCTGGATCATATATGTCTATTAAGTTTGAGAATTCTAATTTTTTGTTTAAGATGCTTCGACAATTTACCTGCAAAATCACTAGAGATTTACCTTTGCTATTTGATGTTTTGTCGATACTCTCGCCGTCCCACAGTCAGTTCCCTTCGTCCTCGCTACATCCGCCATCTCGTCCGTCGCTGACCTCGCTCCTTCTGCCACCGTTCTCGTCCCGTTCTCCGCCATTCTCGACCCGGTCACCGATATTCTCGTCACATCCGTCGCCGAAAGATGCAGCCACTCTAGTAAAGAGTGACGCCAATGTCGCCGCTCCTCTCCTATTTAGATGCACTCCGTCACGTCCTAAATCATTTTCTCCTATCCATGAGTTTGGGTCAACAAATAGAAGTCCCAGTCGTTCTGCCACCCATTGGAAAGAGTCATTTAATCGGCCCACCTTGCGCCAATTTACGTCTCTGCGCCGTATCACACCACTTAAAATTATTTTAGCTGCGGGAAATTTACTTTTCACTGTTGTAGCCAAATCGTACATGTCTCCCATTATGTGGTCTATGTTTCGCCTTAGGTCATTTGATCCCACATGCACAATTACTGTTTCCGGATTTGTTTGTTCCTGCTGCTCCACAACCTTCTTCATCTGCTCCGTTCGTATTCCAGGGAAGCATTCCACATTCAATTCTGCACTGTGTTTCCCGACATGCTTTATTATTGAGTCTCCTAAGACTAAACAAGGTTTCTTTTGTGTAGGCTCGTCTTGGGTTTTTATCCAGTGTTGCTGGACACGGGGGCTAGCACATCTGTAATATCGGAAGAATTTTTTCTGGAACTTACGGCCTTGCATCGTATTGAATATTTAGGCGTGAGTAATGTCTATTGTAGTACGGCGATAGGAAGAAAGAAAGATAGAGTGAAATATCAAGCATTGATAAAAGCGTGCGTAGATAGCTGGACGTTCGACTTCATAGCACTCGTAATACAACGTTTGACGAGAGAGCTAATTATTGGAAATGATTTACTGTACAACTGGCAGGCAAAGATAGATTTCAAATCCCACAAATTAGAAATCAGAGAGGGAGAAAATACTCGGAGAATAAAGCTGTTGCAGATGATATTGCTGAAATAGGAGGAAACTGCGACGAAATATATAATGAAAGATTTTTTGTAGAAAACGTTGTATTATACCAAGATGACAGCTTAGATGAAGTTATTGAAGAAAACTGCGACGATACGAAATACTACGGTGTAAATGAAGGAATAAAGGATAAAATATGTGAAAATAAAGAAGATGAAGACCTCCTTGTAAACGACTGTCAGTTGAGGGAATTGAAAATGGTTAGCGATGTTAATGAGGCGAGAAGAGAAGTGGACTTCCAGAAGTTGTTAGAAGAGAAGATCAACAGAACGTATAACTTAAACGCTACGCAGAAGGATCAGTTAAGAGCATGCTTGATGAAGAACAAGAACGTTTTCAGCGATAGACCAGGGCTGTGCAACAAATATACCCACGTGTTTAAGGTCGAAAATGCTACCCCATACTCCCATAGAAGTAGACCCATACCTAACGACATTAAAAACAAGGCGAAAGAAGTAATAAAAGAGATGCTAAGGAACGGCATAATAGAGATCGCAGATACTCCTTACTTACATCCATTATGCTGGGTCCATAAGTCCGACGGTTCCTTACGGATGACGATTGATGCTCGAAAAATCAACTCTGTAACGCAACCTGATCATTTTAGACCTCAAGGAGTAGATGAAGTGTTAGCCAATTTAAAACATGGCAAATACGTTTCTAAGTTAGACCTAGTGTCATCATACTGGCAAATCCCGCTAGATGAATATGTGAGAAAGTACACAGGTTTCAGCTTCGACGGAAAGATATATCAGTTTAAAACCTGTGGATTTGGTCTTTCGACAAGCGGAAGTGCACTACTCCGAGCAATTCATAACATCTTTGGAGACACGATAGAAAACTTTGCGTTACAATACATTGATGATTTTCTGATTTATGATGGCGATTTTGACAACCACATCAAACATTTGGAATATATATTTTCGAAATTTTATGACAGTGGCATGACCATAAACTTAAATAAATCACAATTTTTGACGAAAGAAATAGAATTCCTCGGGTATGTAGTTTCCGAAGCAGGCATAACTCCGAATGAGAAACGGATTAAGGCTATTCAAGCAATTCCCCCACCCAAGAACGTGAAACAACTGAGAAGATTGTTAGGTATACTACAATACGAAAGTAAATTCGTTATTAACTATGCCAAGGAGCTAAGTCCACTCAGGGAGTTACTAAAGAAAGGTGTCAGATGGGAATGGACAGAAGAATGCCAGCAGGCATTTCTTAGAGTAAAGAACCTGTTTAGTAATACCATCCTTTTGGAAAGACCGATACCTAACGCGCCTTATCACATGTAGACGGACGCTAGTATCAAAGCTTATGCGTGTGTACTTACGTAAATTGACACAGAGGGAAACAGTCACGTGATCGCTACGGCATCCAGGTCCCTGAGCAACGTGGAAGCGAATGATTGCATAACCGAGCAAGAAATTGGGGCTATATATTTCGCATTGCAAAAGTTTGGACAGTATGTTTACAATACCAAGATCATAGTATATACGGACCATATCAGCTTGTCCTTCATTAAGAAATGCAAGCTCACAAGCTCCAAGATCTCGCGTTATGTTCATGAAATCACTTCGTACGACATTGAGGTGAAACATATTCCTGGCAAGCAAAACATTTTCAGCGACCTGCTATCCCGACAGTCAGCTGACATGCAAATTCCTGAGACTTTGTCCCATCCTCAGAACGAAGTCAGGCTAATGGAACTTAGTTTAGAAAACCGCAGGAGACTGTCGAGCAAGTTTGATAACATAGCAGTGTTGCAAAGTAAAGATCAAACATTGAAAAAATTATGGCTAACAGCCCCAGGAATAGAGAACGTCGGTGGTACAATCGCCAAACACAGCGACATCCTGTACAAGTTGCATGGACACCATGAAAAAAATGGAAGCTTATAGTACCACAGGGACTGGAAAAAGAGGTAATTGAGACCTTCCACGAACACTTAGCACATCCAGGATGCAGAAGGACCACTATGGCAATCCAAGAGCAACTGTATATTAGACAGATTGGCCGAAAGGTTAGAAAGTTCGTTGCCACCTGCGAACTTTGCCAAAAAGCAAAACCTATCAACGTAAAGTACGACTGTGAACCCCAGACTGTGATAAGGGATGAGAAGAATGCGTTAGTAGCAATAGATGCGCATGGAGAAATGACCGCGAGCCTGTACGGCAGCAAATATGTTTTTGTAATGTTTGACATCTTCACGAAATTTGTGAAAATATACCCTGTGAGGAATATTAAAAGCAGAACCTGCGTGAACAAGATTTTAAATGAATGGATTCCATCATACGGGCCAATCAAGGCAATACTGTCAGACAACGCCACTGTTCATAAGAGCAAGATTTTTATTTCCTCCTTAAAGAACAATCATGTAAAAATTTATAATACGTCGGTATATTACCCACAAGGCAACCCATGTGAGAGGGTCATGCGTGACTTGGGTATATATCTTAGGATTCTGTGCCACGCAAACCACCGTGGATGGTACCACCACTGCAAAACCATTGAGAAAATTCTGAACCACTCGATAAACCCAACGACTGGATTTGCACCATATGAGTTGATGAATGGTCAACCCCCAGAGTCCTTGGTGCTTAATGTTCCGACCACCATTGAATTGAAGGAAGGAAGGAAGGCTTAGTGAAGAGCAGAAGTGTGTGGAAGCCTTCAGGAGAATAAGGGAAAAGGCCGAAAAGAGAATCGCCAAAATTCAGAGGAGAAAAAAATCAATGGGATCCCGATATAGGGGATGAGGTACTAGTGAGACAATTTCACCCATCCAGTGCCCAAAAGAAAATCTATTGGCGTATGAATCTACTTTATAAAGGACCCTTAAAAGTGGCGAAGAAATTTGGCGATCATACATACGAGCTCAGGGATAACAATAAAGTGATAGGAAAATATCACAAGACATTATTGAAACCCTACAAAAGGGATAACCAAACATAGTGACAATGTATATAGATGTTTGTTATGTATATGTTCTTCATGTTTGTATTAATGTTATGATTGTTGACATGTCTATAATTTAATTGTCGAGAGGCATTCATCAGAATGTATGTAATATATTGTTTTGTTTTGTGCTTGTTACGTTTCTTTTGTGTTTGTTAGAAATTACATACATTCTGATGAGAGGCATTTGAGGCGATATTGTTTATAAGAAGCCTCCTAAGATAGTTAAAATTTGTGTTTATAGTGGCGGCAGAAAAAGCCCCCTAAAATTGTGACTCATTGTCCTAGTGGGCAATGATGTAGACCTTCAATTGTCTTAGCTTGTTCATGTGTTATCGGGATTGGCGTCATGTGGAAATCGCAAAGTACGCGAATAATTCGAAAAGTTATCGACATATAGTGTTTATTGGAAGAACATTGTGTTTTAAAAGTTAACAGGAGTAACAATGCAGAGATCTAATATATAATTAGTAGGGCTCCATAAAAAAATAGAAGAAGATTACGAACTCGCAAAATTACGTAGTCCGTGTTCGGGTAGTGTGAACCCCGCAGGGCTTGAGAAAAAGGACGCCAATCCAAATATTTGTATTATTGTTTATGACGTAAAGGAACAATAAATAAGTATATTAAAAATTTAAAAAGGAAATTTAATCATCCTTGTAAGGCGTAGACCTATACCACGCCCTGAGGTACGTCGAGAAATTCGATGAAAAGTATTTAGTCTCATAGCTGCATTAAACGTAAATAACTGTCTCAAACGTCGCATCAACAACGTGTGGCAAGAAAGAAGAGCAAATAACTGTCTCAAACGTCGCATCAACAACGTGTGGCAAGTAAGAAGAGCAAATAACTGTCTCAAACGTCGCATCAACAACCTGTGGCAAGTAAGAAGAACAAATAACTGTCTCAAACGTCGCATCAACAACGTGTGGCAAGTAAGAAGAACAAATAACTGTCTCAAACGTCGCATCAACAACGAGTGGCAAGAAAGAAGAACAAATAACTGTCTCAAACGTCGCATCAACAACGAGTGGCAAGAAAGAAGAACAAATAACTGTCTCAAACGTCGCATCAACAACGTGTGGCAAGAAAGAAGAGCAAATAACTGTCTCAAACGTCGCATCAACAACGAGTGGCAAGAAAGAAGAACAAATAACTGTCTCAAACGTCGCATCAACAACGTGTGGCAAGAAAGAAGAACAAATAACTGTCTCAAACGTCGCATCAACAACGAGTGGCAAGAAAGAAGAACAAATAACTGTCTCAAACGTCGCATCAACAACGAGTGGCAAGAAAGAAGAACAAATAACTGTCTCAAACGTCGCATCAACAACGAGTGGCAAGAAAGAAGAACAAATAACTGTCTCAAACGTCGCATCAACAACGAGTGGCAAGAAAGAACAAATAACTGTCTCAAACGTCGCATCAACAACGTGTGGCAAGAAAGAAGAGCAAATAACTGTCTCAAACGTCGCATCAACAACGAGTGGCAAGTAAGAAGAGCAAATAACTGTCTCAAACGTCGCATCAACAACGAGTGGCAAGTAAGAGAGCAAATAACTGTCTCAAACGTCGCATCAACAACGAGTGGCAAGTAAGAGAGCAAATAACTGTCTCAAACGTCGCATCAACAACGAGTGGCAAGTAAGAAGAGCAAATAACTGTCTCAAACGTCGCATCAACAACGTGTGGCAAGTAAGAAGAACAAATAACTGTCTCAAACGTCGTATCAACAACGTGTGGCAAGAAAGAAGAACAAATAACTGTCTCAAACGTCGCATCAACAACGAGTGGCAAGTAAGAAGAACAAATAACTGTCTCAAACGTCGCATCAACAACGAGTGGCAAGTAAGAAGAACAAATAACTGTCTCAAACGTCGCATCAACAACGAGTGGCAAGTAAGAAGAACAAATAACTGTCTCAAACGTCGCATCAACAACGTGTGGCAAGAAAGAAGAACAAATAACTGTCTCAAACGTCGCATCAACAACGAGTGGCAAGAAAGAAGAACAAATAACTGTCTCAAACGTCGCATCAACAACGAGTGGCAAGAAAGAAGAACAAATAACTGTCTCAAACGTCGCATCAACAACGAGTGGCAAGAAAGAAGAACAAATAACTGTCTCAAACGTCACATCAACAACGAGTGGCAAGAAAGAACAAATAACTGTCTCAAACGTCGCATCAACAACGTGTGGCAAGAAAGAAGAGCAAATAACTGTCTCAAACGTCGCATCAACAACGAGTGGCAAGTAAGAAGAACAAATAACTGTCTCAAACGTCGCATCAACAACGAGTGGCAAGTAAGAGAGCAAATAACTGTCTCAAACGTCGCATCAACAACGAGTGGCAAGTAAGAGAGCAAATAACTGTCTCAAACGTCGCATCAACAACGAGTGGCAAGTAAGAGAGCAAATAACTGTCTCAAACGTCGCATCAACAACGAGTGGCAAGTAAGAAGAGCAAATAACTGTCTCAAACGTCGCATCAACAACGTGTGGCAAGTAAGAAGAACAAATAACTGTCTCAAACGTCGTATCAACAACGTGTGGCAAGAAAGAAGAACAAATAACTGTCTCAAACGTCGCATCAACAACGAGTGGCAAGTAAGAAGAACAAATAACTGTCTCAAACGTCGCATCAACAACGAGTGGCAAGTAAGAAGAAGAAATAACTGTCTCAAACGTCGCATCAACAACGAGTGGCAAGTAAGAAGAACAAATAACTGTCTCAAACGTCGCATCAACAACGAGTGGCAAGTAAGAAGAACAAATAACTGTCTCAAACGTCGCATCAACAACGAGTGGCAAGAAAGAAGAACAAATAACTGTCTCAAACGTCGCATCAACAACGAGTGGCAAGTAAGAAGAAGAAATAACTGTCTCAAACGTCGCATCAACAACGTGTGGCAAGAAAGAAGAACAAATAACTGTCTCAAACGTCGCATCAACAACGAGTGGCAAGTAAGAAGAGCAAATAACTGTCTCAAACGTCACATCAACAACGAGTGGCAAGTAAGAAGAACAAATAACTGTCTCAAACGTCACATCAACAACGAGTGGCAAGTAAGAAGAACAAATAACTGTCTCAAACGTCACATCAACAACGAGTGGCAAGTAAGAAGAACAAATAACTGTCTCAAACGTCGCATCAACAACGAGTGGCAAGAAAGAAGAACAAATAACTGTCTCAAACGTCGCATCAACAACGAGTGGCAAGTAAGAAGAACAAATAACTGTCTCAAACGTCGCATCAACGACATGTGGCAAGTAAGAAGAACAAATAACTGTCTCAAACGTCGCATTAACAACGAGTGGCAAGTAAGAAGAACAAATAACTGTCTCAAACGTCGCATCAACAACGTGTGGCAAGAAAGAAGAACAAATAACTGTCTCAAACGTCGCATCAACGACATGTGGCAAGTAAGAAGAACAAATAACTGTCTCAAACGTCGCATCAACAACGAGTGGCAAGTAAGAAGAACAAATAACTGTCTCAAACGTCACATCAACAACGTGTGGCAAGTAAGAAGAACAAATAACTGTCTCAAACGTCGCATCAACGACATGTGGCAAGTAAGAGGAACAAATAACTGTCTCAAACGTCGCATCAACGAGTGGCAAGAAAGAAGAACAAATAACTGTCTCAAACGTCACATCAACAACGAGTGGCAAGAAAGAAGAACAAATAACTGTCTCAAACGTCACATCAACAACGTGTGGCAAGTAAGAAGAACAAATAACTGTCTCAAACGTCGCATCAACAACGTGTGGCAAGAAAGAAGAACAAATAACTGTCTCAAACGTCGCATCAACAACGTGTGGCAAGTAAGAAGAGCAAATAACTGTCTCAAACGTCGCATCAACAACGTGTGGCAAGAAAGAAGAGCAAATAACTGTCTCAAACGTCGCATCAACAACGAGTGGCAAGTAAGAAGAGCAAATAACTGTCTCAAACGTCGCATCAACAACGTGTGGCAAGAAAGAAGAACAAATAACTGTCTCAAACGTCGCATCAACAACGTGTGGCAAGTAAGAAGAGCAAATAACTGTCTCAAACGTCGCATCAACAACGTGTGGCAGGTAAGAAGAGCAAATAACTGTCTCAAACGTCGCATCAACAACGAGTGGCAAGTAAGAAGAACAAATAACTGTCTCAAACGTCGCATCAACAACGTGTGGCAGGTAAGAAGAGCAAATAACTGTCTCAAACGTCGCATCAACAACGTGTGGCAAGTAAGAAGAGCAAATAACTGTCTCAAACGTCGCATCAACAACGAGTGGCAAGTAAGAAGAACAAATAACTGTCTCAAACGTCACATCAACAACGAGTGGCAAGAAAGAAGAACAAATAACTGTCTCAAACGTCGCATCAACAACGAGTGGCAAGTAAGAAGAACAAATAACTGTCTCAAACGTCACATCAACAACGTGTGGCAAGTAAGAAGAACAAATAACCGTACCAAAACTTACCAGATCCTAGCTTACTTGATAGATCAAAGATCAATAAAACGTACATGGAAAGATAATTGCGATGAAAGGTATGCCTTGTAATTTGAAATGTACTCTCATTAATAATGAAAATAACAGTAATAGTAATGATGAAGATAATATACATAAATTGTGTGCTTTAACAAGATCTACATTTTTGTATGTTAAGATTTGGTCTACTTCTCACGGTTTAGCAGTTATGCAGAACTAGTTTCAAGTTGTATCCAACTTATTTTGAAGGTTATCTAAACAACTTATCATAGTTACCGCCGTTCACTTTAAAAGATCTATTTGTCGCCAACATCTGAAAACAAAACCCTATAAATACAGTCTATTGGTGGCAGTTCCTGTTTTTTAACATGAATCTTTTGCCAAGCCATTTAGTTTATAGGTCCATTTAATTTTTTTAATAATTTAATCTCCGGATTTATTTAATGATTAAATGACCAATCATTTGATCCACCGCAGCTGATTTATCAATTTGTTTGTACTTAATATTTCTAAAATACTCCTTTCTTCTGGGTTCTAAATGACGTTTAGTTTTACTAATATAAACCTTATGACAATCCAAACAGATTGTTTATAATTTGGAATTTTATCCTTTTTAGAAAAAAATTAGTAAATTTTTTTAATTAAGTTTATTTTGAGGGACCAAAATTATTTCATATTCTTTAAAACGTTTTCTAAATTTTTTATTGGCCCACAGATGGTAAGTAAAGCTTTTAAAAATACAATTACCTCTTATTTTCTTGAGGGTAGAAACTTCTTTAACAGGCTTTTGATACTTAAATTTTTCTATACCATTAATTACTGCAGTGTTAATAATGTGTATATATTCTGTGCTAAATTCTTCCTTATTAAGAGGTATTTTTATTAATCTATAAAGTAAATTATTGAAAACAGCAAATTTGTGTGGAAAAAGGATTAAAACTTTTATTTTTTATGTAATTGGCAGTATGAATAGATTTTCCATAAATGCCGAAATTCAATTTATTGTTATGTTTTTTAACTTTTAAATCTAGGAACGGAAGGCATCCATTATTTTTACTTTCTCTACTGGTAAGTAGGGGAAGTATTGTATTCCACCCAAAAATTCGATGTCGAGATTTCACCGGAAATATATGTTTTGAGGTCCCCTGAATCCCAAAAGAAAGCATTTTTAGAAAAAGGTCCCTGTGTGTCTGTCAGTCTGTGAACAGCATAACTCAAAAACGAAAACTCGGTTAGAAACCAAAGTTGGTATTTAAGTTTAATGTCTTTCAAGGATGCGACAGGAAGATTTTGAAGAAAATAGCCTCACCCTAAACTACCCTTTACATGGAACATTTTTAGAACATTTTGATTTTCTTCAAAATGGCTCTAACAATTTTGATTAAAATGTCATATGTTTGATATTATTTTTATGGCAAATGAAATGTATATCTTGAATTTTCTGGCTATAGCCCCTGTAGTCGTATTTACTCTGGACGACTTTTGCATAACTGGTAAACCGTTAGAGATAGACAAAATCATACTATACAAAAAATGTAGATCTTGGTAAAATACACAATTTATGTCTCAATAAATTTTATTGTAGGGTGAACCATTTCGGAGATATTCCTTGTTATGTATGTGAGTTTCGGAAAAACTTTAGGGAAATGCAACAACGTTGTTCATTTTTTTCTTATGTTACGTGTGCAAAGAGAACGAAATCTCAAGGAAATAAGCAATAAGATGATTTGTGCAAATGTTTATCTCAACTAACACGAAGAAGATGTAGGAATAAGAGTTTGTAAGAATGGTTAGTACAACAGTAGAGAAAGTCATGTGAGTGCAACACATCAGATTTTTTTTTCAAAGTGAATTGTATGGTTTTATTTTGTAAATGTAAAAGTTTTAAAAGCATAATTTACCTATTTCTCAGGGACAACAGCAAAAATGTCATCTAACGTATGTATATATTTTAAAAATTAAAGGGAATGATTTTGTAATTTTAATTTTAAAAAAGCTCATGAAAAAATTAGCAAGAAATGGCGAAAGTGAGCTAACCATTGCTAAGCCGGAAGTTTGTTGAAAGAAATTACCATTAACACTTAAAAAAATTCCTTGGTTTAGGCTTTTTTCTATTTATGGGCGTCAAAACATATATTTCTGATGAAATCTCGACATCGAATTTTTGGGCCGAATACAATACCTTATTTACTACACTAGTAGAGAAAGTAAAAAGCTTTCTCTGAAAAGTTAGTATACACAGCATTAAAGAGAGTGGAGAAAGTCATGTGAATGTTGCACATGTTATGTACTTGGTTTAATTTCACGTAACAGGCCCAGAGCGTTGTATGGGCATTGTCCCTTCATGTGGTTAGATGAAAATATAGAGCTAGGTTCCCATGGCTTCAAAGAGCTCTTCTCTTTCTGATGCACGCTATGGGTTGTGGTGTATTTCCTTTCTGCGTCGTTTAATCAGAGATAACGGTAACTTTGTTGCTGGCCATTATGAAATTCCCTTCACAAGACTGCGTAATTAATTGAATTGCAGGCCTGCCTGCACTGTTAAGCTTGCTGCTATATTCTTCCCAACGCACGAGGAATGCTTTTACACTCCCTGGTTGGCGGGGAAAGTATTTTACTCCACACAAACATTCCATGTCCAGATTTGATACCGCAATTATTGTAAGAGCAATATAAATGGCATATATATGGTACCTGGGTGACCGAGCTTCGCTCGGTGATTTTCGCCTCTGTTTTTGTGATTTTTTTTAATACGCTGCATTTATATTTCAATCATAGAAAATTATATGAATTGTATGTAGAAGGGCAAACAGGGGATATATGAATGTGCTACGTAAAAGAAAAGCGAGTAGAAAGCCATTTGAAAGTAATATATTGTGTAGTAAAATTGTTATCATAAAAACTTTCTTCAGGGAAAAATACATATACGTGCCGAATTTCGCGGTGATATGATATGAATTGTTTAAAGAAAAGTGGGTAGAGAAAGAGATGTGAATGAGTTACCTAAAAGTAAGTAGAGAAACCACTGTGAATGTAATATGTAGCATTTCTATTTCAAACATACAGAAAATTGTATGACATTTGTAGAAGAGTGAGCAGAGAAAGAGATGTGAATGTGTTACCTAAAATTGAGAGGGAAAAACAGGGTGAATGTAATAGTATTTCTATTTCAAACATACAGAACATGGTATGACTTATTTTAAAAGCGAGGATAAAAACTTTTTTGTGTAAAATCACGTTTTTTATGGAAAATTGTTTATAGAAGAGCGAGTAGAGAAAGCGATGTGAATGTGTTACCTAAAAGTGAGAAGAGAAAACAGTATGAATATAATATGTAGTATTTCTATATCAAACATGCACAAAATTGTATGACTTCTTTTTAGAAGAGTGAGTAGGAAAAGAGATGTGAATGTGTTAGCTAAAAGTAAGTAAGAAATCACTGTGAATTGTGTTACTTAAAAGTGAGAAGAGAAAACAGTGTGAATGTAACAGTATTTCTGTTTCAAACACACAGAACATGGTATGACTTCTTATAAAAGCGGAGATAAAAATGTTCTTTGGTGTAACATATCAGATTTTTGAGTTATGCTGTCCACACACACACACACACACACACACACGCTCACGCACCTTTTTCTAAAAATGGTTTTTTTTTTGTATTTTTGGGTGGAATACAATACTTCCCCTACTTTACTCTACGTAGCAGAGAAAGTAAAGTGCGAGCTGGGGTGGGAACCAAGGACTGTGCTAATTACCCACACAGAAGGAGAACTAGCGAACAATGTTCCCTGGTGCGTGCGTGGTACGCTCTTTGCACTATCAGCTTTTGATGTTCGTCCAAACTTTTTCCCGCATCCTTTTGCCTCCCTTAGTGCTGAGAAAGTCGATACAAGCAAGCAGGCCTTTCCTTCCTTCTGCCTCTTTTGTGCACACGTCCGTCCGTCGTCCGTTTCATACTATTTTGATTCTCATCAGGTCTGCAGTGATGCAGTTTCTAGACATCACAGAGAAAGTATGTAAGTATGCATGCGACGGAAACATCACTTAGCCCAGTTCCACCCATTTCGTCTTTATTTTTAAAAATCTGATGTGTTACACTCACATGACTTTCTCTACTTTTGTACTAACCATTCTTACAAACTCTTATTCCTATATCTTCTTCGTGTTAGTTAAAATAAACATTTGTACAAATTATCTTATTTGTTATTTCCTTGTAGGTACAAGGGGACTATTAGAATACAGTAGGCTTTGTGCCATAGTCAAATCTTTTAAAGCTTTGAGATTCCGTTCTCTTGCACACGTAACATATAAAAAAATGAACAACGATGACCCATTTCACGAAAGTTCTAAGTTTTCCTAAACTCACACACATAACAAGGAATATCTCCGAAATGGTTCACCCTACAAGAAAATTTATTGAGACATAAATTGTGTATTTTAGCAAGATCTACATTTTTTGTATAGTATGATTTGGTCTTTCTCTAACGGTTTACCAGTTATGCAAAAGTCGTTCAGAGTAAATACGACTACAGGGGCTATAGCCAGAAAATTGAAGATATACATTTCATTTGTCATTAAAATATCTCAAACGTATGAAATTTTAATCACAATCGTTCGAGCCATTTCCAAGAAAATCAAAATTTTCGAATAATTTTCCATGTAAAGGCTAGTTTAAGGTGGGGCTATTTTGTTCAAAATCTTCGTGTGGCATCCTTGAAAGACATTAAACTTAAATACCAACTGTGGTTTTTAACCGACTTTTTGTTTTTGAGCTATGCTGTCCACAGACACACACACACAGACCTTTTTCTAAAAATGCTTTTTTTGGATTCAGGGGGCCTCAAAACATTTATTTCCGGTGAAATCTCGACATCGAAATTTTGGGTGGAATACAATACTTCCCCCACTTACCAGTAGAGAAAGTAAAAATGTAGCGAGGGCCTACTAGACCCCACGTGACCAACGATGTTCTAACAGGGCGCACAACTAGCGGAAAATTATTTGTATATTTCCCTGTGACTTCTTTATCAAATGATTAATGAAGTCAATAATTGCAGTATGAGCCTAGCGCCCATCAGCATGAGTACATTGGAGCATTGACTGTGCTGGATGTTCGGATGCTGGCGGCCTAACACAAACGCTATGAGGTTCAGAGGTTAAGTCCTCTGGCGATGATCCTGCTTCTGCGCACGCGCCGCTGCTCATATGTCCCCAGAGTCTTGGAATATGTATGACAATTGCACTGCAGCTCCGCAATGCATGGATGCAATAATTCTGATGGCAACAGCTTCCAGCACATTTTATAATAATTGCCTGCATTAACAAATAACACAATGATTTCTCAATGCGGTACACAAAACAAGTTTAGTAACACGCACTGTTTGCGAGTATCTTTCAGTGTGTTTGAGATATTTGTATGACAAATGAAATGTGTATTTTAAATTTTCCAGCTATGTTTACCCTGGATGACTTTTTAATAACTCGTAAACGGTAAGAGTATACAAAAAAGTGGATGCCGCTAAAAGACACAATCTATGTCCAAATAAATATTTTTGTAGAGTGAAATGCCACATCGTTGTTCATTATTTATAGGTTAGTATTGAAAAGAGAACGGAATCTCAAAGCTTCAAAACATTTGACTATCGCTCAAAGCCAACTGTATTCTGACATTCCCCTTACACGCAGTGTTGCCAATAGAGGATCAAGAAAAATAACCAGACAAAAATAAGAAATCCGCTAAATGTCTTTGTTGTCGATGTTAAAAATACTTCTCTCCAACTAAATGCTGTTAAAATATCTCAAACACATGACATTTTAATCAAAATCGTTAGAGCCATTTTCAAGAAAATCGAAATTTTTGAAAAGTATTACAAAAGGGTAGGTTAGGGTGGGACTATTTTCTTAAAATTTTCGTGTCGCATTCTTGAAAGACATTAAACTTGAACACTAAGTTAAGAGTTAGAGTCTCTCTCTCTCTCTCTCTCTCTCTCTCTCTCTCTCTCTCTCTCTCTCTCTCACACACACACACACACACAAACTTTTTTTTTTAATTAACGTCCTCCAACATTGTGTCATATCGGACGAATGAATGAAATGAAATGGGTGAAATGATGCTCAAATGAGCCCGAGGTCCATGGAGCTTTAAGTTACCCGACATTCGTCTTCTCAGGGTAGGGAAAACCGCGGAAAAAAACCTTACCCGGATAACTTACCCTAAGCGAGATTCGAACTCGCGACCTCTTGAACGTGAGGCAGACACGATAACCACACACACACACGCACGCACACACACAGACACACACAGACAGACACACACAGACACAGACAGACAGACACAGACAGACAGACACACACACACACCTTTTCTAAAAATGCTTTTTTTATTCAAAGGGCCTCAAAACATGTATTTCCGGTGAAATCTCGACATGAAGTTTTGGGTGGAATACAATACTTCGTCTACTTTAATATACGTAGTAGAGAAAGTAATAAATAAAAGCATATAAGCACAAAACCAGCGAGGGCCTACTAGACCCCACGTGACTAACGGTGCTGTACGCGGCTAACACTGGGTTAACGTTGTAATGAGGAAATATAACCTAAAAGCTGAATGGGACGAATGTTTGCCATGTTCTCTTGTAACAGACAAATCATTAAGTAAGTGTGCAATATGACGTTTTTAGCACTGCCTCAATTTGTAGTATTTGCTTGCTCTCGCCCGCAATAAGCGCCGTAAAATCGATTATGCAGATTGCTTCTCATCTTGTTTGTTAGCGGGTGCGTTCATGCGCGACTTCTCTTGCGGTAGGTACCTGAACTGGAAATGTTTGAGAGTTGGAAGCAAAAGCTGCAAGATTCGAACAGGGGTTCCACAAATCTCTCACCACCTGCTTGTAAACTCTCAACTCATTCTTTCACAACTATTCCACACGAAAACCAGCTTTAATAACGCAATAAGTGAACTGTTTATTACTTTCTCTACTGGTAAGTAGGGGAAGTATTGTATTCCACCCAAAAATTCGATGTCGAGATTTCACCGGAAATATGTTTTGAGGCCCCCTGAATCCAAAAAAAAGCATTTTTAGAAAAAGGTCCGTGTGTGTGTCTGTGTGTGTGTGTGTGTTGTTGTTGTTGTTGTAGTGTTTAACGCCCGCTTTTACTACTACGGCACCGCAGGCGGTGACACTGATGATACATGAAGATGGAGCACCGGTGGAATGAGATGGCGGGGGAAACCGGAGTACCCGGAGAAAACCCGCCCTGACGCCGCTTCGTCCACCACGAATACCACATGCGGGTCCCTGGGATCGAACCCGGGCCGCCTAGGTGGTAGGCGAGCGCGCTAACCGCTCGGCCACGGCGCCGCCTGTGTGTGTGTGTGTGTGTGTGTGTGTGTGTGTGTGTGTGTGTGTGTGTGTGTGTGTGTGTGTGTGTGTGTGTGTGTGTCAGTCTCTGGACAGCATAACTCAAAAACGAAAAGTCGGTTAAAAACCAAAGTTGATATTTAAGTTTAAAATCTTTCAAGGATGCCACACGAAAATTTTGAAGAAAATAGCCCCACCCTAAACTATCCTTTACATGGAAGATTTTTCGAAAATTTTGATTTTCTTGAAAATGGCTCTAACGATTTTTATTAAAATGTCATATGTTTGAGATATTTTGATGACAAATGAAATGTATATCTTGAATTTTCTGGCTATAGCCCCTGTAGTCGTATTTACTCTGGACGACTTTTGCATAACTGGAAAACCGTTAGAGATAGACCAAATTATACTATACAAAAAATGTAGATCTTGCTAAAATACACAATTTATGTCTCAATAAATTTTCTTGTAGGGTTAACCATTTCGGAGATATTCCTTGTGTGTGTGAGTGTCGGAAAACTTGGAACTTTCGTGAAATGGAACATCGTTGTTCATTTTTTAATATGTTAATCGTGCAAAGAGAAGGGAATCTCAAAGGTCAAAAAGATTTGACTGTCGCACAAAGCCTTCTGTATTATAATATTCCCCTTGTACCTACAAGGAAATAAGCAATAAGATAATTTGTACGAATGTTTATCTTAACTAACATGGAGATATAGGAATACGAGTTTGTTAGAATGGTTAGTACAAGAGTAGAGAAAGTCATGTGAGTGCAACACATCAGATTTTTTCTAAAAAGGCTTTTGGATTCAGGGGGTCTCAAAACATATATTTCCGGTGAAATCTCGACATCGAATTTTTAGGTGGAATACAATACTTCCTCTATTTACCATATACCTTGTAGAGAAAGTAAAAATTAAAAGAATTCCCTGTAAACTGCAGTGAGTTCAAGAATGAGATACTTCTGTGTTAAGTAGCGGGTGAAATGATATAAATCTGAAACAGCTGAACATATACGCTACAATGTGCAGGAAGCTTATCAACAGAGCCATTAATGTTATTGTTGCACGTTACAGTGAAAGTTATTAACATTATTTATTGCTCTATATTTCTTGCGTTTATCTGCGCTGCTAAATGGAGAAAGAAGAAAACGTCGCCGCGGTGTGAACTATCACGCAAATCTCACTGTCAGCGGAACTGTAATATGTCTTAGATAGCGACTTGTTGTCAAGTTTTATATTACATGTCTCAGCATTTGAAATGAACAGTTAATATAATGCTCAATTTCTGTTTCCGGGAAAGCGGGTTTGTGAGCGTTGTGACAACAAGCCGAGGAAGATGGCTGCGTGCTAATGTGTGAGCTTTCCAAGAAGTTCAGGTTAGGGGCGATGCAAAGTGGAAGTAACCAGTGATAGATCCCGGTATTTGGAACACATTTTCTATCTTACGTTTTTGTCTCTGACCATTTCCTACGGAGATATTTTAGTTTTGTGGAAAACAAGTTGGCAACGCTGCAGATTGTGTGGGTGTCACTTTCACTAACTCAGTAGATAAATAAACACAGTAACAGTCTTGAGAACATAAACACATACCCTGCCATGTCCTTCCGTGTTTACTGTGCGAGTGTAGGCCAATCGCAAGCGTTAGCTCCCAAAACATTATCGAAAGCAAAAGTGGCAGATCTGTTTACATCCACAAACAAGGTCATTTCCCTGACCAACCTCAACACAACTTACTTCACGTCTGAAAGAACTGCTCGGAGTACTCCTTCACATCTTTTAAGTAATTATTTCGAAACCCTGTATGATTTCCCATAATTACTACCGAAGTTATTCAGAAATATGCTACTCCACACATCTTACAAATAACAAACTGTTATCTTCGTACATTCTTGTGGAATTACGCACTGAATTAGGATAAAAAACTATTTATTTTTTTCGAAATCGGTTGATCATAGAAGAAAATGCCATTAAAAATTTTTGTTTGTAACGCTTCTATGAAGGATATATTAGAAGGAATGTAATGACTTCCCCTCCATCCTGTATACTGTCATATGTTTGAGATATTCTTATGTACATTTTGAATTTTCTGGCTATAGCCCCTGGAAAAACCAGTTACAATAATTCACACGTTTAGCGGGATCATGTGACTTTAACGCTTGCACTCGTGTGTAGTAATAGGGCTTCAGTTTCAACAGACGTGTAGCATTTCTCGCAGAAGATCGAGACACAGCTGTTTGCAGCGCTGGTGTTTTCATAGATTTTCAAGGCAAACGCGGAACCAAAACCACCAGTTTACTTTCGGCTAACACCAATTTCTTCCTCGAATGTTTGTTAGCCAACACCGAACCCGAAGCTTCAAATTTATTTACGACTGCATTCACGGTTGTCCTTGCAGATGGTACACAGTTCGGAAACTTTTCAAAAACTCCTTGCGCACACCGCGAGCAGAGGCATGCTTGAAGTAAACTTTACAAGTAAACTCGCGTTCTTCCACGGCTAAATGATGCACGATGTTTTTATGTGCGACAGAGGCACCTGGCCCACACTGAATGATTTCACCTGATGAGAGTTGGCGCCGGCGCACTTTCGAGAGTGAATTTTCAGTCCGAAGTCCCGGCAGCCAGCGCGGCAGTAGCGAAGGATAGAGAGGCCGCGAATGGGTTTGAATATAGTTTAACTACCCTATATAAAGAATATATTTTTAGGAAAAATAACGCAAGCAAATAAATCCACAAGCGCGGTGACCTGTGCCCAATCCATGGAACCGGAAACATTTTACTAAGGTACGAGTGCACGATTAATGCAAAATGTGCTGGGGCACCATCATGCTGGCACACAACTGTATAGGTAATTCTATCCATACCCACCAGAGGCGGCAGAAATTGCTATAACATGTGTTGGTACGTCACAGCCGTTACAGTTGACTCAGGAAAATGTATGTTACACTCACATGACTCTCTCTACTCTTGTACTAACCATTCTTACAAACTCTTATTCCTATATCTTTTTCGTGTTAGTTGAGATAAACATTTGTACAAATTATCTTATTGCTTATTTCCTTGTAGATACAAGGGCAATATTAGAATACAGTAGGATTTGAGCGATAGTCACATCTTTTAAAGCTTTGAGATCCCGTTCTCTTTGCACACTTAACATAACAAAATTAACAACGATGTTCCATTTCACGAAAGTTGTTTTCCGAGACTCACACACATAACAAGGAATATCTCCGAAATGGTTCACCCTACAAGAAAATTTATTGAGACATAAATTGTGTATTTTAGCAAGATCTACATTTTTCGTACAGTATGATTTGGTCTATCTCTAACG
This sequence comes from Tenodera sinensis, assembly GCA_030765045.1. Lineage (NCBI taxonomy): Eukaryota > Metazoa > Arthropoda > Insecta > Mantodea > Mantidae > Tenodera > Tenodera sinensis. Next base: position 129,346,329 of record CM060970.1, read on the forward strand.
GTTTACCAGTTATGCAAAAGTCGTTCAGAGTAAATACGACTACAGGGGCTATAGCCAGAAAATTCAAGATATACATTTCATTTGTCATCAAAATATCTCATACATATGACATTTTAATCAAAATCGTTAGACCCATTTTCAAGAAAATCAAAATTTTCGAAAAATTTTCCATGTAAAGGGTAGTTTAGGGTGGGGCTATTTTCTTCAAAATCTTCGTGTCACCTCTTTGAAAGACATTAAACTTAAATACCAACTTTGGCTTTTAACCGACTTTTCGTTTTTGAATTATGTTGTCCACAGACTGACACACACACACACACACACACACACACACACACACACACACACACACACACACACACGGACCTTTTTCTAAAAATGCTTTTTTTTTTAAGTCAAGGGGTCTATCTCTTACGGCACACTAGTTATACAAAGGTCATCTAGAGCAAAAAGGAGTACGTGGTCTATAGCCACAAAATTCAAAATATGCATTTCAGTCATAAAAGTATCTCAAGCGTATGGAATTTTAATCAAAATTGTTAGAGCCATTTTTGGGGAAATAAAAGGGTAGTTTAGGGTGCTTTATGATGTTTCACAGATACACACTCACGCTCGCGCGCACGCACACATACATGGACGTTTTTTTAAAAATGCGCTTTTTTGGATTCATAGAGCCTGAAAACATATTTTCTGTGAAATATCCACATGGAATTTTCGGGTCGAAAACAATAGTTGCTATACCTAGTATTGGAAAGTATTAAAGTGATGGTTGATTATGTTATTTTGACACACTGGTGTCAGGAGTGGGATCCGTCGAATTGTGATTTATTTCCGGAATGAGTGTACTGTTCTACTTTAAACGGCAGACATGAATGCCAGGTGAGTGATTCTGCCACAAACAAGCTAGTGCGCTATTGAACACACGTACTCTAGTCCCATGTGGGATTGCACACCCGGGACCTTTGCACTAAATAGTAAATGTGAAGTGATGAATCCCTGATAGCGATTCTGCGGCGTGGCGCGTCGGGCGTGGATCCCGCACTCAGGCCGCTCCCGCTAGGGGCGCTAGTGATGCAGGCGCCGTGCGTCCGGAGTGTCAGTCGCGGTGCAGACGTGAGCGCGTTCTCCCGTGTTATTGTTGTTGTATCTGCGTGTAGCGTGGCACGCGTTTGTGGGCGTTGTGTCTGTGAAAACCCCTCTACAGGACAATCACTCTGTCTGGTAAGTCTGGGCACTTGTGCCTCTTTTATTGTATGTTAAACACTCGAGGTCGTTAGTAACTAGGTTAGGCATTGCTTACTCTACTATATACACTAGTATTGTATTCCACCCAAATATACGATGTCAAGATTTCACTGTAAATGTATGTTTTGAGGTCCCTTAAACCAAAAAGAGGCATTTTTAGAAAAAGGTCGATGTGTGTGTGTGTGTGTGTGTGTGTGTGTGTGTGTGTGTGTGTGTGTGTGTGTGTGTGTGTGTGTGTTTAATATCCTTCAAGGATGTGACACAAGGAATAAAATTCCTCCACCCTAAACAACCCTTTACAAGGAAAATCTCTCGAAAATTTCATTTTCTCAAAAATGGCTCTAACGATTTTGACTAAAATGTCATATGTTTGAGATATGGAAAATGAAACATATATTTTGAATTTTCTGGCTATAGCCCATGTAGTCTTCTTTACACTGGATGACTTTTAAATAACTCATAATCCGTAAGAGATAGACCAAATCTTACTATACAGAAATGTAAATGTCACCAAAACACACAATTTATGTATAATCTTTTTTTTACAGTGAACAATTTAGGAGATATTCCTTGTTATTTATGTCAGTTTTGGAAGACGAAACTTTCCTGAAATGGAACATCGTTCATTTTTTTATATTTTAGCCGTGCAGAGAGCTCTAAAAGATTTGACTATCACACAAAGCCTACTGTATTCTAATATTCCCCTTGTACCTACAAGGGAATAAGCAATAAGATAATTTGTACAAATGTTTATCTCAACTAACATGAAGAAGATATGGGAATAAGAGTTTGTAAGAATGGTTAGTACAAGAGTAGAGAAAGTCATATGAGTGCAACACGTCAGATTTTTAAAATTTTAAACCCCTTATATACATATCAATAAAATCTAGGCATTATATTAAAAACCATAACTTTGTATGAGGAAGAAAATGTTTTTTGTTTTATCTCTCAAGTGTAAAAATTTCTTTAAAAATTCAGAGAATTATTTTACATAGTATTCTTGATAATGGATCATCTATTAACATTGAAGAGATAAGGCATTTCGACTTCCCTTAAAGCGATAGTTGAATCTTTCAACACCTAATCGCTCTGATACATTTCAAATTGTATTCGCTTTTCATGGTCAGAACTTTGAAAAAAAAATCGATAAACGACTTTCTGTTTGAGAAAAGAATAAGCACAAAATTTATTCCAAAAACAAGGAATATTTGACATAAATTGTTGTATTAATGAGGTTTACATAATAATTCAGTTATAAACATTCAATATTCAGAGTCGATTTCCAGAAAAATTAAGGTATATAATCAATTTTTGATTAAAATATCGTAAATATATGGTATTTTACTGAAAATCCTTTGAGTGGTTTTTGAGAAAATCAACATTTTCGAATATTTTCTACGTAAAGGGTACTTTGAGAATATTTTGTGTTGCATCTTGGAAAATGTCAACTTTAGATTCTAAATTTGTATTTGACCAACTTTCGTGTTTTTGTGTTTAGGCGTAAATTTTGTGTTTTAATGAGATGAACATTTTTACTTTCTCCACTGGTAAGTAGAGGAAGTATTGTATTGCACCCAAAAATTCGATGTCGAGATTTCAGCGGAAATATATGTTTTGAGGCCCCCTGAATCGAAAAAAGTATCTTTCAAACAGGTCCGTTGGTGAGTGAGTGAGTGTGTGTGTGTGTGTGTGTGTGTGTGTGTGTGTGTGTGTGTGTGTGTGTGTGTGTGTGTGTGTGTGTGTGTGTGTGTGTGTGTGTGTGTAACATTTAGACTTAGGTTGTACTTGTCCAATAGTCTTGTGTTTCTTTGTTACTAGCTGAAATACCCGACGTTGTCCGTGGTTTGATGATTTATCACTACAACATTTAGACTTAGTCTGCACTTGTCCAATATCCTTGTGTTTCTTTGTTACTAACTGAAATACCCGACGTTGTCCGTGGTTTGATGATTTATCACTACAACATTTAGACTTAGGTTGCACTTGTCCAATAGTCTTGTGTTTCTTTGTTACTAGGTGAAATACCCGACGTTGTCCGTGGTTTGATGATTTATCACTACAACATTTAGACTTAGGTTGCACTTGTCCAATATCCTTGTGTTTCTTTGTTACAAGCTGAAATACCCGACGTTGTCCGTGGTTTGATGATTTATCACTACAACATTTAGACTTAGGTTGTACTTGTCCAATAGTCTTGTGTTTCTTTGTTACTAGCTGAAATACCCGACGTTGTCCGTGGTTTGATGATTTATCACTACAACATTTAGACTTAGGTTGTACTTGTCCAATATCCTTGTGTTTCTTTGTTACTAGGTGAAATACCCGACGTTGTCCGTGGTTTGATGATTTATCACTACAACATTTAGACTTAGGTTGTACTTGTCCAATAGCCTTGTGTTTCTTTGTTACTAGGTGAAATACCCGACGTTGTCCGTGGTTTGATGATTTATCACTACAACATTTAGACTTAGGTTGTACTTGTCCAATATCCTTGTGTTTCTTTGTTACTAGGTGAAATACCCGACGTTGTCCTTGGTTTGATGATTTATCACTACAACATTTAGACTTAGGTTGTACTTGTCCAATATCCTTGTGTTTCTTTGTTACTAGCTGAAATACCCGACGTTGTCCGTGGTTTGATGATTTATCACTACAACATTTAGACTTAGGTTGCACTTGTCCAATATCCTTGTGTTTCTTTGTTACTAGCTGAAATACCCGACGTTGTCCGTGGTTTGATGATTTATCACTACAACATTTAGACTTAGGTTGTACTTGTCCAATAGTCTTGTGTTTCTTTGTTACTAGGTGAAATACCCGACGTTGTCCGTGGTTTGATGATTTATCACTACAACATTTAGACTTTGGTTGTAGTTGTCCAATATCCGTGTGTTTCTTTGTTACTAGCTGAAATACCCGACGTTGTCCGTGGTTTGATGATTTATCACTACAACATTTAGACTTAGGTTGTACTTGTCCAATAGTCTTGTGTTTCTTTGTTACTAGCTGAAATACCCGACGTTGTCCGTGGTTTGATGATTTATCACTACAACATTTAGACTTAGGTTGTACTTGTCCAATAGCCTTGTGTTTCTTTGTTACTAGCTGAAATATCCGGCGTTGTCCGTGGTTTGATGATTTATCACTACAACATTTAGACTTAGGTTGCACTTGTCCAATATCCTTGTGTTTCTTTGTTACTAGCTGAAATATCCGGCGTTGTCCGTGGTTTGATGATTTATCACTACAACATTTAGACTTAGGTTGTACTTGTCCAATATCCTTGTGTTTCTTTGTTACTAGCTGAAATATCCGGCGTTGTCCGTGGTTTGATGATTTATCACTACAACATTTAGACTTAGGTTGTACTTGTCCAATAGTCTTGTGTTTCTTTGTTACTAGCTGAAATACCCGACGTTGTCCGTGGTTTGATGATTTATCTCTACAACATTTAGACTTAGGTTCTACTTGTCCAATATCCTTGTGTTTCTTTGTTACTAGGTGAAATACCCGACGTCCGTGGTTTGATGATTTATCACTACAACATTTAGACTTAGGTTGTACTTGTCCAATATCCTTGTGTTTCTTTGTTACTAGGTGAAATACCCGACGTCCGTGGTTTGATGATTTATCACTACAACATTTAGACTTAGGTTGTACTTGTCCAATAGTCTTGTGTTTATTTGTTACTAGCTGAAATACCCGACGTTGTCCGTGGTTTGATGATTTATCACTACAACATTTAGACTTAGGTTGTACTTGTCCAATAGTCTTGTGTTTCTTTGTTACTAGCTGAAATACCCGACGTCCGTGGTTTGATGATTTATCACTACAACATTTAGACTTAGGTTGTACTTGTCCAATAGTCTTGTGTTTCTTTGTTACTAACTGAAATACCCGACGTATTAGCTGTAGGAATGTAAGTTACATTTCTATTTTAATCACAGAACATTATATGAAAAGAGAAGACTGTGTGAATATACGTTAAATTTCTATTTCAGTTATAGAAAAGTGTACGAATTCTCTGTTTAAGGGCGAATAGAGATAGAAATATATCTGCATATATATATATATTTTTGCGGAGTGATCCGTTTTGGAAATATTCCATGTTATTTGTGAAAGTTTCGGAAAACTTATACTTCTGTCAAATGGAGCATCGATATTTATTTTTTTTATATGTTAACACTGCAAAGAGAACGGAATTTTAAAGATCTGACTATCGCTTAAAGCCTACTGTATTCTAATATTTCCCTTGTACCTACAAGGAAATAAGCAATAAGATAATTTGTACAAATGTTTATCTCAACTAACACGAAGAAGATATAGGAATAAGAGTTTGTAAGAATGGTTAGTACAAGAGTAGAGAAAGTCATGTGAGTGCAACACATCTTGGTCTTTACGAGATATTAAAGAAATAAAAATCTGAATTTTAATATTCTGACGCAATTTCAGCTGACCTGCTCCCCTTAATTCCTTCAGAGAGAGTGAGGACTTTTCATTTTCATGCCACAGATAGAAGGAACGCGTTGCTGTGAATTTTGACAGGGATAAAATGGATAAACACCGCAAGTTGAATATCTAGAGGTATCATTAATCACTGCGAAGGGTTTGTTCCATCTCAAAGTTTCCCCAAACTGTAACTGGGTTACATTCCGGTCCGAACGTCTGCTCGCCAGTTGTAGGGGCTTTCATTTAACCACATACATGACTCGTGTTTCATGAAAATCGAGAAAAAAAGTAATTTTTTCTTCTAATTCTGTGAAATAATTGAGACATCTGTGAAAAAAGCATAGTTGGCCTTCTTACGCTATTTAAATGCGCTACTGCATGTCTAAATGTGCAATAGATTTAATATGAGCTATACATTGAAATCTTTTATCGCAGTTTTCTGGTTATTGATATTTTAAGTATTTTTCTTCCTGTAAAATGTTCCTTGCGGAGCAGTTTTTGTAACGAAATTTGCTACACAGTGGCATAACAAATCAAAGTTGCCTTAAGTTCTATTGTCAGATTTTACAGAGCTTGCAAACACATACATACGTAATTTTCGACAATTTTGGAGCCTAAACTGAATCACCTTTAGGTAGATGTCTTTAGCATCTAGAATTAAAATATTACACCAAAATTTGAAATATTTCATCGCGAGGGACTTCTTTGGTCCCGTAACAAAAAATAAACACATTTGATAATTTCTTAACTATTGGAGCAAAATTGATAAACTACAACACTGGTTGATCAATCTTCATGAATATTGACACATCTATTTTTTTACTTTCTCTACTGGTATGTGTGTGTGTGTGTGTGTGTGTGTGTGTGTGTGTGTGTGTGTGTGTGTGTGTGTGTGTGTGTGGCTGTGGACAGCATAACTCAAAAACGAAAAGTCGGTTAAAAACCAAAGTTGGTATTTAAGTTTAATGTCTTTCAAGGATGCGACACGAAGATTTTGAACAAAATAGCCCCACCCTAAACTACCCTTTACATGGAACATTTTTCGAAAATTTTGATTTTATTAAAAATGGCTCTAACAATTTTGATTAAAATGTCATATGTTTGAGATATTTTTATGACAAATGAAATGCATATCTTGAATTTTCTGGCTATAGCCCCTGTAGTTGTATTTACTCTGGACGACTTTTGCATAACTGGTAAACCGTTTGAGATAGACCAAATCATGGTATACAAAAGATGTAGACCTTGCTAAAACACACAATTTATGTCTGAGTAAATTTTCTTGTAGGTTGAACCATTTCGGAGATATTCTTTGTTATGTGTGTGAGTTTCGGAAAACTTGTTATCGTGAAATGGAACATCGTTTAGATATGTTAAGCGTGCAAAGAGAACGGGATCTCAAAGCTTTAAAATATTTGACTATCGCTCAAAGCCTACTATATTGTAATATTCCCCCTGTACCTACTAGGAAATAAGCAATAAGATAAATTGTACAAACGTTTATCTGAACTAACACGAAGAAGATATAGGAATAAGAGTTTGTAAGAATGCTTAGTACAAGAGTAGAGAAAGTCATGTGAGTGCAACACATCAGATTTTTATGGTATTCATTTTACTGTGCAACGTATTACATTCAGACAGTTTTCTCTACTCAATTATCATTTACCAAACACACTCACATTTCTTTCGTTATTTGTCTTCTAATAATAATTCATACAATTTGCTATATTTTGGAATAGAAATGAAACGCACTATTACATTCACATTGTTTTCCCTACTCACTATTCTTTTATGATGTATAATCACAATTCCTTCCCTACTCACTCTTCCACAAACAATTCATAGTTTTCTATATGATTAGAATAGAAATGCGAGTTATTACATTCATACGGCTTTCTCTACTCACTCTACACCTAGCACTCTGTATATTCTGCTTTAACACTTACGTTAAATAACAGTAGTTAGACGAGTAATCAACATAACCTAGAAAACTCCTCAAATAGAATTGTCATTCACGTATACTCCAGTGTAGGAATGTCTCACACTGTGGAACCGTGGAAATATTAACATATTTTTGAACCTATAGAACCTCACAATGCTTTGTTTACCTTTAACATTTCGGCAGGTGTCCCTAATTTTATGCTCGTGTTGTATGACAGTTTACAAGTTGTGTATTAAGGCAGACACAAAACTTAATGGCGTCTGATTATTACTATTCTCTTTCCTTCTTCTTTTTCTTTGTAGAGTGAGCCATTTCAGAGATATTCCTTGTTATTTGTGTGACGCAATTTCATGGCCTTCATATAGCGGCTAGCTACAAAAGTGTGACTAACTGTATTCCCATATTTCCCTTGCGTTTACAAGAAAAAATTAGATAATTTGTACAAATGTTTATCTCAACTAACATGAAGAAGATATAGGAATAAGAGTTTGTAAGAATAGTTAGTATAAGAGCAGAGAAAGTCATGTGAGTGCAACACGGTAGACTTTTAGACTTGTTCTTCAAAATTTGGCATATATTTCTCCATATAGCATCATTCGGTCACGTCAGCAACATTCATTTGTCTCATACTCGGGAGTCAGCTGTTTTTATTTTGCATTGTATGTGTATGGGACGTCGTTTTGTTTTGCGGATGTGACATTAGAGGGAGTCAGTGGTCCATTATCGTCTCGTATTTCGCAAAGTGTCACTTATTCAAGTGATACAGTGAAATTTTTGTATAGAGTTGCTGTTATTATTCATAAAAATGTTAGGGATTCAAGTTTATATTATTTACAAGAGAGAATATGAACATTTTATGTATTATTCATCGTCCAAATGCAACAACTTCTTGCTTCCATATAGCAGTACAGGATTGAAAAACAAAAGGTAGAGCAGTTTTACTGATATGGGTGCAAGGAGGAATTTGCTAGCGACACTATTTACAACTAGAGTCTGTATACGAACTTAAGCTCTTCAGAGACTCACTAGGCGAGGGGGGGGGGGTGTTAAGGTTATCCGAGAGTCTATGAACATCTCTGTGATGGTGCTGTTGCCAACTTAGCAGTAATGAATGAATGAGCTTCATGCTGTAACCACTCGAGCCGAGGCTGATATCTGTATGTTGGACTTTGTAAGTTGTTAGTGGAAATGTTGGCCAAGTAAGGAGGAATTTGTCGCTCGTATCAACTTTAACCCTTTCAGACCCGAGTTATTTTGCTACTTATGCCGTTCTTCCTCTAATTCGAAACCGGTTTAGATTAGGTGGTCTGGGACACCTTCAGCCTGCTGGCTTGAATAGCCATGATCGTTAAGGCGACACGTAGTGCACTGGCCATGCACTCAAAGCCTGAGGTCGTGAGTTCGAGTCTCAGCAACCGCAGTCAAATGTGCCTGTAGTAAAGGATGGGGAGGGTCCACGTAAAATAATCCGTATGATGAAACGCGTGGATGATCGCACGATACAGTTGAAGCTTCAGGCGTAAGGGCATGGTTTGGGAACTGAGGATGGGGTACAACTGCCGGAGGGCAGCGTGAATGAAGTCGGCAGCGGGATTCGAACCGATCATCCCGCCTCTGGTCCTGTACGGATGCGAGATCTGGGGAGTGGTGGCCAGGTCCACCTTCATCAGACTCCAGACGTTGCAGAACAGGGCATTAAGGATGATCTATGATACTGGCCGTAGATTTCCTGCCCATATCCTACACGAGCATTCCGGTATCCCGTACATTGTCGACGTGATTAAAACCCGCGCTCGAACAATGTACAATAAACTCCAGAACCACCCTAACCCTCTGGTGAATACTCTGGGACAATACGACCAGAGACAGCCGCGCCGACTACCATCCAAAAGATTGCCGAAGGACATCTTAAGTCCTACGATCTAATCTTAAGATGGGAAAGGCGAAAATACAATCTGTACTCGAAACACAGATAAAACACCCACTTAACACACAACAGATTTGGATACCTGCCAGAAATGCCTAATCCTAAAACACAAAAACCGCTTAGTGAGGTTAGAATTTCCGCTAGCAAATTCACGATGGAAGTTCACCACTTTACGGCTAGGTGTCACCACAAACAACCGCTGGCAGTATGAGCCAATAGGCCACTTTTGATGACGAGAATAACAACTCCTGAAACCAGTTAAGACCTAAAAACTCAGATATGTTGCACTCATACGACATTCTCTACTCTTTTCTATGATAATAACTGAAATTCCATTCTCTTTGCATGATCAACAGATAAAATATAATAAAGTGCGAAAGAAGAAACGGGTTTTGTCGTTTCTTCAGAATGTGAACATTATTTATTGCAATATTCTCTATCTGCGTGTCATTTGTTTATACAATTATTTATCTCACCAGACAACAATCAAGTGTGTAGAACCCGCTGGAGGAATACAGAAGAGCACGCTCGCAGAGGGCGGGGTTACATTTATAAACAAATGCGTTCACAATGCGCACGTCAGTATACATATCCATGTCAATTTAATAGCGATTAAAATGGATGATATAGAGAGCTTATTTGCTATTCATTTTGTATCAACTACTATACATTTGCACAGAAATGGTTTCAGTTCGCAATGACAGAACAATAATCATTTTGTGGGGTGCAGTACAGAGAGAGAAACAACAATAATCTGTTAATAATGGAAGGTCAATATGTTCCAGCCACGGCTCATTAAGAAACAAAGGAATATGTACTTAGCGTTGCGCTGTTCAACTATGAGATACAAGACCTAAAACCTTATTGGTGTTGGTTAACGCTTGGGCATTGTATTCCAAACAAAAATTAGATATCGGGAGCTCTGAACCCATAAATACACATTTTTAGAAGAAAAAACCCTGACATGCTGCACTCACATGACTTTCTCTACTCTTGTACTAACCATTCTTACAAACTCTTATTCCTATATCTTCTTCGTGTTAGTTGAGATAAACATTTGTACAAATTATCTTACTGTTTATTTCCTTGTAGCTACAAGGGGAATATTAGAATACAGTAGACTTTGTGCGATAGTCAAATGTTTGAGATTCTGTCTTTGCACACTTAACATATAAAGAAAATGAACAACGATGATCCATTTCACGAAAGTTCTAAGTTTTACGAAACTCACACACATAACAAGGAATGGTTCAACCTACAAGAAAATTTATTGAGACATAAATTTTTTTATTTTAGCAAGATCTACATTTTTTGTATAGTATAATTTCGTCTATCTCTAACGGTTTACCAGTTATGCAAAAGTCGACCAGAGTAAATACGACTACAGGGGCTATAGCCAGAAAATTCAAGATATGCATTTCATTTGTTATCAAAATATCTCAAACATATTACATTTTAATCAAAATCGTTAAAGCCATTTTCAAGAAAATCAAAATTTTCGAAAAATGTTCCACGTAAAGGGTAGTTTAGGGTGGGGCTATTTTCTTCAAAATCTGCGTGTCACATCCTTGAAATACATTAAACTTAAATACCAACTTTGGTTTTTAACCGACTTTTCGTTTTTGAGTTATGCTTCCACAGACTGACAGACTGACACACGGACCTTTTTCTAAAAATGCTTTTTTTGGATTCAGGGGGCCTCAAAGCATGTATTTCCGGTGAAATCTCGACATCGAATTTTTGGGTGGAATACAATACTTCCTCTACTTAGCAGTAGAGAAAGTAGAATATCCGATGTGTTGCACTCACATGAGTTTCTCTACTCACGTACTAACCATTCTTATAAAAGACAAAATCTTACTGCACAAAAGATGTAAATCTCCTTAACCCTTCAGTGGCCGCGATGGGTCTTGGAGACCCATATGTTTATTTAAACGTTCTGGTTTTCGAACGAACGCACCTATGCAATCCATTATTATTACTATTATTATTATTATTATTATTATTATTATTATTATTATTATTATTATTATTTATATTTATTTATCTTTGATCTATGTAATGATAATTAAAACCATGTATATTTAAGCTAAATTAAGTAGAACATACGAATGAAGGGAAAATGCAATAAAAATAAATAACTGCAAGCATATAAGTACACAAGTATAGAGGGGGTCTACTAGACCCCATGCTACTAATGATGTTCTACCAGGCCGCGCGCCTAACGGAGGTTTAAAAGACACACTTTGTTGCAAATAAATTTGTTTATGAGACATTACTTGTCATTGGTTTCAATTTAGCAAATTTTTTTCTGAACTGGGAAGTCTTTATTCGTTTTGTTTTCTTGCTGTATGCTTGTAACAGCTGAAATTGTTTGGTAAGAAGAGGTTTTAGAGGATTGAGTGAATAAACTTGTGTTTCGAGATTAAGATATTCCTGTCACGTCTGTTTGTTCAAGAAAGCAGTGCTATAAACTGAACAGTTGAAGTGACGATCTGATTCTGGACTGTTGAATGGCAGTAATTAATCACGCAACTAATTACGTGTTGCTGTCAGAGGGCTGTTTCCGCCCCATCTAGCTCTCCGATTACTGTTTCTCTACGTGAATGTGGATTGCCCCTGACGTTAATACCACCAGCACTACAGGAACTCTCGATCATCAAACATAACCTCTCAACTTCAAGGCGATCTATGTATAATTCATAGTCTTTTTACATTGCTTTAGCATTTACTTGCCCTACTACGTACGTGGGTTGGGGAAGTACAGTAGAATCCTGAAATAACGCGCTTATCCCCACGTTATAACGGTTCTGCTGTATATCGAAACATGAGCTTAGAAGTGACACAAATCGATCCCGCGGAGATGCTGGGAAACATTCACCACATACTGCATGAATACACGTTCAAGAATTCTTGATAATGAAATAGATTATTTAATCTGTCTGATGTGTCCGTACCACCGCTGAGATTAGTGATTATTACAAGAGCCTTGAAGCTCGGCGGCAGCGACTGGACCGTGTGTAGCAGAGACACTCAAATAAATAAAATAAACATGTTTTGAATGGCGCCCAACGCGTGGCTATTTGATATAATAATTTAGAAAACGCTCCAAATGGCGCCCAACGCGTGGCTATTTGATATAATAACTTAGAAAACGCTCCAAATGGCGCCCAACGCGTGGCTATTTGATATAATAATTTAGAAAACGCTCCAAATGGCGCCCAACGCGTGGCTATTTGATATAATAATTTAGAAAACGCTCCAAATGGCGCCCAACGCGTGGCTATTTGATATAATAATTTAGAAAACGCTCCAAATGGCGCCCAACGCGTGGCTATTTGATATAATAATTTAGAAAACGCTCCAAATGGCGCCCAACGCGTGGCTATTTGATATAATAATTTAGAAAACGCTCCAAATGGCGCCCAACGCGTGGCTATTTGATATAATAATTTATAAAACGTTCCAAATGGCGCCTCAACTTCGGATTCGAATTGGATCGACGTAAAAAGAGAAAACCGGAACAACAGAAAAGAGAAGAGAGGAGGAGAGACTCGAGAGAAGAAAATAGTGAAGTTCAACACTTAACAAATACAACCGTTCTAATTTAAAAAAATAAAATCTGATGTGTTGCATCTACTTTTGTACTAACCATTCTTACAAACTCTTATTCTTATATCTCCTGCGTGTCAGTTGAGATAAACATTTGTACAAATTATCTTATTACTTATTTCCTTGTAGGTGCAAGGGGAATATTAGAATACAGCAGGCTTTGTGCGATAGTCAGATATTTCAAACCTTTGAGATCTCGTACTCTTTGCATGCTTAACATTAAAAATGAACAACGATGATCCATTTCACGAAAGCTTTAAGTTTTCCCAAACTCACACACACAACATAGAATATCTCCGAAATGGTTCAGCCTACAAGAAAATTTATTCAGACATAAATTGTGTATTTTAGCAAGATCTACATTTTTTGTATAGTAAGATTTGGTCTATCTCTAACGGTTTACCAGTTATGCAAAAGTCGCCCAGAGTAAATACGACTACAGGGGCTATAGCCAGAAAATTCAAGATATACATTTCATTTGTTATAAAAATATTTCAAACATATGACATTTTAATCAAAATCGTTAGCCATTTTCAAGAAAATCAAAATTTTCGAAAAATGTTCCATATAAAGGGTAGTTTAGGGTGGGGCTATTTTCTTCAAAATCTTCGTGTCGCATCCTTGATGGAAATTAAACTTAAATACCAACTTCGGTTTTTAACCTACTTTTCGTTTTTGAGTTATGCTGTCCACAGACTGACAGACACACACACACACACACGGACCTTTTTCTAAAAATGCTTTTTCTGGATTCAGGGGGTCTCAAAACATATATTTCCGGTGAAATCTCGACATCGAATTTTTGGGTGGAATACAATACTTCATCTACCTACTAGTAGAGAAAGTAAAAATGGGTAGAAAAGGTCATGTGAATGTAACACAAGAATTTTCTTAAAGTTCTGTCTCTATTCAGTTTTTTCTCACTATGTTGTGGTGAAGGTGTGAAGTTTAAAGCACATATTTTGCAAGAACTGTTTTATACGCTATATAAAAGTAAACAACGATGCGTAGGGAAAGTCTTATGACGGTAGGACATTTTTGTGAAGTTCTTTTCTCCCTTACCTACCATGTTCGTATTCTCAGAGATTTCCGCCCTCGAGCAGAGAGAAAACCATTCCGTCTGGTGAATAATGAAAGGTCTACACGTTCTTTTATTTTGGTGTAAACCTTTAGGAAATTGTTTTAGAAGTTTCAGTGAAGCGCATTTTGTGGGTCAGGTGACCTCGTGACCTTTCGCAGGTGATTTCCGCTTATTCACCTTTAAGCTCCTAAATTAGTCCACAACGCGCGCCTGTTTCTCATTAACTGCGTGCCGTGGAAAACTTTAACTTTAATTATCGCTTTCTCAGTACTTCTTCACAACTTACATTTTTACTTTCTCTACTGGTAAGTAGGGGAAGTATTGTATTCCACCCAAAAATTCGATGTCGAGATTTCAACGGAAATATACGTTTTGAGGCCCCTTGAATTCAAAAAAAGCATTTTTAGAAAAAGGTCTGTGTGTGTGTGTGTCTGTGTGTCAGTCTGTGGACAGCATAACTCAAAAACGAAAAGTCGGTTAAATACCAAAGTTGGTATTTAAGTTTAATGTCATTCAAGGATGCGACACGAAGATTTTGAAGAAAATAGCCCCACCCTAAACTACCCTTTACATGTAAAAATTTTCGAAAATTTTGATTTTCTTGAAAATGGCTCTAACGATTTTGATTAAAATGTCATATGTTTGAGATATTTTTATGACAAATGAAATGTATATCTTGAATTTTCCCCCTACAGCCCCTGTAGTCGTATTTACTCTGGAGGACTTTTGCATAACTGATAAACCGTTAGAGATAGACCAAATCATACTATACAAAAAATGTAGATCTTGCTAAAATACACAATTTATGTCTCAATAAATTTTCTTGTAGGGTGAACCATTTCGGAGATATTCCTTATGTGTGTGAGTTTCGGAAAACTTAGAACTTTCGTGAAATGGAACATCGTTGTTTATTTTTTATATGTTAAGTGTGCAAAGAGAACAGAATCTCAAGGCTTTAAAACATTTGACAATCGCACAAACCCTACTGTATTCTAATATTCCCCTTGTACCTACAAGGAACTCAGCAATAAGATAATTTGTACAAATTTTTATCTCAAGTAACATGAAGAAGATATAGGAATAAGAGTTTGTAAGAAAGGTTAGTACAAGAGTAGAGAAAGTCATTGCATTTCCTTATCGCTGTGCTCCAGCCGCAGTCAAGGCCATGGAGGAGTGCAAGATTGAGTTGGGGAGAAGTCCGTGCGGCAATTCCCCCGACATTAAGGCCACTACTTGACCTTTTAGGGGCACTACCTTTCATGAGGAATTGGCATGACGAGGCTGAGTGCACCCTAGTCCAGACCTCCCAGTGTGAGAAACATCCCCAAACTGGTAAGGGGAATCAAACCCGAGTTCTTTGCATCAGAGGCAAGCACTTTACCACTACACTATGAAAATTGTCTTTTATATAATGTTAGAATTAGAAAACATATAGCTAATGTTTTCCACATCGTAAATAATTAGGTCATTGTGCACACACACATACACACACACACACACCATGGATATGCCATTTACTCACGTAAAAGGCGAGCTCTTAGCTCTCTAAGTTGATACCGCTCAGACGGAGTACACAATCTTACATAGGCATCGGGAACCACAGACGAGACCAACCCAATCCGAACTGCCTACTGTAAGTTCGACCCTGCGTACTTGTGTTAACGTCAGAAGCACAGAAAACGAATTTATGTAGTAAAATACAAGAGTATCATGATTATTCAGCGAGGCTTTCGTGACTCCGTCTTCTTTTCTTCTCTTTAGCCCCCCTCCAATGACTGAGTGGTCTCCATGCTTCTTGCTACGATTGGCTGAACCATTTACGTCAAGTGCAGAGGTAGTAAGTGTGCAAATGTTTGTGAGGGATGTAATACTTACTCTTCTTATTAGGTAGCTCTAGAGAAAGTAAAAGCTCCTGGCGGCGATATTCAGATGCACGTCATAGGGCGTGGAAGAGCGGGTACTTCAGTGACGTCACCGAGTTTCAATACAGCCAACTTGAAGGAACCTTGTTAATGCTTTTGATATGAACGTATGGCACTGATGATGCAATTAAGATGAATGCGAAGCCCTTAAGGCTAGAGAGCTACTGGGAAAAACGTCACATTAGCGTCCATCTTGTAAACGTTTACAGAGAAGCTTAGAAAACCCGCACCAACTACTAACTATTCTTACAAACCCTTATTGCTATATCTTCTTCGTGTTAGTTGAGATAGCTTTGTGCGATAGTCAAATGTTTAAAACCTTTGAGATCCCGTTCTCTTTGCACGCTTAACATATAAAAAAATGAACAACGTTGTTCCATTTCACGAAAGTTTTAAGTTTTCCAAAACTCACACACATAAAAACGAATATCTCCGAAATGGTTCACCCTACAAGAAAATTTATTGAGACATAAAGTGTGTATTTTAGCAAGATCTACATTTTTTGTATAGTATGATTTGGTCTATCTCTAACGGTTTACCAGTTATGCAAAAGTCGTCCAGAGTAAATACGACTACTGGGGCTATAGCCAGAAAATTCAAGATATACATTTCATTTTTCATCAAAATATCTCAAACATATGACATTTTAATCAAAATCGTTAGAGCCATTTTCAAGAAAATAAACATTTTCGAAAAATCTTCCATGTAAAGGGTAGTTTAGGATGGAGCTATTTTCTTCAAAATTTTCGTGTCGCATCCTTGAAAGACATTCAACTTAAATACTAAATTTGGTTTTGAACCGACTTTTCGTTTTTGAGTTGTGCTTCCACCGACTGACACGATTTAGGTTTCAGAAAGTCTTCAATATTTGGTATATTTAGCATATACTACTTTAATCGAAGTCAGAGTATATTTTGTGAAAATAAAGGATATCGATACATCTTTCACATAAAGGGTAGTTTAGGAGAGGTTATGGTTTCTTGAGAACGTTGCTATTTTTGGAAGATGCTGAGCTTAAATACCAAATTTCGTATATAAAAGACTTCTACTTTCATTTGTACAAACTGTGGAGCAATAACGCTTTCCGGACCAAAGCCTACCGCCCCGCCCTGCCGCTGCATACTCCGCCTCTGTCCACCACAGACGTCATGAGCAAAATGCAGTAATGGAGCTGAGACGTAGTCTTTCTTTCTTTCTTTCTTTCTTTCTTTCTTTCTTTCTTTCTTTCTTTCTTTCTTTCTTTCTTTCTTTCTTTCTTTCTTTCTTTCTTTCTTTCTTTCTTTCTTTCTTTCTTTCTTTCTTTCTTTCTTTCTTTCTTTCTTTCTTTCTTTCTTTCTTTCTTTCTTTCTTTCTTTCTTTCTTTCTTTCTTTCTTTCTTTCTTTCTTTCTTTCTTTCTTTCTTTCTTTCTTTCTTTCTTTCTTTCTTTCTTTCTTTCTTTCTTTCTTTCTTTCTTTCTTTCTTTCTTTCTTTCTTTCTTTCTTTCTTTCTTTCTTTCTTTCTTTCTTTCTTTCTTTCTTTCTTTCTTTCTTTCTTTCTTTCTTTCTTTCTTTCTTTCTTTCTTTCTTTCTTTCTTTCTTTCTTTCTTTCTTTCTTTCTTTCTTTCTTTCTTTCTTTCTTTCTTTCTTTCTTTCTTTCTTTCTTTCTTTCTTTCTTTCTTTCTTTCTTTGTTTCTTTGTTTGTTTCTTTCTTTGTTTCTTTGTTTCTTTGTTTCTTTCTTTCTTTCTTTCTTTCTTTCTTTGTTTCTTTGTTTCTTTGTTTCTTTCTTTCTTTCTTTCTTACTCTCTTTCTTTATTCCTCCCTTTCCGTCCTTCTCTCACTCCCACTCTCTCCCCTCATTTATTTCTTTCCTTTAACTTTCTTCAGTTCTTTTTTATTCAGGAAGTATCAAAATTACGTAGTTATTTACGGTAAAATCCTAGTTAGTGAACTCTTTGTGCTATGGATAATTAGGAGAGACTAAAAATAGTCCTACATAAATTTTAATTGATGTCTTTATAAACTAAATTACATTTCTATAAACAGTTGGGAAGTTATGGCATGAGAACTCTTCTAATTATGTTTTAATATATGTGTGTGTTGTCCCATGTGGGAGATGTTTTGTGTACGAATGATAAACATAAAGGAAGCAGTGCAAGGTACGACAGAGACTAAGTTCAATAGGGAGTAAAGCATGTGGAAGGAGAAATAACGGCTTTCTCGCTGTCCCTCGAGGCTCCCTGCAGTTGTGAACTCAATTAATTTTCCCAATTCTGCTTGCTCTCATTTCTGTAACTTTCCTCTTTGAGTTATAATCCTGAAATCTGCTAATTAGCCATATGCTGCCAAACTTACAAGTGTTTTCCTATTATTTGTTTTTCCGTGTAACTGTTTTATTTCCTCTTCCTACGCATTTCGCTTGTTGGTGAAGTTCTAATAAATATTTTATTTTCCTCCTAGTTAGTGATTTTATCTTTGCTTATTTGAAGTTACCTGCACTGTTGGTTTTATCTCAACGATCGTCTATTTTTTACTCGACCATGCCACAATGCAGGACATATACGCCGCTGCAATTTACCTTATTATATCCATCTCTTCATAACGTCACTGCTAACCACCAATCAAAAGATCCGCCTGTAGCGATCAATACTTTCGCGTCTGCGCACATTTCCGCGCAGGTGAGGACGCATATGGAATAAAGATACTCTAATTATTTCATTATTAGAGTTAATATTGTAAATAACATTGTAACAAATTCAATTTGTCTTCCCGTTTTTGAAAGTCTATTTTACTCTCTTTCTGATCGTGTGAAGACAAACATAATAAAAGTTCGTGTGTACAATGGAATCGAGTAACAAATAGTAAAAATCTGATGTGTTGCACTCACATGACTTTCTCTACTCTTGTACTAACCATTCTTACAAACTCTTATTCCTATATCTTCTTCGTGTTAGTTGAGATAAACATTTGTACAAATTATCTCATTGCTTATTTCCTTGTAGGTACAAGGGGGATATTAGAATACAGTAGGCTTTGTGCGATAGTCCAATCTTTTAGACCTTTGAGATTCCGTTCTCTTTGCACACTTAACATATAAAAAATGAACAACGATGTTCCATTTCACGAAAATTTTGTTTTCCGAAACTCACACACATAACAAGGAATATCTCCGAAATGGTATATCTATATTTTTTGCATGGTAAAATTTGGTCTATAGGCACAAAATTTAAAATGTACAGTTATTTTTCCATAAAAATATATTAAACATATGGCATTTGAATCAAAAATCGTTACAGGCTTTTTTGAGAAAATCGAAATCTTAGAAAAATTTTCCATGTGAAGGGTATTTTATAGTGGAGGAATTTTCTTCAAAATCTTAGAATCACATCTTTGAAAGCTATTAAACTTAAATACCAACTTCGGTTTTTAATCACACACACACGCGCGCGCGCGCACACACACACACACACACACACACACACAGATATTGTTCTAAAATGCTTTTTTTTAATTCAGAGGACCTCAAAACATACACTTCCGGTGAAATCTAGACATGGAAATGTTGGGTCAAATGCAACACCTCCCCTATTTCCTATACGTAGTACCGAAAGTAAAAATATGGGTCAGGAGGGTCGAAGGCGAGAATCGAATCCAGGAACCGTGAATCCGAGTCACACACGCTGAGGTCAACTGTCCAATAGCACACGGTTACACAAAAGAATCAATTCCAAATAAAACTGAGAACTCAAAACAAAATATTCCAGTGAACTGTTAAACAAAACACTGAAATAAACACTCAAATTGAAGCGTTCCAGCGGGAAGCATTCCCCAGATAAATTTTCACAAATTGCACAATCAGTAATGTGTACCTGTTTCAAATAAATGTATTGTTTTTAGGTTAGAATCAAACAAACACTAACCCAACTTCAAACATTCCACTGAGATGCGTTCCCTTGATAAACAATGAAATATGTGTATTTAAAATAAAATCTGACATTCTAACAGTGTTACCAAGTTAGCGGTTTTTCCCCCACTAAATCTGGTGCCGTTGAGCATTTATCTAGTTGGCGAATTTTGCCTCTAGTGGCTAGGGGGAGTGATGGTGGATTCTAAAAATATTTGGGTGTTTTTTACGGATAAGTTATTCAAAATTACTTTATTCATTCAACACAGAGCAAATAACTTTAGTTGCTCTTGAATTTTTAAGGATTAAAACGGACGCCTTTTGGCTTCTTTCCCATATTTTTTGCTTATTTATGGAAAGAAATGAGTTAGAAATCAGTGACTATAAACTTTGATTACAGTTTGTCCAGATCGTCCTGACACTCCATATGCGCAAGCGAGGAGAAATTAGAAGGAGTGCTGGGCATCAAGCGAGTGATATCATTGTAAACATTTATTGTGTAATTATCACAGTCAGAGCAAGTGGTATACTAATCCTCACCTGTGACCGAGTGGTTACTACGTTCGCGTCTGAAGGAGGCCTGGGTTCAATGCTAGTGGCTCATATAAGGAATTTGATAGACAAAACGGAGTCTGGGCAGGTTTTCTCCGGGTTCCCTGGGACTAAAAATGACCGAAAATTAATAAATTGACAATTCTTAGGTTTATGCATATAAATGTGGGTAAAAAGGGGCTCAGAAAGAACCATATTCAGCGAAAGAAGAGGTTAAGTTATGAATCTGAGGAGAAAGAGTACTGGACAAAAGAGGAAAGGTGTGACAAACAGGGAATCTGATGCATGTGAGTAGAAAAATTGATTTTTCTGATCTTTACACTTAAGGTGCTAATATTCTTGCAGAGTGCAACAATTCAATGCAGTATTAGTAGTCGATGAAGTAGAACAAAAGGAATTCATTTCGCGATGTGTGCAAGATCCTGGTTAGCGGTTATATTTGGTGATATTGCAACTGTTAATTTGCATTATAATTGCCAACTGTTTGTGGAAAAATAGCTATTATAAAGATACGGCCATACTTAGTGTTATTGCATCTGTTATGTTGTCACAGCCTTGTTTATGAACGCGTTGCAGAGAAGCCAACCAAAACAAGATTCTGTTTAGACGCCGTATTAGATGCCATTGTATTGCTCATGTGTGCGTGGTTTTGTCTTTAATTCTTTTGGAGTTATATAAACTCTAATTGCCCAACAAACACCATCAATCTCTGCCAGGAAGAAAAAGTAATTAATTTATTTGATTTGATGGTATTGAAAATGTATTTTAAACTTTCTTTGTATATTTAATTTTTTAAGCTAAACAAATTTTTACGTTTTGAAACCAAAAACTCAAGTTGATCATATAAATGAAGCACATGCTGGAAAAATTTTAGGAGCATAGCACAAAATTAAATGTGTTTAGGGGAGTATATTAAAAATATGAAGTCAGAAATGCAATTTTTCTACACGCCTACATGCCAGGGGCTTCCAACGCACACCCTCTTGCATTTTTATATTTTTATTTAATAGGAACTTTGTAAACTTTGTAATTTTTTTGTCGACATTACATTTCAGTTCCATAGTCCCTTAATGGATTGTTTAGTAAATATTCTGAAACATCAGTTGGTGGTTGTAGTGGTAATCCTGGAGTGAAAACCTGTATGAGATAGCAAAGCTCTTGGACTGGGGTTGTCGTCTTGCTCATATAGCCCCAGATAGTGAGATAAGCTCTGCGTTTCCTCTCCAAATGGAGTCCCTGAGGAACACGGGGTTATTATAACAGTACTCAGGAGACTGCACAGTTCCTGCAATGTTTGTTTCTTCCTCACTGCAGATTCAACAGGCCTGTTGTAACATGCACCAGAAATACCAGCTGCAATCGCAAAACATACAGCTTCGTAAATAAACTCAAAACACGACTGTTAGGTGTATATACAAGGAAATAGGTCACTGCAGAACACCACTCACATGGCTTCCTCTACTCACTCTTCTATAAATTATTCTTATAAAAGCTTAAACTTCCATAGAAATAGCTCTGACTGATTTTCCATATCAAATGAATCGCCTCGTCAGCTCAAACCATTAGATTTAAACTATAGAAAGTGTTTTAAATATTAAATATAAATTTATTAAACAATACAAGACCTCAAAGCGACGAAAAGCACCATTTACCTTATATATGTCCCATTTTTTACTTTCTCTACTGGTAAGTAGAGGAAGTATTGTATTCCACGCAAAAATTCGATGCCGATATTTCACCGGAAATACATGTTTTGAGGCTCCCTGAATCCAAAAAAAAGCATTTTTAGAAAAAGGTCCGTGTGTGTGTCTGTGTCCGTGTGTCTGTCAGTCTGTGGACAGCATAACTCAAAAACGAAAAGTCGGTTAAAAACCAAAGTTGGTGTTTAAGTTTAATGTCTTTTAAGGATGCGACACGAAGATTTTGAAGAAAATAGCCCCACCCTAAACTACCCTTTACATGGAAAATTTTTCGAAAATTGTGATTTTCTTAAAAATGGCTGAAACGATTTTGTTTAAAATGTCATATGTTTGAGATATTTTTATGACAAATGAAATGTATATGTTGAATTTTCTGGCTATAGCCCCTGTAGTCGTATTTACTCTGGACGAATTTCGCATAACTGGTAAACCGTTAGAGATAGACCAAATTATACTGCACAAAAAATGTAGATCTTGCTAAAATACACAATTTATGTCTCAATAAATTTTCTTGTAGAGTGAACCATTTTGGAGATGTTCCTTGTAATGCGTGTGAGTTTCGGAAAACTTTCGTGAAATGGATCATCGCTGTTCATTTTTACTTTCTCTACTGGTAGGTAGGGGAATTATTGTATTCCACCCAAAAATTCGATTTCGAGATTTCACCGGAAATAAGTTTTGAAACCCCCTGAATCCAGAAAACGCAGTTTTAGAAAAAGGTCCGTGTGTGTGTGTGTGTGTGTGTGTGTGTGTGTGTGTGTGTGTGTCTGTGTCAGTCAGTCTGTGGACAGCATAACTCAAAAACGAAAAGTACCTTAAAAACCAAAGTTGGTATTTAAATTTAATGTCTTTCAAGGATGCGACACGAAGATTTTGAAGAAAATAGCCCCACCCTAAACTACCCTTTACATGGAAGATTTTTCGAAAATTTTGATTTTCTTGAAAATGGTTCTAGCGATTTTGATTAAAATGTCATATGTTTGAGATATTTTTATGACAAATGAAATGTATATTTTGAATTTTCTGGCTATAGCCCCTGTAGTCGTATTTACTCTAGACAACTTTTGCATAACTGGTAAACCGTTAGAGATAGACCAAATCTTACTGTACAAAAAGTGTAGATCTTGCTAAAATATACAATTTATGTCTCAATAAATTTTCTTGTAGGGTGAACCATTTCGGAGATATTCCTTGTAATGTGTGTGAGTTTCGGAAAACTTAGAATTTTCGTGAAATGGAACATCGTTATTCATTTTTTTTATAAGTTGTGTGCAAAGAGAACAAAATCTCAAAGCTTTAAAAATTGGTTAGTACAAGAGCAGAGAAAGTCATGTGAGTGCAACACATCAGATTTTTTGATCATGCTTTACTAGATTCCTCTAGAAATTGTCAGCGTTTGACCTTAAGCCTCCTCGAAATTAAGAGTGTGTTTGAAAACATTTGGAAGTCCCTGAGTATACTGAAATTCAGATCGAAGTCACTGATAGTGGACATGATTAATTATTTTCTGAACCGAAAAGTACAATTTTTATTTTGATCACAGTTTTTGATGATAATTTTTTAATTTCTCGTTAAGTTTCTTAATTCATTGTATTTTGTATTCTTTGTTTCCGTAGTAATGCTGCTAATATTACTGTGAAGCTTCTACAGTTTATTCGTTTATGTATTAACGTAACTAAATGTTGACTTGAAGGAATGAAGGACAAGTTCGCTATATATATCTCAGCTGTTTGTTTGGTGCTTCTGTAGCCAAAGACAAGGATCAAAACGAATTGCTTGTGGTATTTTCTCTTTCTCTCGAGTAGGAGAAGAAGAAGATATATGGCGAGTGAGACAGATTCGCTTCCGGGAAACTTATTGCGGCAAGGAGAATCGATTCAGCACTATCGATATTGCATTCAAAATGAGCCTTTCTTTGCTGCTTTCGACAGTTCTCAGATAATGGCTTCTATTTACACCGCTTCTTCTGTCCCTGCTGATTTATTTGTGACAAGCACAAAGTATCTTCATATCGATTACACAAAAATATATTCTTATTTACATTCTTTCTCTTGCACACTGAGTTTAATCGGAAACTAGATCAACCCAGATTGCTTGAATGCGTTTTTGATTTCTTTACTACTTATTCTGTATAAGAGAAGTGTTGTATTCCACCCAAGAATTTGGAACTGAGATTTCAGTTCAAAAAATCTGATGTGTTGCACTCACATGACTTTCTCTACTCTTGTACTAACCACTGTTTAAAGCTTTGAAATTTTGTTTTCTTTACACACTTAACATATAAAAAAATGAACAACGATGTTCCATTTCACCAAAGTTTTAAGTTTTCCAAAACTCACACACATTACAAGGAATATCTTCGAAATGGTTCACCCTACAAGAAAAATTATTGAGACATAAATTGTGTATTTTAGCAAGATCTACATTTTTTGTATAGTAAGATTTGGTCTATCTCTAACGGTTTACCAGTTATGCAAAAGTCGCCCAGAGTAAATACGACTACAGGGGCTATAGCCAGAAAATTCAAGATATACATTTCATTTGTCATCAAAATATCTCAAACATATGACATTTTAATAAAAATCGTTAGAGCTATTTTCAAGAAAATAAAAATTTTCGAAAATTTTTCCATGTAAAGGATAGTTTAGGGTGGGGCTATTTTCTTCAAAATCTTCGTGTTGCATCCTTGAAAGACATTAAACTTAAATACCAACTTTGGTTTTTAACCGATTTTTTGTTTTTGAGCTATGCTGTCCACAGACTGACAGACACACACACGGACCTTTTTCTAAAAATGCTTTTTTTTGGATTCAGGGGGCCTCAAAACATATATTTCCGGTGAAATCTCGACATCGAATTTCTGGGTGGAATACAATACTTCCCCTACTTACCAGTAGAGAAAGTAAAAATGAACACACATGTCTGTACATACGCGCAAACCACAGAACAGGGGAAATGCCATACTTTACTCTGTAAATTTACTTACCGCTGAGATATTAAATTAGTAGCAAAATATAGTTGTAACGCTCGACATAATACATGACTCACCCTGTTACCGCAACACACCCCCCTCCCTCCCAGCCCTGCGCTAACATTGTTAACTTTACATTTATCTCCACGTTTGGAGATATGTTCTTATATTTTGCACGTTTCCAACTTTCACCACCAGAGTTGTGATTCTTCATGTTCATACCGGAGTTGAAGGTATCAAATTGACAGAGGGATAAATATAACTTTTTACTTTCTCTGCTGCGTGTGGTAAGTAGAGGAAGTATTGTATTCCACCCAAAAATTTGAAGTCCAGATTTCATCGAAAATATATGTTTTGAGGCCCCCTGAATCCAAAAAAGACACTCTATACCTTGTTCCACTCTTATATGACAGTATGGAGCTAAATGGGATATATCTGTCTCTGTCTAGCGCATACAAGTTGCCATTAGCCTCGTGCTTTTCTACTCTCGCGCTGTTGCCAGATTCCTAATAGCATGGTATAAATATTCAGATGTTATAAATTTCAGGTTTGAACACATTATCCCATGCAGAATTTTTTCTCTATTAGTTTATATTCTTTTTAGAGTCATTATACATTTCTATAGGCCCATATTTCTTCCAAAAATTTTTTACAATAGAAGTCCGATATTTGCTGTTTCTATACTCATCACGCACTAACTAACAAACTAACTACATCTATATTTTTTTCTTAGGTAGAGTAAACTATAGTGCTACTGCCTGCCCACTTTGAATTCTCGATGTTTACACAGTTAAGTGTTACAATTTTTTAAACTAAATGTTTTCGGAAAATTTTATAGCTTTTCACTGCAAAAGTTACGCAGTGTGAAACTTTTTTGTAACTGAGTTTACATCAGGGAACCAGCGAGAACAAATGTTGAGGAAGGTTGGAGAAAGTTTTTAAAATAAACCAAAAGGCAGTAACCTCTTTCTTTCATCGAGTAGGGCAAACAAAAGGTATTCATCTATTCAGCGCCAGGCCTGACACAGAAGATAGTATAAGGAGCAGCACTAACATTAGTTCGAAAGAAGTCGGTGTGTAACTGTGAGCTGTTATTGCGCTATTTGTTTAATATTTTTGTAAATATTTGTAGTTATGGAGGGGGAAGCTAGGAAGAGACGATATATTGGTAAATTAAGAAGGAACGCCAAATAATTATGAATGTGTTAGATTATTTTTGAAGTAAAATGCGTGTAAGTAAGGCAGTAAAGGAAACAGCTAAGGCTATCGGGTGTTCCGAAGCAGTAATGTGTATGATTAAAAAGGAAGTAATTAAAGGACCTCTAAGATCGCCATCGAAAAAGAAATAAAAAAGGGCGGGGAAAAAGTATATAGTGAATAGTGCAATGTGGAGTGCGGTGAATTGTTCATTCTTTACTGTTTGCAAATATTCCACCCACGCTGAGTATAATTTTGTCACGATTCAACAGTGATGAGACCGAACCAAATTTCTCAAGGGCCGCTCTTAGTCGGTTCTTACATGATTTGGGGTCCGAATATGAAAGAAGGGGTAACAAATGCATATTAATAGAAAGAGACGATATCGATATCATCAGATGGCGACATAAATGTCTAAAAGACGTAAAAAGGCTTAGGGACCAGGGGAAATCAGTTGTTTATACAGACGAGTCATTTGTAAATTTAGGTCATACAGTAACAAAGGCATGGAGGGGCACCAAAGTTAAAAGTGTCCATCTCGTCAAGCAGCAATTGAAGGACTAAGTACAGGACTCGGCCACCTCGGGGTCGCGCGCGGAGAAAGATTCGCAACTAGTACATTTAACGTGTACTATCTTCTAAGGGTGGAACGCGCTTTAGAAAAACGTCTGTGTGTGTGCGTGTTTGTGTGTGTGTGTGTGTGCGCGCGCGCGCGCGCGCGCAGATGTCGACTAGGGGTTGTAAGTTCTCCATGCCAGGAGGGTAATTACTGTAACAATAACAGTAATAATTAACAGAGTAAAACTATGAACTGTTTTCAGTGTTTGTTTTGAAATAAATAGATTAGGTTTGCCCAGTCTGTCCCATGTTTCCCCCAAGTAAGAGATGTTGTTAATTCCAACACCCCGGTCTCCCACGTGACCATTAAGCTCCATATGTTGTATGTATATACGTACTCCATTGTTATGGACTCATTTAATCGCAATGCTACAACCTGAACGAAGCACATAACCTCTCCAGGGCTTTGAGCTCTGTAAATGAAAACTGTTACGATAATGCACGTTAGCACATTTCCACACAAACTTAACACCCAAATATGTTTTAAAAATCATGAAAAAGTCATATGAATTTCTCTGTTCCTGGACTAACCTTTCTTACAAACTCTTATTCCTATATCTTCTTCATGTTAGTCGAGATAAACATTTGTACAAATTATCTTATTGTTAGTATTCTTTTCAGTGCAAGAGGAACATACTCAAATGTTTTAAAGCTATTCACTATATGAAGCCTTTGAAATTACGCTCTCTTTGCACCACCAAAAAAGAAAGAAAGAAAAAAAAATGAATCACAACCCATTATTTTGAGAACGTCTATAACTATTGCAAAATTGTGACAAACAATAAGGAATATCTCAGAAACGGTGCACTGCACAAAAAAAATTATTGAGACATAAATTGTATATTTTAGCAAGATCCACATTTTTTGTATAGTAAGATTTTGTCTATCTCTAACAGTTTACGAGTTATGCAAAACTCATTCAGACTAAACAGGGCTACATAGGCTATAGCCAGAAAATTCAATATATACATTTCATTTCTCATAAAAATATCTCAAACATATGGCATTTTAATCAAAATCATTAGAGCCATTTTCAAGAAAATCAAAATTTTCGAAAAATGTTCCATGTAAAGGGTGGTTTAGGGTGGGGCTATTTTCTTCAAAATCTTCGTGTCACATCCTTGAAAGGCATTAAACTTAAATACCAACTTTGGTTTTTAACCGACTTTTCGTTTTTTAGTTATGCTGTCCACAGAGACACCGACAGACACACTGACCTTTTTCTAAAAATGCTTTTTTTTGATTCAGGGGGCCTCAAAACATATATTTCCGGTGAAATCTGCACATAGAATTTTTGGGTGGAATACAATACTTCCCCTACTTACCAGTAGAGAAAGTAAAAATGAATCACGACCCATTTGAGAACGTCCATAACTGTTGTAAAATTCCGACAAATAATAAGGAATAGCTGCGAAATGGTTCACTCTACAAAAAATTTATTGAGACATAAATTGTATATTTTAGCAAGATCTACATTTGCTGTACAGTAAGATTTTGTCTATCTTTTACGGTTTACGAGTTATTCAAAACTTATCCAGACTAAACAAGACTACATAGGCTATAGCCAGAAAATTAAAAATATACATTTCATTTGTCATAAAAATATCTCAAACATATGGCATTTTAATCAAAATTGTTAGAGCCATTTTCAAGAAAATCAAAATTTTCGAAAAATGTTCCATGTAAAGGGTGGTTTAGGGTGGGGCTATTTTCTTCAAAATCTTCGTGTCACATCCTTGAAAGGCATTAAACTTAAATACCAACTTTGGTTTTTAACCGACTTTTCGTTTTTTAGTTATGCTGTCCACAGAGACACCGACAGACACACTGACCTTTTTCTAAAAATGCTTTTTTTTGATTCAGGGGGCCTCAAAACATATATTTCCGGTGAAATCTGCACATAGAATTTTTGGGTGGAATACAATACTTCCCCTACTTACCAGTAGAGAAAGTAAAAATGAATCACGACCCATTTGAGAACGTCCATAACTGTTGTAAAATTCCGACAAATAATAAGGAATAGCTGCGAAATGGTTCACTCTACAAAAAATTTATTGAGACATAAATTGTATATTTTAGCAAGATCTACATTTGCTGTACAGTAAGATTTTGTCTATCTTTTACGGTTTACGAGTTATTCAAAACTTATCCAGACTAAACAAGACTACATAGGCTATAGCCAGAAAATTAAAAATATACATTTCATTTGTCATAAAAATATCTCAAACATATGGCATTTTAATCAAAATTGTTAGAGCCATTTTCAAGAAAATCAAAATTTTCGAAAAATTTTCCATGTAAAGGGTAGTTTAGGGTGGGGCTATTTTCTTCAAAATCTTTGTGTCGCATCCTTGAAAGACATTAAACTTAAATACCAACTTTGGTTTTTAACCGACTTTTCGTTTTTGAGTTATGCTGTTCACAGACAGACAGACACACACACACACACACACACACACACACACACACACACACACACACACACACACACACGGACCTTTTTCCAAAAATGTCTATTTTGAGGCCTCTAAACCTATATTTCCGGTGAAATCTCGACATAGAATTTTTGGATGGAATACAATACTTCCCCTACTTGCCAGTAGAGAAAGTAAAAAAGGTCTAGTAAGAGTTCACTGTTTAATCTTTGTAATTCGTAATTATTTGAATCAATTTTCTGTCTCATTGTGTATTTTCTTGTTTGCAGAATGGTGCAATATGAAGATGTATGGATCTACGCCAGTTTACGTTGACAAGAACTACAAAGCTTTGCACTGGACATTTATAGAAGTGTAATTCAGTTTTGGTTTAATATAACAATGGGCTTCTTCTAAAAATGGAGTTCTCCTGGGTTCATTTACTTCCTCTTGTGCTATTGTTGGTTCAGTGTGCCACTCCGGGACACTCACAGGTCGCCTGGACGCCGATATACTTAGATGGAAATAGTAAGTACTATTATTTTATTCTGAAATGCGACTTGCTTGAAATCAACCAATCAGGTCGATAACAACTTGAAATCTCAGCCAATGACAGCCTTCGGTTTATCAGATTTCATCATCACCTCCTCTGAATTTCTTATGGTTAGAGAATCTAGCTACACTGTGCCAAAGATGCGCAACAGCTGACGTAATCTGACGCAATAGAGCCGCTATTCAAGTGTTAAATATGGCTGACTCTCCCTTCGGTGGTGAAATAGACGGACTAATTCCAAGAACGAAACCTTATTAAACGAAATTAGAAATTAGCAGCTGATACTCCAACTTTTGACATTACCAAAGGGTTAAAAAATTGTAGCATCAATATGATAACCTAGAAGGCAATGCCAATGGACGCCGATGTCTCTATTCGTGCTACATATTGCTTCTGAGAGGTTAGTAATTACAATACAGTATTTAAATAACAGTACCTGGGTGACTGAGCTTCGCTCGCCGATTTTCGCCCCTGTCTTTGAGAAATCTTGTTTTTTATGAAAGAACATACTTATTTAGATTAACCTGAATGTTAACCATATAACATTTTTTGTCACAATTGTTAAAAGACTCATTTCCGAGATATAGAAATTCATATAAATATTTCATAAACACCATCATTTCTACTGCTGAACGCAAACCTACCCCAGATATGCACCTAGTTAGAGGTTTTCGTCGAGCATTTTTTCCATTATGGAGTTATTTTCCATTATTGTTTGTAGAAGAGTGAGTAGAGAGAGAGAGAGAGAGAGAGAGAGAGAGAGAGAGAGAGAGAGAGATGTGAATGTGTTACCTAAAAGTGAGAAGAGAAAACAGTATGAATATAATATGTAGCATTTCTGTTTCAAACATACAGAAGATTGTATTACTTAATTTAAAAGTGGGGATAAAATGTTTTTTTGGTGTAAAATCACGTTTTTTATGGAAAATTATTTATAGAAGAGTGAGTAGAGAAAGCGATGTGAATGTGTTAGCTAAAAGTAAGTAGAGAAACCAGTATGGATGTAATATGCAACATGTCTACTTCAAACATACAGAAAGTTGTATGATTTCTTTGTAGAAGAGTGAGTAGAGAAACCACTGTGAATTGTGTTACCTAAAAGTGAGAGGAGAAAACAGTGTGAATGTAACAGCATTTCTATCTCAAACATACAGAACATGGTATGACTTACTATAAAAGCGGAGATAAAAATGTTTTTTGGTGTAAAATCACGTTTTTTATGCAAAATTCTTTATACAGGAGTGAGTAGAGAAAGAGATGTGAATGTGTTACCTAAAAGTGAGTAGAGAAAACACTGTGAAAGTGATATGCATGTATACAAAAATTTAACCAAACCTTTAGGGCCGTTTCTGAAATACGGGGAATATATATACAAGAAATGCACTGTAGAAGCGGGAATAAAAAATGTTATTTTTTATGTAAAATCGTGTTTTTTCGGGAATTACACCTACATACATGAACTTAAAAAGCAAAACCCTATCTGAATACAAAATTTGATCGAAATCGTTAGAGCCGTTTCCAAGTTGCGCGGAATATATATATACAAGAATTGCTCGTTTAAATATATCAGATTTCATATGCTATGTATCACACTTTACTTAGTGAAAGACTTAAGTATCACTCACATCTACTGATGGCGAGGAGGGCGTGGGGGTCAACAGGGGATGAACGGCAGAGAGGTGCCCCTTGAAAAATAAACACGAAAATTCAGCAATATAAGGACACGCATTAATTACAAGCTGTGATTTTACATTACTTTGCGATTTGCCATGTACCAAAAGGACTAGAGGACACATCCAAAGATCGATACTTCTAATTAATCAGCCCGTTCACAATAACTTCTATTGTTATTGTAAAGAAATAACAATTCCACGAATACCACTCCTGACACCAGATGAAAAAGCGGCGAATATTTTCAAGGTTATGTGTATGTTAAACCATAATCATAATATTTAAAATAATATCTGGTAATAAGAATCCGAATAAAGTCCGCAGACACTCTGAAATGAACTGTGAATAAGCTGTAAAAAAAAAAAAAAAAAGAACGAATAATTTGTCTCCGCGTGAATAACGGTCACAAAGCTTGAACTCCAAAATCGACGCTTACGTGAAAGCCTAAACTTGCCAAGGTTGATCCGGGAGAAGCGATCATTCACAACTAACTACCCCGATCACAACACAGACCAGGGTGCAACACACAGGCCCAGCAAACCGGCAGGAATGGGGAACCTGCATTACAAGCGCCCGTAGTAACCGCAAAGTACCTGTTATAAATTGCGTAAACCGTAAATCAATCTACAGAACACTAACATATACTTAAAATCTATTGGAGTTAAAATACCTAATTCGTATTCATTTTGATGTCAAATAAGCACATATGATGTTGCAAACGTTTATTAATCGGAAATATGTGTTTTGAGACCCCCTGAACAAAAAAAAAAAAAAAAAAAAAAAAAAAAAAAAAAAAAAAAAAAAAAAAGCATTTTTAGAAAAAGGTCCGTGTGTGTCTGTGTGTCTGTGGACAGCACAACTAATTTTGATTTCGTTCAAAATGTCTCGAACGATTTTGATTAAAATGTCATATGTTTGAGATATTTTAATGACAAATGAAATGTATATCTTGAATTTTCTGGCTGTAGCCCCTGTAGTCGTGTTTACTCTGGACGACTTTTGCGTAACTATTAAACCGTTAGAGATAGACCAAATCATACTGTACAAAAAATGTAGATCTTGCTAAAATACACAATTTATGTCTCAATAAATTTTCTTGTAGAGTGAACCATTTCGGAGATATTCCTTGTTACTTGTGGCAGCTCCAGAAAACAAAATTTTCGTGAAATGGAACATCGTTGTTCATTTTTACTTTCTGTACTGGTATGGGAAGTATTGTATTCCACCCAAAAATTCCATGTCGAGATTTCACCGGAAATATATGTTTTGAGGCCCTCTGAATGCAAAAAAAGCATTTTTAGAAAAGGGTCCGTGTGTGTGTCTGTGTCAGTCTGTGGACAGCATAGCTCATAAACGAAAAGTCGATTAAAAACCAAAGTTGGTATTTAAGTTAAATGTCTTTCAAGGATGCGACACGAAGATTTTGAAGAAAATAGCCCCACCCTAAACTACCCTATATATGGAACATTTTTCGAAACTTTTTATTTTCTTGAAAATGGCTCTAACAATTTTGATTAAAATGTCATATGTTTGAGATATTTTAATGACAAATGAAATGTATATCTTGAATTTTCTGGCTATAGCCCCTGTAGTCGTATTTACTCTGGACGACTTTTGAATAACTGGTAAACCGTTACAGATAGATCAAATCTTACTATACAAAAAATGTAGGTTACGCTAAAACACACAGTTTATGTCTGAATAAATTTTTTTGTAGGGTGAACCATTTCGGAGATATTTGCTTTTATGTGTGTGAGTTTTGGAAAACTTAAAACTTTCGTGAAATGGAACAACGTTGTTCATTTTTTATATGTTAACCGTGCAAAGAGAACGGGATCTTAAAGGTTTAAAACATTTGACTATCGCACAAAGTCTACTGTATTCCCATATTCCCCTTGTACCTACAAAGAAATAAGCAATAAGATAATTTGTACAAATGTTTATCTCAACTAACACGAAGAAGATACAGGAATAAGAGTTTGTAAGAATGCTTAGTTCAAAAGTAGAGTGCAGCAAATCAGATTTTTAAAAATGTAACAGTGTAACCATTGTATAAAGGAGGAAAAAAAAAAAAGAAAGAAAAAATGAAAATGGATTGTTCCCGGTCCGTGTGCAATTCTAGTTGGTGGTAATGAACCTCATGGACATTTCATGTCGCCCTTCTTCTGTATCATTTATTGCTGCAGTTCGAATCTGGCCATTAATTATTTGTGATGTTAATTTGCGAGGCAGTGTTTTCCCAAGCGAACCACAAATAGCATTTTGCGGCCCTGGTACCTAGCTACTGGGTGCAGCAAACCCGCCCTGTTGGGACTCTTTCCTTGCCTAGCCCATTACTCACACAGGGCGTAGGTTGAATCATTCTCTACTCAGTGCACTGCAGTATTGTGACGTCAGCTGCGGTGCACAACAAAGGACAGTCGGGGTCAAGCTACTTCTCACCGCATAGCAGGCACAGCGCGTATCAAGTGCGCTTAAGATAAAGCTTCGCCACACTTCGAATGTGAGCAAAGGTGACAACAATGACTGGAGCATGTCAAAAAGCCGTTTTCCAGGTCATTTGAGAAATGTCCAGCGGCTTGCT
Organism: Tenodera sinensis; assembly: GCA_030765045.1. NCBI lineage: Eukaryota > Metazoa > Arthropoda > Insecta > Mantodea > Mantidae > Tenodera > Tenodera sinensis. Next base: position 129,380,648 of record CM060970.1, read on the forward strand.
TGTTAGTACACGTTCGATAAAGATTTCGCTACGTCATCTCTGGTGTAAAGGCTTGCGGAGCGCGTGAAGGCAGACAGGGTTTTAGTGTGAAAGTACAGAACTTGTCATGAATGTTGAGTGTTTGTATCCTCAGAGTTAGTGTATGACAGACAAAGAAGCTGAAGGGAGACAGTGCAAGGACTGAGTCAAGGTTTTCAGAAGAAAACTGTTTAAGTTGTATAATAACGAAATACTGTAGACTGTTAAATTCAGTAAAAGAGAACTGTGTATTTGTGCTTCTTTTGTTTAATATTAGCAAAGTTTATTCATTATCTGTGTTCCATACGCCAGCCCTGGATTATCCAATCTCTTATTGCTTTGAATTCAGATCCAACACACAAACACGCACGCATGCGCACACATTGATCTATAAACAAAGGTTAGGCCTAGGTGAGAGGAGAAAGGGGAGGCGTATTGGAATAGTATTCTTTAATAGCTTTTTCATAGTAATTAATTATTGGAACTTATAAGAAAACATGTTTTGCTTATGTAAGGAAATATCATACATTTAGGTATGTTCAAAGCTCAGAGTTCATTTGCGCTTCAAAACGTATTATGTCCACATCGTTTTTATAAATTTATACCACCCTGTTTTGGAATTGATTTCACTGAAAATGCATCCTTAATCTTGAAATCCAGACACCGTTTTGTCCTTTTAAAACATCACTTTATATCTTGCGATATAATTTAGATAAAATATAAGTGTTTGCTAATTATCTTCAGAAAAGGTTATTATTATTTAAAGAACGCTTAGTATGTTGTGCGGGATAGCAAACTGATCGGTTTTCAAGAATGAACCTCTGTTCGGAAATGCACAGTTTGGACGCTGTAGGGCGTCGAAGTTTGAGAAGGAACAGTTATGACAATTTGTTACTGTTTTGGTATCTTAATACCGGAGATATGCAACACTTTAGCCTTTTTAGAAAAAGGTCTGTGTGTGTGTGTGTGTGTGTGTGTGTGTGTGTGTGTGTGTGTGTGTGTGTGTGTCTGTGGACAGCATAACTCAAAAACGAAAAATAGGTTAAAAACCAAAGTAGGTATTTAAGTTTAATGTCTTTCAAGGATGTGACACGAAGATTGTGAAGAAAATAGCCCCACCCTAAACTACCCTTTACATTGAAACTTTTTCGAAAATTTTGATTTTCTTGAAAATGGCTCTAACGATGTGGGTTAAAATGTCATATGTTTGAGATATTTTAATGACAAATGAAATGTATATCTTGAATTTTCTGATTATAGCCCCTGTAGTCGTATTTACTCTGGACGACTTTTGTATAACTGGTAAACCGTTAGAGATAGACCAAATCATACTATACAAAAAATGTAGATCTTGCTGAAATACACAATTTATATCCCAATAAATGTTCTTGTAGGGTGAACCATTTCGGAGATATTCCATGTTGTGTGTGTGAGTTTCGGAAAACTTAAAATTTTCTTGAAATGGAATATCGTTGTTCATTTTTTTTATATGTTAAGCGTGCAAAGAGAACGGAATCTTTAAAAGATTTGACTATCGCTCAAAGCTTATTGCATTCCCATATTCCTCTTGAAAGAATGGTTGGTACAAGAGTAGAGAAAGTCATGTGAGTGCAACATATCAGATTTTTATATACGTGTTGTTATACATACTGTAACGGACATAGTATGATTTGAAACGTAGCCAGCGGCGGCGCCAGCGCTCTCTGTACGTCAAACAGCAACTATACAAAGTATGACGTCACATGTGAATGCAGTTTGCGAAATCGCTCTTCTATTCATGATGCCGTAATGGCTTCCACCAGGAACTTATTAGCTGGATCAACCGCGCTGATCAAAAATCGTTTCCCTCTGAGGCATCAAATCATCAAGGACTCTTGTGTGAATGTTGTAGCTCTAATGGGCCGTGGTCACAAAAGGCTGTGATTATTCCATTGATAGACGTCTGTCTGTAGAAATACGCTATTCACAAACGCACTTCCTTATCAATTTGTCTCACCGCATTGCGGAAGTATTCAATAGCTGCTAGCTTCTAGCTGACTGCTTTATCGAGTTTTCGTTTGGTGCTGTGACGTTGGTACACAGACAACGCGTGTGATATTTACCTACGCTTCAGGACTGCCAAGTAACACAAACTCATTGCCACCCTACATTAAAATACCCGTGTTGCACTCACATGACATTCTCCACTCACTCTTGTATGAACCTATTTTTATTTTCTTTAGTGGTAATTAGGGGAAGTATTGTATTCCACCGAAAAATTCGATGTCGAGATTTCACCGGAAATATGTTTTGAGGCCCCCTGAATCCACGAAAGCATTTTTAGAAAAAGGTCCGTGTGTGTCTGTCAGTCTGTGGACAGCATAGCTCAAAAACGAAAACTCGGTTAGAAACCAAAGCTGGTATTTAAGTTTAATGTCTTTCAAGGATGCGACATGAAGATTTTGAAGAAAATAGCCCCACCCTAAACTACCCTTTACATGGAAAATTTTTCGAAAATTTTGATTTTCTGAAAATGGCTGTAACGATTTTGATTAAAATGTCATATGTTTGAGATATTTTGATGACAAATGAAATGTATATCTTGAATTTTCTGGCTATAGCCCCTGTAGTCGTATTTACTCTGGATGACTTTTGCATAACTGGTAAACCGTTAGAGATAGACCAAATCATACTATACAAAAAATGTAGATCTTGCTAAAATACACAATTTATGTCTCAATACATTTTCTTGTAGGGTGAACCATTTCGGAGATATTACTTGTCATGTGTGTGAGTTTTGGAAAACTTAGAACTTTCGTGAAATGGATAATTGTTGTTTATTTTTTTATGTTAAGTGTGCAAAGAGAACGGAATCTCAAACATTTGAGTATTGCTGAAAGTCTACGGTATTCCCATGTTGTCCTTGTATCTACAAGAAGATAAAGAATAATTTCTGTAAATGTTTACCTCAACTAACACGAAGAAGTTATAGGAGTAGAAAGTCATGTGAGTGTAACACATCAGAGTTTTATACTTGTGTGTCCCAGTGCCCGAGAATTTTTGTTGGGAATTATTTTCTTGGCACAGTCTTCCTAAATTAAAAAGTTTAAAACATTTTGTGAAAGCAAAAATGCATAAATTTAAAAGTCCTGCTACAAATTGTAGTACTTCTGTCCCGGGGTCGAATGCAAGAATAGAACTTTTGTTTTAAAAAATGAATTACTGTTGAATGTGTGATAAAACAAATGTTTTAGATAACACAATTTGCCAGTATAGTTATTTTCAACTGTAATCTAAACATTCCATGTAGCATGGGCGTCGGCAGACCTTTTTCGGGGGGGGGGGGGGGCCGCATGTTGGAATTTTGCAATCACTTAATGTATTAATAGACAGGTGGCATGTGCCCCTTTTCCACTGAGCCCCAGGCATTGACAGAAAGTTTGCTGGTGGTAAACTCGAGCCTCTGTAAGGAAAAAGATTCCTCCCTGACAATACAGGCTACAAAAACTATTATCCTCTTTGAGTTAAAGAGGGTGATTAATTATAGGTCCTTCTTCTGTGCGGCTTAATTTGCATAAAAGAAGCCTGTCTTTTAATTATCTGACGTAGATCAAAAGAAGAAGCTAATGCTAACGAGACAAAGATAAAAGACTCAGAATCTCGTACTTTCTTGTGCTTACGTTATATAAAGTAGCAGATTTAGTATCCTACTTATCCGTTCCTAAGTTGGTATTAACCCTGCTTTAGTCGCGTGGGGTCTAGTAGACCCATGCTAAATCTCTGTGCTTATGTGCTTGTTACATTATGCATTGAAATTAACGTAGGGAAATTATTGTCAACATTTGCCTATCGCTTATTTCTCTATAACTAACTCCGCCAGGGAACAGCCCTTTCCGGGCCAAGCCCTACCTCCCGACCGCTGTATCTTCCACCTCTGCCCAATACAGGCGTCATGAGTGGGGCGCAGTGCTGCAGGGTGAGACATGGTCAGCAGCCACCCCCCCCCCCCGGTATGCCGTTTTCACGATCAGGGACAGCTATTTCTTAATAAACTAGCTCATGGACCTAGCGAGGCTGAGTGTACCCCGGATCGGGTCTCCCAGCGGGAGAAAATCCTCACATCGAACCCGGGTCCCTTATAGACTACTATACCACACATCGAATGCATTGAAAATAATCAAACTTTTTCTTTCCATAGAGAAGGTTTTCATTTTATCCTTTTTATTGGACTACGTATTACATTCATATGCTTTTCTCAAGCCGGTTTTCTTGTACGTAATACATTCACATGGTGTTTTTACTAATTTTTCTATTTGAAAATTTTTTTCTTTACTGCTACTTTTACATAAAAGTACCTGGGCGACCGAGCTTTGCTCGGCGTTTTTCGCCTCTGTTTTTGTGAAATCTTGTTTTTTGTGGGAGAAGATACTTATTTTGCAAAATCACGTTTTTTAAGGAAAATTGTTTATAGAAGAGTGAGTAGAGAAAGAAATGTGAATGTGTTACCTAAAAGTAAGTAGAGATAACACTGTGAATGTAATATGCAGCATCTCTATTTTAAACATACAGAAAATTGTGTATTTATTTGTAGAAGAGTGAGTAGAAAAAGAGATATGAATGTGTTACCTAAAAGTGAGAGGAGAAAACAGTGCGAATGTAATAGCAATTATATTTCAAACATATAGAATATGGTACGACTTAAATTAAAAGTGCGAATAAAAATGCTTCTTGGTGCAAAATCACGTTTTTTATGGAAAATTGTTTATAGAAGAGTGAGTAGAGAAACAGATGTGAATGTGTTACCTAAAAGTGAGAGGAGAAAACAGTGCGAATGTAATAGCAATTATATTTCAAACATATAGAATATGGTACGACTTAAATTAAAAGTGCGAATAAAAATGCTTCTTGGTGCAAAATCACGTTTTTTATGGAAAATTGTTTATAGAAGAGTGAGTAGAGAAACAGATGTGAATGTGTTACCTAAAACTGAGTAGAGAAAACACTGTGAAGTAATATGGATGTATACAAAAATTTAATCAAATCTTTAGAATCGTTTCTGAAATACCGGGAATATATATACAAGAATTGCTCGTTTAAATATATAAGATTCATATAGTTTTCTGTATGTTTCAAATTGAAATGTAACCTATTACATTCATACGGTTTTCTCCACTCACTTTTCTTTAACATAACACATTCATATGTATTTCTCTTCTCATTCTTCTACAAGCAATTCAAACACTTCTGTATTATTGAAATAGAAATGCAACGTATTACGTTCATGCTGTTTTCTCTACTCGTTTTTCTTACTGAGGTATTTGTTATTCAACAGTGCTTTTGCATAATCTTTCCCGTGTTTTTATTTATTTAGTTTATTTTTATAAGAGTCTTAATTAAAATTTGTTTAAGTGTATATAGCAATATTTTTAAATGTGTCCAAAGAAACACAAGTCTATTGGTCAACTGCAACGCAAGTCCGAAAGTTGTACTTATAAACTAGCTAGTAAAATAGTAAACCTTGCCCTTTAATAATTACGGCGTGTTTGGGACACTGTGTATATGTAGAAAGAACGTCATTCAACAGGCTCTCACGTGGTTTGCTAAACCGCCTACCAAAGCAAACAGGAAAAGCTGATGGGCCAATGACAAGATGCTGGGATTCAATCTTTTGATATGTAAATTTCCCTAAGGCCGAAATCCATGACGCAAAAGAAGGTCTTCTAGCCGTTATTAACAAAATTCCAGTACATTTACATATTGAACTTCCCATCCCCCTCGCTGATCCAATATGCAATAAACCCAAGCACAACTTCCTTCCACTTTTCTCGCTTTTTTCATATTTTCATTCCCAATCAATTGTGGGTACTAATTTCACGATTCTTGTAATGTTGGGGTACACGCCTCTTCGCCTGATTTTAGAAAGGTACATGACATGTATAAAAAATAAGTTAAATATTTTTGACCTTTGAGATTCCGTTCTCTTTGCACACGTAACATATAAAAAAAATGAACAACGATGATCCATTTCACGAAAATTCTAAGTTCTCCGAAACTCACACACATAACAAGGAATATCTCCGAAATGGTTTACTCTACAAGAAAATTTATTGAGACCTAAATTGTGTATTTTAGCAAGATCTACATTTTTTGTATAGTAAGATTTTGTCTACCTCTAACGGTTTACCAGTTATGCAAAAGTCGTCCAGCGTAAATACGACTACAGGGGCTATAGCCAGAAAATTCAAGACATGCATTTCATTTGTCATCAAAATATCTCAAACATATGACATTTTAATCAAAATTGTTAGAGCCATTTTCAAGAAAATCAAAATTTTCGAAAAAATTTCCATGTAAAAGGTAGTTTAGGGTGGGGCTATTTTCTTCAAAATCTTCGTGTCGCATCCTTGAAAGACATTAAACTTAGATACCAACTTTGGTTCTTAACCGACTTTTCGTTTTTGAGTTATGCTGTCCACAAACACACACACACACACACACACACACACACACACACACACACACACACACACACACACAGAAACAGACCTTTTTCTAAAAATGCTAACGGGTTGCATTTGGTATTAAGATACCAAAACCATTTCGTAGATATTCCTTGTTATTTGTGTGAGTTTTAGAAACATTTTTGGGAGACTGACGCAGGGTATATATTTGGGGAGAGATAGAGAGATTGATGCGTGAACTATCTAGAACAAAATCTACTCGACTAATGTAAAATATCGGTTCGCTGGTTTATAATGTTAGTTGTTTTCTCTGTTTATATAGAATTACAGCACGTTCTGCTAACGAACTTGACTACAACGCACAAAGGAAATAGAGCAAAGCGTTTTCACGGGCGCGGTTTCAGGGATTTCACATTCAGAGAACTTCAATGCATATGTGACTATAAAAAGGTTATTCTGAAGCTTTGACACAGTTTCATTACGTATTTATCTGCAATGTTACATAAAGCGCACGATAGAGCGTCGATTTTTAAACTCTTGTCTTCTGTTTATTGAAGTGTCAAACCATAGCCATTTATAGGTAACCTCGAAATCTGATGTGTTGCACTCACATGACTTTCTCTACTCTTGTACTAACCATTCGTACTAACGCGCGCGCGTGTGTGTAAGTCGCTTAAAAACCAAAGTTGGTATTTAAATTTAATGTCTTTCAAGGATGCTACACGAAGATTTTGAAGAACATAGCCCCAACCTAAACTACCCCTTACATGGAACAGTTATCGAAAATTTTGATTTTCTTGAAAATGGCTAGAACGATTTTGATTAAAATGTCATATGTTTGAGATATTTTTATGACAAATTAAATGTATATCTTGAATTTTCTGGCTATAGCCCCTGTAGTCGTATTTACTCTGGACGACTTTTGAATAACTGGTAAACCGTTGGAGATAGACAAAATCATACTATACAAAAAATGTAGATCTTGCTAAAATACACAATTTATGTCTCAATAAATTTTCTTGTAGAGTGAACCATTTCGGAGATATTCCTTGCTATATGTGTGAGTTTCGGAAAACTTAGAACTTTCGTGAAATGGATCATCGTTGTTCATTTTTACTTTCTCTACTGGTAAGTAGGGGAAGTATTGTGTTCCACCCAAAAATTCGTTGTCGAGATTTCACCGGAAAGATATGTTTTGAGGCCCCCTGAATCCAAAAAAGCATTTTTAGAAGAAGGTCCGTGTGTGTGTCTGTGTCTGTGGACAGCGTAGCTCAAAAACGAAAAGTCGGTTAAAAACCAAAGTTGGTATTTAAGTTTAATGTCTTTCAAGGATGCCACACGAAGATTTTGAAGAAAATAGCCCCACCCTAAACTACCCTTTACATGGAACATTTTTATTTTCTTGAAAATGGCTCTAACGATTTTGATTAAATTGTCATATGTTTGAGATATTTTTATGAAAAATGGAATGTATATCTTGAATTTTCTGGCTATAGCTCCTGTAGTCGTATTTACTCTGGACGACTTTTGCATAACTGGTAAACCGTTAGAGATAGACGAAATCTCACTATACAAAAATGTAGATCTTGGTGAAATACCCAATTTATGTCTCAATAAATTTTCTTGTAGGGTGAACCATTTCGGAGATAATCCTTGTATTGCAAACAGAAGCTTTAAAAGATCTGACTATCGCACAAAGCCTACTGTATTCTAATATTCCCCTTGTACTTACAAGGAAATAAGCAATAAGATAATTTGTACAAATGTTTATCTCAACTAACACGAAGAAGATATAGGAATAAGAGTTTGTAAGAATGGTTAGCATAAGAGTAGAGAAAGTCATGTGAGTGCAACGCATCAGATTTTTTTTGGGTGGATCTGCAATACTTTCTGTACTTACTATACGTAAGCATTTGAGAAAGTATAAGACATATTTTGTTTTTGCTGGTTCAAGTTGGCATGAATGGTTCTCAGAAAGCAGTTAACAGGAAATATCTCTGAAGGGTTTTTGTTCAATCTTGGAAACGTGGTTACCAGAGCAGCATCTTAGCCAAGAGCATTAAATATTTCGCTCTTTTTCTCTCTTTTTTCCCTCTACTCTTGTAACAATGTTGTGTTTAGTGGATGAGAAATTTCAAAGTGATGGAGATGGAAAGCTAAAGCAATATTTTCTGTGTACATGACTCGCACACTCAGTGCTTTGTTGCTCTTATTATTATTATTCGCAAATCCACTTCGGAGCTTAAAGGGAAAACGTGACTGAGCGCACGATTCATATCCTACAGAGGATAAAATGTAATATTCCCTGCAAACTTTTTCTTTGATCCCACAGCATGCCTTCAAGACATCATTCAAAACTCATGTCCTATTCCCAATATATGACTCCAAAACGTAACAATGTTGAGCAGTTCTCTATCGGAAACCAAGGATAATCCTCCATCTAAATCAGCGGTGCTCAACTGCAGGCAAGTTAGGGGAGGTTCCAGTGGCGGCACATTCTTACGTACAGCAAATCAAAGGTGTATATTCTACTCCTAATTAACTTACGATGTTCCTCAGGATACTTTTTTGGCACTATTTGGATGAAATGCGCAATCTCAAGGTGATTGTCACTTATCTTGCTGCGATACTCACTTTTAATATAGTTCGTTTTTGAAAATGTTTGTTCGCAGCCAAAAACTAGATACAAAAATCTGCTGTGTTGCACTCACATGACTTTCTCTACTCTTGTACTAATTATTCTAACAAACTCTTATTCCTATATCTCCATGACAGTTAAGATAAACATTTGTACAAATTATCTTACTGTTTATATCCTTGTAGGTACAAGGGGAATATTAGAATACAGAATACTTTGTGCGACAGTCCTTTGAGATTCCGTTCTCTTTGCACGGTTAACCTATAAAAAAATAAACAACGTTGCTGAATTTCGCTAAAGTTCTAATTATTTGGTCTATCTCTAACGGTTTACCAGTTATGCAAAACTCGTCCAGAGTAAACAGCACTACAGGGGCTATAGCCAGAAAATTCAAAATATACATTTCATTTGTCATCAAAATATCTCAAACATATGACATTTTAATCAAAATCGTTAGAGCCATTTTCAAGAAAATCAAAATTTTCGAAAAATCTTCCATGTAAAGGGTAGTTTATGGTGGGGATATTTTCTTCAAAATCTTCGTGTCACATCCTTGAAAGACATTAAACTTAAATACCAAGTTTGGCTTTTAACCAACCTTTCGTTTTTGAGTTATGCTGTCCACAGACTGACACACAGACATACCTTTTTCTAAAAATGCTTTTTTTTTTGGATTCAGGGGGCCTCAAAGCATGTATTTCCGGTGAAATCTCGACATCGAATTTTTGGGTGGAATACAATACTTCCCCTACTTACCAGTAGAGAAAGTAAAAAACGTAATCTCGGATACTCACAGCAAAACCTAAATAATTCCCACCCTTCTTTCCCATGGTCGTGGAATTCTGCAATGCAAGGTAGTGCGTGTGAAGAATGAATGCTGGTCTCCAAGATTTTCCCTATATCACTCGTATTCTTGTTAATATTTCAGTTTTTCCTGTCCCCTTTAAGCTAATTCTTTTATTTTTCCTTCTATAATATCGGCAATTCTTATTGGTTTGTCATACGATAATTTTTGTTTTAATTGCGTCCATTATTAAACCCACACTTCCATTCTCCATATTTAGTTTTCTTATTCTATGTACTTTTCTCCGAGTTTCTGCGAATAATACTATATCATCTGCAAAACGGCCATTGATTTAGTATGTAGTATATAAATGGATGTATTAGTAGCTACTTGGGAAGAGCAATGGTGACAGACTACATAATCTTGTATCCAAGCCAATTCTACTTTATAGCAGCGGAACCTGTTTTATGGGAAAAAGGATAACAATAAAATTGAAAGTGCAACAATGAGATTTATGAGAAGGCTACTACGGATATCTAAGAGCAAAAGAATGAGAAGCGAAAATATAAGAAGGAAAATAAACATGAAAAATAGTTAAGTACAAGAGATGGGCGTATATCAACATAACAGCAAACAGCATATTAATGGACTATATCTTTTACGAGGGTCACTCACAAAGTAAGGTCCAATGCTTTATACACGTCAAACATAGATAGTTATAAAACGGTTGATTTATTTAACTCCTTGCATCTGTCTCTATTTTTATTTTCTCTACTACGGATTAAACTGCCAATGTTTAAGATATTTTCACGACAAATGAAATATAGATTTTGAAATTTTTTCCTATAGACCAGATTTCCTGGAGATAGACCGAATTTTACCATAAAAAATATAGATCTTGCTAAAACACAATTAATGTCCAAATAAATTTTTATGGAGTGAACAATTTCGGAGATATTCCTTGTTATATGTGTGAGTTTTGGAATACTTGATCTTTCGTCAAATAGAAGATCGTTATTAATTTATTATATCTTAGCCGTGCAAAGAGAACGGAATCTCAAAGCTTTGAACGATTTGACTATCGCACAAAGCCTACTGTATTCTAATATTCCCCTTGTACCTACAAGGAAATAAGCAACAAGATAATTTGTGGAAATGTTTATCTCAACTAACATGAAGAAGATATAGGAATAAGAGTTTGTAAGAATAGTACAGGAGTAGAGAAAGTCATGTGAGTGCAACACATTAGATTTACCTACATAGTTGCCATGTTTGTTTAAACATTTGTGTGCCACGAATGAGTATAACCAGTGGAAATTGTCATTTCCGAATTTCACGAGCTTTTCATCCAATATCACAATTATTCTGTATAATCTTTTTATTTGGCGTTTTATTTAATTATCTAATTGCTATACTTTCGGTGAAATTATCCTTAACAATCATTCAAATCGTTGCTATTTTTATTTTTAAGAATTTAATAAACTTTTCGAGCTTTCGGGTATGTTTACTCTGGCCTTCTTCAGGAAGTGAGTGCGTCCAGGGAATTCCTTAGCTTGGACTTCAAGAACTACAAACAGCTTCGTTCATTTGACGTTAAGCGGATAGACAGATCGATTGCCGACCAATACTCCGCACATAAGAATACGACTTCTAGACAACTCAAGACATTTCAAAGGCCATGGAGTAAAGATGGCCGAAAGCTTGAACAAATTTATTAACGTCACAGGCTGGTAACCCGAAAAGCTCTTATTAAATAAATAATTGCAGGAATTTCGACAATATCTTTATACTGTTGATATTTATAACAAATTACTAACTATTATTTTGAACCAAATTAATTTTACTATACTCACAAAGGTCCGTTTTCTCCTAGACAGTGTTCATTTATAAACCCTGAGGGTGTAAGTGTCCATACGTGGAAGGTAAACAGACTAGGTAAGTAAAAGAGAATGTAAAAAGAAAATAAACCAATGTAACCCCCCCCCCCTCTTGCTTTGTTGCAGGTCAAGTTGACCTCTGGACTCAGGAAGCGAAAGGGTGCCACTGTCCCTTTGACTCGACTCGACAGGACTGTGCGTGTTGTGTGCATGATGGAGGGTGTCATTGTGGGAGGGGAGCTCCAAACAGATGTAGTCAGTGTGGTTTGGAACAACACTGCAGTAACAGTAAGTATGGTGGTTTATAATGTTTCAAATTTATAACTGCTACAGCAGAACTTTCGGTCGGACACGTGGCCGTATTACAGGGAAAAGTTTGTCCTGCACGACCTTATAGGAAAAGGAGTTTTGAGTCAGTAAGCGTGATAATTTGTCTATGTGAGGCCATCAAGGATGTAAATTATAGAAAATACATAAATAAAGAAGTGAATAAAACATAATTGAAGACTAGGTTTGCTAGAATATACTGGTTTAAAGCTGTTTGCTGTCTTCTTTTGACAGTGTGTAACGTGACAATCGACTCCAAGTATCTATCAGCACGCTCTGGCAAAACGTTCGGGCAGATCAAGTCTCCATCTTTACAAGGACCTGGCTTCTGTTGGTATCTCCTTCAGCCTGATACAGGACAGCGAGTCGAGATTCAGATCTACAGACTCATCAATATCGGCCGCTTCAACGGGACAGGGTAAGCACACAGCTTAGATCCTGATTTACTCTAACTATTTCACATATAGAGGCCTTAAACTATGTTGTTGTTGTTGTTGGTTTATTTAATGACGCTGTATCCAGTGTATTCTGGATTTCCGCGTCTGGTGTCCTTGATGAAGTAGAGATGTAGATGTAACATAAGATGTAATTTGAATATACATATGTTCTTATTATGCTGTTAGTATTATAGTTTCATTTTACATTTTCTGAGGAAACGAAGAAGAAGTGGTGCTATATAGCGTATTTTCCAATTTAGAAGTGATGAAATATTCCAGGGACCGTGTCCAATACGTGCACATATGTGTGAATATAGAGATGTCGAATGTTGGTAATTTCTAGGGCATTGAAAGAATATATGATCTGCATCGCCAAACTGACCACACTCACAGCAATCTGTATCGCGTTTTCCGATCTTAAATAAATAAGCCGGGGTGGGTGCTACGCCTAATTTCAATTTTGTTGCCAGAGATATACATAGCCTCTTTATCTACATTTCCCACTGAAAACCATGGTGTTTTAGATGATCTAGGTAGATGGAAATAAGTATCGATATGATGAGTAATATGTTGTCGGACGTCCTGGATGTGTATTCCTGGTGATGGATTTGGGGGAGAATTCTTGGCAGCTGCTTTGGCCAGTTTATCTACGTACTCATTACCTGTTATGTTGGAATGGCCAGGTATCCATATCATATGTGTCATGTTATGTCGTTGATCTAAAGAATCTAGTTCGTGGAAACATAATATTTCCCACCAATCAAGAGAAGGTTTTATTTGGAATCTATTAAGACTTTGTATAGCACTGTAGGAGTCGATACAGAGTAGGATTGTGGAATTATGTATATGACGTAAAGAATATAGAGCTTGTTATATTGCGTATATTTCTGTTGAGTAGTTAGAAAAATAACGTGGAAGAGTGAATGAGTCTCTGGTATCCGTGGTTTGATTGAAATATGCAGCTCCCGCCCCATGATCAGATAGTGATCCATCAGTATATATAATCTGGGGGGGGGGGGGGTTGTAAAGATTGAGAAAACTGGTCTAGGAAGTATGCAAACTGTTTAGGGATAGTAACATCATGTTTTTGCCAGTTAGACAGAATAAATTTGGTTTTAGGGATCAGCTGATCAGCCTTAAACTATTATACCAATTATCTTTCGTTTACCCAGTGTCGCCAACGGTGTCGCTGAAAAATAAATCCTTGCACGGTCCAAACTTTTTATATCCAATGGAATCGCAGACAAAAGAAACACTGTTTGTCACACTGATTCATTTTGGTCGAAAACAACTGACAGTTGACGTAGCAACCGTGAGAAATAAACATGGCGGACTGAAGTATTAACTTAGCGATTGCTGTATTCAGTATAGGTTTGGGAAATATTGCTGCTAGTATCCCTGTACTGTTTCAGCTGCGAGGGTGGGTTTCTGCAGCTTGTGGACGGAGCTGAATCACATCCCAAATCTGGTGAAACTCAGATATGTGGCATCAACGAGCGCTTCAACCCGCCTGTGGTTCTGTTTGGAGACAGGGGTTCGGCTTCCTTTCTGCTTTAGTAAGTATACATGTATGTAAGCTACTTAACACTTTCATGGGCAGTTTTATTCTGTAACTGTTACAAGTTTCCTGTTGTATGCATAACAAACATACGTATACTTTACACAGACTTTTTTCAAAATTTTATTGTTACTATCTTCAAAAATATCAGTGTGGGAAGTATACGTCCCAGTCTTAGAATGGGTTAAGAAGAGATAGTAGGGATATACAGCTGACCAAAAAGTATTAATTTCTCTGCCTGCAATTTACCATTTACAATGTAAAACAATTACAGTATATCTCTTATGATTTACCAGTTACATAAAATCATTCAGAATTAAGAGGAATTCGGAAGTTTTGTTAGGAAACTGATGTTCATATGATTTCACGATATAAACTTTCAATCTAACTTCCTACCATTGTCACTTTCTCTACTGGTAAGTAGGGGAAGTATTGTATTCCACCAAAAAATTCGATGTCAAGATTTCACCGGAAATGCATGTTTTGAGGCCCCCTGAATCCAAAAAAAGCATTTTTAGAAAAATGTCCGTGTGTGTGTGTCAGTCTGTGGACAGCATAACTCAAAAACGAAAAGTCGGTTAAAAGCCAAACTTGGTATTTAAATTTAATGTCTTTCAAGGATGTGACACGAAGATTTTGAAGAAAATAGGCCCCCCATTAAACTACCCTTTACATGGAAAAGTTTTCGAAAATTTTGATTTTCTTGAAAATGGCTCTAACGATTTTGATTAAAATGTCATATGTTTGAGATATTTTGATGACAAATGAAATGTATATCTTGAATTTTCTGGCTATAGCCCCTGTAGTCGTATTTACTCTGGACTACTTTTGCATAACTGGTAAACCGTTAGAGATAGACCAAATTATACTATACAAAAAATGTAGATCTTGCTAAAATACACAATTTATGTGTCAATAAGTTTTCTTGTAGGGTGCACCATTTCGGAGATATTCCTTGTTATGTGTGTGAGTTTCGGAAAACTTAGAACTTTCGTGAAATGGATCATCGTTGTTCATTTTTTTATGTTAAGTGTGCAAAGACAACAGAATCTCAAACATTTGACTATCGCTCAAAGCCTATTGTACTCTAATATTCCCCTTGTACCTACAAGGAAATAAGCAATAAGATAATTTGTACAAATGTTTATTTCAACTAACACGAAGAAGATATAGGAATAAGAGTTTGTAAGAATGGTTAGTACAAGAGTAGAAAGTCATGTGAGTGCAACACATCAGATTTTTAGTACTACATTTAAAATAATCCTTAAAATTATACACATTAAATCGAAACATAATAATCAACAATTATGATACTAATAAACAAACAATATTCAATATCCAGTGAAATCTTGGCAATGAATATTTGGACAGAATGTAATACTTCTTTGTTTACTGTGATTTTACCAGGTGGACAGTGGTAAAGTGCGTTTAAAAAAAGGTGTGTGTGTGTGTATCTGAATTTTTGAAAACTTTCCATTTTTTGAATAATAGCTGTAAAAATCGTTATTAAAATAGCATATATTAAACATATTTACATGATAAATTAAAATATAATATGTCAATTAGCATTTTACATATCTTGTATAACTGGTAAACCTTAAGCGATAGACGGAAAACGCTGAAAAATGTAGATCTTTTGAAAAAAATTTATGTTCGATGGATTTTAGTGTAGCATCAGCCATTTCCGAGATGTTCGGTATTAGCTGTTTGAATTCTTCATACTAATCTATTCCTTTAAAGCCGTATCGATCAATTGTTTCTCGCGATTTCATGAAAGAATGTGGAATTTTAAGGCTTGGAGAATCTAGTTGTTAAATATTAGACATCACTATTCTGTTTATATCTATTAAGTCTTTCTCTGAAGATTTAGGTCAATTAAAATTAAGAAGACAAAAAATAAAATGGAAGATTGTTATTTAGTTTGAATATATTAGCCGAGCAATGAGAACGGGATCTCAAAGCTTTAAAAGATTTCACTATCGTTCAAGGCCTACTGTTATAATTTCTGGAAGTGTTTAACTAAACTAACACGAATATATAGGAATAAGAGTTTGTAAGAAGGGTTAGTACAAGAGTGATGTTTTTTAAGTTACAATGTTCTGTCAACTTGCTGGTGTTAAATTAATATTACTAATGGTTTCCTTTCCCAGCGTTGGTGAGGCCACGTTTAGGTCACAGTTCCTGGCCTACTTCAGTTTTACAGCCACGAACAGCGCGCAGGGAACTGGTGTCCAAGTAAAGGGAGGTCGTCGAGTGGAACATACTGGTACGTGAAAACTATGTGATTCGCCTAATGTGTCTCTTTACTTGCTCTACTACCTGCTTATAGTAAGCAGAGTCATGCCTGAAAGTGTATGACGTAGTTACCATGTCAGTAAGAGAGCAATGACGTCATTACTGTCACAACTTAGGTTTCTCCAATGTGCCTATAAGAAATCCTGCATAATTACCAGCTCTATAATGTTGTTTTATTGGTCAAACTAACGCATTTTTCGCGTCTCCATCCAAAAAATTGTCATATTCATTTGTGTAAACATCTTTTGATTTTTCTGCAACTTTTGGCTTCATTGAAAATCTCAAAGAGAATACAATCCATGTTTTAAATAGTTTTATTACTGAGAGGTAGAACTGGAACTTAAAAATTCAATGCCACAGCTGGGATTTGAACCACAGACCTTCCGCTTACCAGGCGGGTGCTCTAACAACTCATTAATTAATCCAGTCATCAAAATCCGAGCCCTAATCATTTATCTTCTGTTTTTCTATATACATATTGAAATAAATGAAACAGTATTTACTTAGCAACCATATTACGTCATACATCTGTGAACTCTGATACTTATAATTTACGTTTAGCAAAGTTATTAAGTATTTTAATACTAAATTTGCATTAAAGGTTATATGTATAATGCTTTCATTGAGACCCTTGTAAACATTAGCGTAGTGCAATCAGATTATACAGTATTTAGTTATATAAATGGTTATTCTTGCTTCCAAAAGAACATAACCGTACTATTGCGTGCTATTTTGATGATAAACCTTTCAGTAAGATAGTTTAGCAACTCCTATGTATTCCTAGAACCAGTAACTAAGACGATTGAGAGATTTTCTGTGTTTATTTGCAGTTTGTGACTGGCTGTATCAGGACTTCTCGTGTAGGGAACCTGGGTCTTGTGTTCTCGCGAGTCCAGGATTCCCTGGTCTGTATCCTCCCAACAGAATGTGCAAGTATCATATCACCACCAGCTCCATACACACGATGATACGGATAACCTTCAACACCCTTCATCTACCGCACAGGTATGTACTGCCTCATTCCTTACCGTTTGTAGTGTACCTTATTACGTCATGCTTTCATTTTCTTGTCTAATACTGCCACTTTCTGTTCTTTATCGAAGCAACACTGCATATCTAAGCTGGTGTTGTCAACTCATTGGCTAATTACGGATAGGTATAGCCACCTCCCTCAACTGGAAGGAAAGAGAGGTAATGTGTCCCCTTTAAAACTGGTGGAGACTGATATCAGAACAGACACCTTATAAATACCGCTACAGATAATCAGAAATTCAATGTCTATTACTATTTGTGCTCTGTATACTTGCAAATAATGAAGCTATACCTGCTCTCAGTTGAAAGGATACGAAATGACCACAAGTTTTGGAGGAAAAACTTAGCACCTCGATCTGTGAAATCTTTTGTTAATAATCAAGGCTTCAAATAGACATTTCGTTTTCCCCAAAAATATCCCAAAAATGTCTCATTTTAATCAAAATCGTTAGAGCCATTTTCGAAACCTTTTCCATGTAAAGGGTAGTTTAGGATTGAGAAATTTTCCTCAAAATCTTCGTGTCACATCCCTGAAAGACATTAAACTTATACCAATTTAGGCTTTTAACTGACTTTTCGTTTTAGGTTATGCTACCCACAGAAACACTGACACACACACACACACACACACACACACACACACACACACACACACACACACACACACACACACACACACACACACACGGATCTTTTCTAAAAATGCTTTTTTTCTGGATTCGGGAGGCCTCAAAACATATATAAACTGAATTTTTGGATGGAATACAATACTCCCTCTATTTAGAGAAAGTAAAGATAAGTACAATTATGTAACCGCAAAAATACAGCGGGGGTCCACTAGACCCCACGCGAATAACAGTGTTCTAGGATGGCACACGCCCAACAGAGAGTTATGGTGCCGTTTAATGTGACTAAATATCTGGTTCAGTTTCAGTGAGCCGTACTGGAAGCACTTGCTGTTAGTGTTATACCGGTGTAACACGCGCATTCACGGGGCCAAGACTGTAACAATGTGCTGTTTGTTTACCTGGGCTTTGTGCCCTTGCTCCAGCCGTGTGTATTGTCACGGAGTTGGAACACAAATAAGGTGCAGTGGTTTGTAATACCTGCAGAGCTCTTACTGGTGTTGCAACACTCGCACAAAGAAATCTGATGTGATGCTTTCATACGTTCTCTTTGTACTGTTAACAGGTAAAAATTGAATAACGGTGTTCCATTTGACAGAAGTATAAGTTCTCCAAAACTTACAAATATCTCCGAAATGGCTCACTCTACAAAACATATTTAGACAAATTGAGTGTTTTATCAACATCTACATTTTTTGTACAGTATGATTTGGTCTATCTCTAACGGTTTACCAGTTATGCAAGAGTCTTCCTGAGCAAATACGACTACAGGGGCTATAGCCAGAAAATTCAAGATATACATTTCATTTGCAATAAAATATGTTAAACATATGTTAAATATATCATTTTAATTGAAATCGTTACACCCATTTTCAACAAAATAAAAGTTTTCGAAAAGGATAGTTTAAGACGGAGGAATTTTCTTCAAAATCTTCATGTTGCATACTTGAAGATGATATAAAACATAAATATTGACTTTGGTTTTTAACCGGATTTTCGTTTTTCAGTTGTTGTGCATGTTTTTTTTTTAATTAACGTCCTCCAACATTGTGTCATATCGGACGAATGAATGAAATGAAATGGGTGAAATGATGCTCAAATGAGCCCGAGGTCCATGGAGCTTTAAGTTACCCGACATTCATCTTCTCGGGGTAGGGAAAACCTCGGAAGAAACCTTACCCGGATAACTTGCCCTAAGCGAGATTCGAACTCGCGACCTCTTGAACGTGAGGCAGACACGCTAACCATCACGCTACCGAGTCGGGCTTGTTGTGGATAGACTGATACACAGACAGACAGACAGACACACAAGCAACGGTTTTTGTGTAAATTAAATTTTAAAAACCGACAATTTATTGCAACAAAAAGGCAACAAATTGTGGCTTCTTTTAAATTTAATTTACACAAAAACCGTTGGATCTATTGAAATACGCCAAAGGAAAAAGCTGTCGTTTATTCAATTTTCTATGAATATAGCCATAAATCAAGAACCTTCAATCAATCAATTCAGGCAGACGATACATTTTTTTTGATAAAAATATATTTTTTACTACCAAGATGGAGCAGGTGCTGGAGTCACATGTCACCTCTTTTCCTATTACAAATCTTTAAGTTATGGAACTACAAACTTTGATGGAGAAATTGAAGCAATTCAAATGGCCCTACAAAATCTTTTGTACAGAATTTCACATTTTCAGCAAGCAGTTATTCTCTCAGATTCCAGGGCAGCAATTATAGCAATTACTTCCAAGTTGTCACCAAAAAACCAAACAATTATAGAATGTTGGAAGATGCTTAGCCATCTAACAGCACTTCAAAAACACCTAGTCTTCCAATGGATACCGGCTCACTGTGGACTGAGTGGTAATGAGAAAGCTGATTTTCTTGCAAAAAAGGGTACCAGCGGTGTACAGAAATCTATAGCTAATCTACCATTTTATGCAGCTAAAAGATTAGTCAACTCTGAATTCAAAAAATTATTGCAAAATATTACTATGAAAAATCAAAGAATAAAAGATGGGAACTACCAAACATTCAAACAGTAATTCCTGAGTATCCTCGAAAAAACAGCAGTTGCAACCTTCAGGTTGATTACAGGACATGATTGTCTGGCAAAACATTTAAACAGAATTGGGATATATTCTTCATCACTTTGTCCTCTATGTGATCTGCAAGAGGAAATGGATCGAGACCACCTTCAAATATGCCCGGCCACTTCTAGTGCCCCATCCATCAGCGAAAAATATTGGAGAGCAAGAGGATTAATGACTTCATTGTCAGAACTCCAGCATTAGCTAACAACATATTTTTTACTAGAAAACTATAAACTTTTCAACATTTTGGTACTAGACTTTCTTGTTATTCACAACATGAGAAATTCGCTGTTTAAGTCTGGCGGATCATTTCACTTCCACCCTGTATATATGTTGTTAGCTAATGCTGGATTTCTGACAATGAAGTCATTAATCCTCTTGCTCTCCAATATTTTTCACTGATGGATGGGGCACTAGAAGTGGCCGGGCATATTTGAAGGTGGTCTCGATCCATTTCCTCTTGCAGATCACATAGAGGACAGAGTGGTGAAGAATATATCCCAATTCTGTTTAAATGTTTTGCCAGACAATCATGTCCTGTAATCAACCTGAAGGTTGCAACTGCTGTTTTTTCGAGGATACTCAGGAATTACTGTTTGAATGTTTAGTAGTTCCCATCTTTTATATTTGATTTTTCGTAATAACGTCTTGCAATACTTGTTTTGAAATCAGAGTTGACTAATCATGTAGCTGCATAAAATGGCAAATTAATTATAGATTTCTGTACTCTGCTGGTACCTTTTTTGCAATAAAATCAGCTTTGTCATTACCACTCACTCGTTTAAAGGTATTCCATTCTAACCAATTAAATACAATTGTAACCAACTAGAGATGTAAACATTGTACTGTTACAGTAAATTTTGTATAATTGTAGCTATTCTGTTCGCAGCCGGTGCAGTACAGATTACATTGCCATCTACCAGGGGTCCTCGGCATCGAGCCCGCTACAGACCACAGTGTGTGACAAGAGAAGAACTAGTCTGCAATATTCAGGACCTAATCTGCTGCTAGAGTTCAGGTAAGGGTAGAACTTCCCGAGCAGTTTCGGTTTTGATCCATCTTAGTTACTGAAACTTGTACTCACAGAAATGTAAACGTGAAACACAACTTTATCATGAACACCAGAATCTCCGTTCTTCTCGTTTAAAGACTGCTGTTTATCTAATTTCGGTAGTGTTGGTGCAAAAGGCGCGTTTGATAACAGAAAGCGACGCGGAGACACAAATTTGAAAGTTCTGTAACACGAGTGTAAGCTACTGACTTAAACTGAGTCGTCTGTAAGTAGCTCACTAGTCAGATTTACATTTATATACCTAATTACTTGTACAGTTATTCATTATTTAATGCACTCATATTATAATGTCGCCCATCGCATTATTGTCCGCACTACCGCAAAGGAGCCGAAGGGAAGAGACAGAGAATGGCCGCATTGTTGGGGCGCTTGCCGAAAGAGAGAAAAGGATAGAGACTTCTGGAATTTTCTGCTTTGTATTTCATCGCAATAATAACTGAACTTTCCTGAAGTTTCCAGAATAGTGCCTGGGAGTTAAAAACTGTCCCTTCTCACACTTTACCGCTATTACGAGTTCGGAGCCGTGCTGTTGGTGAATCGGTAAAGACTTTCTTGCTGTTGCAACGAGTGTACAAAGTTACTGTTTACGGAAATAAAAGTGTTTCTTTATCAAGACTACATCTGTCTTCTTTACTTTACACCCACCAAAAAGTCACAGTATACATACACTTCATATAATTTTCTATATGTTTGAAACAGAAATACAAAATATTGGATTTACACAGCTTTTCTTCCGGTGGTACTTTTTTGGTCGAACAGTGCTTTTGCATATTGTGTTCCCAGTTTTTATTTATTTATTTACTTTATTTTTTATTCGTTATAGTATCCTAATAATTTTAATTAAATATTTGTTTAACTGTGTTAAGTAATATTCTTGAAAAGTCTTTGAAGATACACAACGCTATTGGGCAAGTGCAACCTAAGTCCGAAAGTTTTCGGGATAAATCGTCACGCGGGACAGCGCCGGGTATTTTAGTTAGTGCCTTTATAATTATGAAAATCATGCAAAAATATAATCAACAAGGTATTAACCACATTGTTTCATGATTTTCAGTTCTGGACCATCTATACCGCCTTATGGATACAACGGCTTCCTGGCGGCTCTGCAGTTTGTTGAGAAGGTCATCAGTCATGACGAGTCAAACGAATTGTTGGAAAGGACCTCTGAGTCAGGGATCATGAGTGAGTCAGTGCAACATAATTCGACACGTATCTTAAAATGGAAAGGCAGTCCGAAAAGTTTCTAACCATTTCTGGAAAAACACAACTTTTTACCTGTTTATGGCAAGTTATGTGATAGACTTGACCACACAACAATGAATAAACCTAAGTTGGAGATTTATTGACTGCCCAAGCATTGTCTTTCCTGTCACTGCACATAAGCCTAACTCGAACAATCAGGTGTGGGCACGAGAGGAGAGATAGCGACTGAACTTGCCTCACTCACCCCACATTCTCTTGCCTAGTGACGAAGGTTGTTTTGATACAAGTGGCTTCGTCTACCTGCGCGGTAGCAATAATTTAACTACTTTGTTTATATTAAACATACTTAGCATACAATAGCTTCAAGTTTATAACCTTCCTTTATCTTATGCATGTAATATCCTTACTCTCTCTTATCATTAACATACTAAGTTTTTTCTTTTTCACAATAGACATAGCAGTAAACTATATTATCAACATAAGTTTGATTTTAATCTCAATATTGTGTGCAAACTTTGAAACACGAAATACAATGGCTTATATCTTATATATTTAAACGAGCAATTCTTGTATATATATTTATTCCGCGCAACTTGGAAACGGCTCTAACGATTTCCATCAAATTTTGTATCCAGATAGGGTTTTTCTTTTTAAGTTCATCTATATACGTGTAATTCCCGAAAAAACGCGATTTTACATAAAAATAATAAGCTTTTTTATTCCCGCTTCTACAGAGCAATTCTTGTATATACATACATTCCCGGTATTTCAGAAACGGCTCTAAACATTTGGTTAAATTTTTGTATACATGCATATTATATTCACAGTGTTTTCTCTACTCACTTTTAGGTAATATTTTCACATCTCTTTCTCTACTCACTCTTCTATAAACAATTTTGCATAAAAACGTGGTTTTACACCAAAAATCATTTTTGTCCCCACTTTTAAACTAAGTCATACCATGTTCTGTATGTTTGAAATAGAAATGGTATTACATTCACACTGTTCTCTCCTCTCACTTTTAGGTAACACATTCACATCTCTTTCTCTGCTCACTTTTTCTACAAATAAGTCATACAATTTCGTGCATGCTTGAAATAGAAAGGCCAGCTTATTTCATTCACACTGTTTTCTCTACTTACTTTTAGGTAACACATTCATACACGTTTCTCTACTCACTCTTCTAGAAGTAAGTCATACAATTTTATGTATGTTTGAAAGAGAAATGCCGCATATTACATTCACAGTGTTTTCTCTACTTACTTTTAGGTAACACATTCACATCTCTTTCTCAGCTCACTCTTGTATAAACAATTTCCCATGAAAACGCGATTTTACACCAAAAAAAAAACATTTTTATCCTCGCTTTTAAAATAAGTCAGTAGACGTTTTACAGCTGAAATGGTGTTTATGAAATATTTGTGTATTTCGATATCTCTTGTATCTCGGAAATGACTCTTAACAATTGCGGCAAACATTTTTATTTAGTTAACGTTTTGCCTTTCAGGTTTATTTAAGTAAGCATGTTCTTTCAAAAACAAGATTTCACAAAAACAAAGGAGCAAAACGCCGAGCGAAGCTCGGTCGCCCAGCTACTTAAACTAATAAAAAAGTAAACACTTAAAAACTGGAATCATATTGTCCCTTTTATATGTTTACAAACACAACTGAGATTGTAAATAACCACCTGCAGGATCAGCAAAGTTTGATTTATGCTTCTCATCAAAGCACAGTTTTATGTTGTAACACTTTATATTTTCAAATTGAAATTAGTATATTAAGCCTGTTTTTGTAACTTACAAAAAGTTCTCTCTGCCACTCTTCATGAAACAGACGTCCCGACGAAGTCATACTGTCGGAAGCAGAACAGCAGTGAAGGGGAGGAATGGCCGGTGGAGTGAGGCAAGGACGCGTTTCAGTGGAGTGGCCCTGTAGAGCCAATTTTGCCCATGTCTGCATTGGAAGTTTCTCCGTAAACATCTCTGAAATTAAGGAAAAGCCGAAGTGATATTTTAGCTTCTTTAGTCAAAAAAATAGTGTTTTGGATTTTTATTGCAAAAAATGCACCATACCTTAAAGAATATATTTGCGAAGTTTTAATTCCCCTAGGGGGGACACATATTTTGGACGCCATTTTTAAAGTGGTACGACTCTATCTCTGTCTTTTAAATGGGCAGGTCCATATCAACTTTAAACTCATTTTCCTCGGAAACAATGTTTTTGTTACTTTCTCATATTCAAAATCTATCTTCTACCACAAAAATCTACTTAGAGACCAAATACATTATCCCAGTATAGTTAAGAATATGGGTACTAAACATGCCCGTTCACAATTTTCATATTGCTTACACTTTTTTAAAAAAAATTAATATAATAACGCACTGTTTTTGATCACATTTTTACGTTTTGCGGCGTTAAATTCTTTTAAAAAGAATTTATTTACCATATAAAAATTTCCTTCGTTTAATTTCTTACAAAAGTAATAAGAGATAGAATTTTAAAAAATCAATTCTGTTGTTCAACATCTGTTGGAGCAGATAGTTTGATTATGTCCAATACATTAATTAATATATCAGGAATTAGACTAGATATTGGAATGAAATTTGGTACACATATTTCTTTAGTTGCTAGTAATGCCTGTACAAAAACCTAAGTCTAACTTCAATACTTTAAAAAGATAACATTTTTCAACTTTGGTCTCGAATGGTAGTTAAATTTCGTGATTTGTTTTGTGCAAATTCAGGTTTTACTTCTACATGAATATTTCAGATCTTCCACTCATTTTGGTATAAGTTTCATTAAGATATGTAGGTTAGTCGTAAATATTTTTAAATAATTATTGAAAACAAAGCTGCATATAGCTTTTAGGCTTTGTCATGTTTAATTACAATTTATGAAGAACTGATATATGCCCCATTATCTCTAAATACAGCGTGTTTAAAAATGAAAGAGCAAATCTCAATTTTGTATTACTGAAAAACTATCGAAGATAAAAACACACTGCGCATGTCACTGGAATGAGGAATCTTCAAAGTTTAGTCGCTGCTGCGCTGTTGTTTGTTTATAGCAAAATGGCGTCTGCACCACAGGAAAAAGAGTTTTGTGTTGAAATTTGGAAGATCTTAGTCCATTGTTTAAGTGCAACGTGAAAGAAAATGATTCTTTGTTGGTGTGTTTTTATTTTAAACATACAAGGCAAATTGTTCGTACCAGCTATGGCAAATACTCTGCAAGATCTGAGCAATCGAATTGTTGCAGCTGTTAATTGAAACAGGGAACAGTTAGAAGGTGTTTGGAATTAAATGGAGTAGCTTCTCGTGCTGCAAGTGGCGGATTCATTAAGCGTGTAGCGCCTGTATAAAATTTCGAACATTAATCTATCTAGTGATATGCGCAATGTGTTTCTATTTTTGATAGCTTTTCCGTAACCTAAAATTGAAATCTCCTTCATTTTTAAATACGCTGTATTATTCTTATAACGTGCTGACATCTTTGTGACACAATTACAACTAAACAAGCTGTATCAGGACCTCCTATATACCGGACCTGACACTGTGATTCAAGATGGCGGCCTATGTGGTGGGAACTACTTGTAAACAACTCGTCTACAGGCTACGATTTCAACGCAGTAAAATAAAAATGTGGTGTAATAACACGCCTATTTTGTGAATATGGGCTGTGTTAAACACAAAAACACTGTCTTAAACATAACCTCAAGTAAACTAAAAAGGATGACATTTAATATTAAACGATAAACCATGGGCAATGAAATATATAACCTTAAATATCATTCATGCAATCTACAGGTCTACATGCCATTATGTAACTGCATTACACACTCAAATTACAAAGAAGATAGACAAAACTGCAAGCAGCATGTTACTTAAATAAAACAGAAGTGTTGACATTGAGTTGACTCAATTATTAATCATTGTTTACACTGTTTTTCACATTTGTACAATGTACATAATGTTATATACCTACCTACACAAAACATATTATACTGGATGGCTGATATACAAATGCTGCCATTTAGAATAATCAGCTACCTACTGAATTCAAAAGCTTTAGGGTGGAAATTTGCTTTTACTATTACTGAAAACTTTTGATTACTCAGTACTTCATGACACTTTATTTTACAGGGGGAATCCACAAAGGCAGATGAAATATTAAAAATAATAACCGTAAAACAGCACTGTAAATGAAATATATGAAATACGTAACCTTAAATCAGGATTGTAAAGCAACATTGTGTTAGCTTAGGTTAGGTTAGTTTTGCATATGAGTGGGGTGACAGGGTCCTGTTATCGAAATATTTACAATTTTGGCAGTGTTTATGCAATCATTTCAACGTAAATGCATTAATCAATCATTGTAGCATATATTACACTCGTTTATACACATTTATTAGCTAAATATCAGCCGCATAAGCGAAATAAAACCACTGTATCGCACGTACGAAATTTTCTCATAAATAAAACACGAAGCTTGAGCGCACAATAAAACTTACAAGATCGTAATCAGCAATAAAAGCTGCATCCATTGCACTATGTTTCATTCGTTTTCTCGAGCGGCCGATTTTGTAAATATTTACCAAACTTTGCTATAGTCTACAGTTTTACATGCAGCAACATAACACATTTCTTCTAAACTACAGCTACACATTTAAATTACAAAGGCAAAAGATAATGTCTAAATACAAGCAGCATACTACTTACATGAAACAAACTGTTGGTGTTGCAGATGCCACTTATTGAGTTCACTCGAAATTATTGTCTTTCACTATTCACACTATTCACCATGTTATATATACAACGGCAACTAACACATAACGCTGCAATTTATAGTAATTAAATAGAATTTACAAGCGTTACGTTGCAATTTACCTTTTGTTTTAACTGAAAGTTTCTGATTTTTAATTTGCATCCGGGAATGCAACAGTTACGGTGCATTGTGATGTTTGAGGTTAGGTTGAGGTATGACTACATTAACGTACACTGCTGGAACAGTTTTTCTTCAACAACCACTCACCACTGTAATCGTGACACAAATTTTATTTGCAAACATATAAATTAACCACACTATACGGCTCACGTAGCCATAGTCTTAGATGAAACACATTAAACATGAACACGTGGTTAAACACACGGCACAGTCAACACGTTATTAGATTTATTCCCGTTCCCTATACTGCCCAAATAAAAGTTTTTAAACACTCGCTTTGCTAATATGAAGACAAACTTACCACAGAAACTTACATAGGAATTATTATAACAAACAATAACTTGAAGACAGAAAATAATACGAAAAACAGCGTGTGGAAACACCTCAGAAATCACTCCCACCAGCCGACGCCATTTTTGTACAACTGGGATGCCAGGGTCAGGTCCGTTAATCTAGAGGGTCCTGGCTGTATTTTAATGAAAAGGGTTTTATGTATCAGGTATACCAGGTAGTTTTTTAATTTTAAACCCTTTATATTTCAATAAAACTATCACCACACTAAGGGTGAGTAAGTGAGGATTTATGCTGCAAAACCGGGAGGGTCATTACTTAGCACCCGTGAAAACGTGGAAGCAAGACACAAACTGGGACACCGAAACAATCTAAAACAACCAGTCTTAAAAGCAAGAAACCCAGTAGTCTGAACGTACAGAAATTACACTTTAGTGAGTCAGATTATGTGTATACATATAATATATAGTGTTAGCTAAAAACGCAGAGCTCGATAGTGTCCTTAGGGACAACCACCTCAGATCAAGATTAGCGTTTTCCCAGAAATGATTAGAAACTTTTAGCATTATTTTAGGTATCCGTGATGTTATTTTAACTATCCGTAGGTAATGTAAAATACAAGAATGTTGTTGGTTTCAGTGGATGGAACCAGTGCACCCAGACACACCACAGTCCGCCAAGGATGCGATCTGGTCTTCTCTGGGAACTACACGAGGTCAGGACATTTCAACACAAGGGCACTTTCCTGGAGACCCAACTGTGTTCTTTCCTTCAATGGCCGTTCAACAGACATCGTTCATGTTTCCTTGTTCAACTACATGTTAAGGTACGCTTATGTTTAAACTATCACTTACACTTCGCCTTATATGAGGGCTTCAGTGAAACGTTCTAGGAATCAAACAAGCAGTAGTTCTAAAAAATGTCACTTTAATAAAAACCGTTACAGCCATTTTCAAGAAAATCAAAATTTTCGAAACATTTTCCATGTAAAGGGTAGTTTAGTGTGGAGGAATTTTCTTCAACATCTTCGTGTCGCATCCTTGAAAGACATCAATTTTAAACACCAACTTGGGTTTTTAACCGATTTTTCGTTTTTGAGTTATACTGTCCTCATATACACAAACACACAAGGGTCTTTTTCTAAAAATGATTTTTCTTTGTAATTAGGGGACCTCAAAACATGTATTCTGGTAAATATCGACATAGAATTTTTGAGTGGGATACAATACTTCAACTTATGCAGTAGAGAAAGTAAAAATGAAAGCTTTAATCCTTTTTCACACAAATTTCCTGTTTTAATAGTTCAATTTATACGTTAATAAATATATTCCTTAATAAGGAAAAATTTAACACATAATATAAACAAATTATCAACACTGTGGTAGTTAATGGTGTTGATATAGATTTTATACACAGAAAAATAGAAAAAGGGCTGTTAAAGAAATTTCTACCGTCAACAAAATAATCGATGGTTGTAATTTTAAAAGTTTACTTACCATCCTTGCGCTAAATGAATAACTTACAAAATTTTTTTTTTAATAAAATGCAATAACTTTGGTTACTCAAAGTAAATATAATATAAAAGAATTTCTAACCTTTTCTAAATAGGATAAAATCTTAAATTATAAAAACTCTGGCATTTCTCAATTTAGCTGTTTGAATTGTGACATGGTTTAGTTTGGTCATACTAAACGTCATTTGGAAACTTGAGTAAAAGGAATATTCATGACATATAAACAAATTGCTGTGGCAGATCCCTTTTGGCCTCTTAACTATTAAATAAATCCAACGATTAAATTACTAAAACAATTAAACAAACCCATAGATTTAAAGATTTGGGGAAATATATTCAATTTGAAACATAAAGACTGCGTAATGAATTTTTTAAAACCGCCGATTGGTTCTGTTAACAAATTTGTTTTGCTTTCAGTGGTTAGTAATATATAGAAATATTAAGTAATTTAGTATTTGGCGACGAAAATAAACAAGAATAGCACTGAGGAAGTGATAATGTATCACGAAACTATAGTTTGCGTTTCATTTCAAGCACTAGCACCAAATACTAAGACAAATGAAGCTCATAGCTTCTGTATACAGTGCGTTTGTTACAAAACTTGGCCGACAGTCGCACGGTCCGCCCGCCAGACGCATACTGCCCCACTTTGCTGGCACTCACATATGCATGGACGTAAAATCAAATCTCAAACCACATTAACAATTATCAGAATAAACACAAAACACACGTTATCACAGGGGCTGCATCAATACATCTACGGCATTTTCTGAGAAAATTTCACTCATGCTTCTTAAAAAGCGTTAATTTCTCTCGTGATATTTTGTTTTAATTTTCTCATGTACAAGGCGCCTAAGAGCTTTTCGAGGTGACCGTTCTAACCTTTCTCCAAGTTCGTATAATTTTTGTTCTGTAACCATAGTCGTTTTACTTTGCTCTACTTCCCTTAATTTATTTACAAGCAAACGAACAGTCTACTCGGAACACATACGCCAGGAGATTTAATTTAAAATTGCCTCACAACTTCCCTACAAGATGATGCAAGAACATACGTATCGAACTTAAAACTCCTTTGTTGTAATGTATACTGCAATCGATTCGTTTTGAAAACACTTGAAGCAAAACTAAGCACTTCTAAACACTCCTAATGTTATTTAAGTGTGAACTGGACTTACAACTGTACAAAACATCTACGTAACAGAATTACCATCACATGTGTGCAGGCAAATGTAGTGAAGGTCACAGGGGCCGTGCTCCTACCGGCCAAGTTTTGTAGTAAACATACTGTATTTGTTATATTTGTGGAATAACGCAACTTTTTATTGTAATTGCTACTCTTCTTTGTTATAGCGCTCCTTCTTGCCAGTCTGTTGTGGAAATCTATGATGGGCCTGCGGAGGAAGGGGTTAGACCATCCAAACGGATCTGCAGTCCACTTACAAAGCATGCCCGAGACCCAAATGGCAGGTAGAACAATATATAAGCACCAAAATACACTTAGGAATGTTCATTACTTGTACATCCAACTTAGGATTTTGAATTGCCCTTAGATTCTTGGAGCAGCAGACATTTGTATCTTCAGATAACATATTGACGTTAGTGTTACGACGGATTGGACCATCGTCAACACATGCAGAGGCAGATGCAGAATTTCTGGATGGAGCATTCGTGTTTCATGATGGTAAGTACACTCACACGACTTTCTCTACTCTTGTACTAACCATTCTTACAAACCCTTATTTCTTTGTCTTCTTCGTGTTAGTTGAGGTAAACATTTCTACAAATTAAGAGGTTGAATCAGAAACTGAAAAATTCAATGCCATAGCCGGGATTTGAACCACGGATCTTCCGCTTATCGAGCGGCTGCTCTAACCACTAAGCTACCATGGCCAGCTTGCCAGTGGAAATGTTTATCTCAACTAACGCGAAGAAGATATAGTAATACGAGTTTGTAAGATTGGTTAGTACAAGAGTAGAGAAAGTCATGTGAGTGCAACATAGACCTTTATGCATGTAAATGTTCATAACACAGGCTTTACACCGTTATTTCATAGCTTGTTTAACCATACAACACCGCAAGGTGTGGCAAGAGTATGATTGGATTTTGTGTTGAGGCACCCGCCATTAAATTTTGCGTCAGCCATAGTTTTAAATATGAGTGCTTGGACATATCGATTAAGATTGTGTTTCTGGAATAGTTTGTTGATATACAAAGCCAACAATTTGTAACCTATTCAAAAGGGTCCAGAAAGAAGTTTGTTTTATGAGTATCGGTCTAGTAATAAATATTGTTTAAAAGGAAGCATTCTGGTAGCTGATAGGAGTGAAGGAAGTGTGGAAGCACTGAACTGTGGTCAGCTAAGTGAGGTTAGGTAGCTAGGAAAACTATTGCAACCTTGTTAATTCCCTTACACTCACAGCATGGAGAATATAACACGGTGTTAATTCCTTTACTCTCACAGCATGGAGAATATAACACGGTGTTAATTCCTTTACACTCACAGCATGGAGAATATAACACGGTGTTAATTCCTTTACTCTCACAGCATGGAGAATATAACACGGTGTTAATCCCTTTACTCTCACAGCATGGAGAATATAACACGGTGTTAATTCCTTTACACTCACAGCATGGAGAATATAACACGGTGTTAATTCCTTTACTCTCACAGCATGGAGAATATAACACGGTGTTAATTCCTTTACTCTCACAGCATGGAGAATATAACACGGTGTTAATTCCTTTACTCTCACAGCATGGAGAATATAACACTGTGTTAATTCCCTTACTCTTACAGCATGGAGAATATAACACGGTGTTAATTCCTTTACTCTCACAGCATGGAGAATATAACACGATGTTAATTCCCTTACGCTCACAGCATGGAGAATATAACACGGTGTTAAGGCATTTGTTTGATATACAGAACAGGTGGATGGAACTCTACAACCCGACACCTTGTGTGATGTGGATTACTATGGGACCAGCAGCCCTTTGAGAGGAAGAATATCAAACCCAGGAACACAGCATTTGTTTTGGAACATAGAGGGCACCCTTAGATGCTCCCAGAGATTCATTCCTGCTCCGAATCAGAGCATTAGCATAACGGTAAGTAACATTTGTACAGTGTATTGCGTAGTAAGATCTAATACAGTTTGTTCGCCAGCTCATTGTTCCTGGCAGGAATGCAGCCAGCCACTACACAAGTAAACAATTCCAGGTAAACAGTGAAATGTGAAAAGAGGGGTAGTGCCATTTGTCGCGTTTACGATAGTAGTACCAACCTTTGGAATGTATATTCACAGTAGATTATAGCAAAGAACTCGCTCAAAATAGCACAAATTAAATATTATTTTCAGCTCATGCAGTATATTTAGCTTATAAAACAAACGATTATCATTTTCTGCCTTTTCTATATTTTTCAAAAAGCCTGCCGGTCTGTTTCGGTGTTACGTGATATATCCTGGAGCGTTATATTCCTCGGTGAACATAAAGTAACTAACTTACATTTCGTGGTTAGCTAATTACTTTTGGCAATATCTGAAAAACCCTTAAACAGCAATAATAAACCAAAATTACTTTTCTATATTTTATTGCATATTAAGAAACAATGAATTCTCAATGTGAACAAATGAAAAGCTACATCTAAATTATATGGGCAAAGCCTTCTTATCCACTCTCTTGTTTTGGGTGCTAACGTTATTTCCTACTGGTAGCGTAAGTTTAGTTACCAGTTTTAGCCTTCTTGTAATGGTAATTGATAAATTAATTGTAAATTTAGCTTAAAATACCAAATATGTGTTAATAGTGATTAACTTACATATCAAGTATTGCAAAAACTAACATTTTTGCGCATAACTTGCCTAACAGAGTTCATCGTAATGGATTTCAATGTGAAGAAACTGTCATAGTTTCAACAACTTTTTACCTTCTTAGAATTGGGGAGATTAGCTGATAGACATATAGGGGTCCACTTTGGCCTGGAAACATATATTCTTCATATACTCTCACTCTCATTGCTTTATTCACTTCACATTCCCAGCTACTTTCTGTCCATCCTCATGCCCTTTCTTGTGCTTTTATTCTAATATTTACCTAGGCCATCTTTCTTCACCCATCATTTTGGTGTGTGCAAATCATTTAACCATTTTACACTCCATTTTGTCTATAATGGTACTATCTAATTTTATGGATTTCCTGATGTCTTCGTATCTAATCTGATCCAATCTTGGTCTTCTACAACTTCTTGTACAGTCCATTTCCGTCGCTAATAGCTTGTTTCTATGATGGTCATTTGCACATGACCCAACACGTGCGGTTGTCTTTGAAGATTTTTAATCGCTCCGTGGACTAGAGCCATAAGGTCCTCCGCTGACGTTACAGGAATGTCATAATCTTCATACAACTCCTCAGAAAACAGTCGAGAGGTGTCAGATCTGGCGACTGTACTGGCCATGCAACTGGTCCACCTCTACCAATCCACTGATTTAAATATGCAACATTGAGGTGATTCCGCACATTTACATCAAAGTGTGCTGGAGCCCATGTCGGCCATTTCAGTAACTGTGTACTGGTGCGTGTCGCACTGTTGTTAAAAACGTTACTGTACTGAAAACTACACAAGTAACGCAGTGGGATGCGCACTAACGACGCTATGGAGGAATTTAGCGTATGCGCAGGTATGTTATTATGCTCAGGTCATTCATCGCAGTACACAGATGGCTAAAGGATTGCGTACCTTCCATATTAAGATACCAAAACGAATGTTAAATTGTCACAACCGTTCGTTCTCAAACTTCGACAGCGTCCAAACCGTGCATTTCCGGATAGGGTTTCCTATTTGAAAACCGACCAGTTTGCCTTCCAGCACAACATACTAAGCGTTATCAGTGTTC
Source organism: Tenodera sinensis (assembly GCA_030765045.1). NCBI lineage: Eukaryota > Metazoa > Arthropoda > Insecta > Mantodea > Mantidae > Tenodera > Tenodera sinensis. The sequence goes on from CM060970.1 coordinate 129,414,692, forward strand.
TTTTGGGACACCCTGTATATATATATGTGTGTTTTTCAGATAGAGAGACTGGAAAGGCTATCCCAGGATCCTCATTGCCATACACAGTGTGGGGATGCCGGTTGTCATTGCATAACCAACCTACTGCCGCTATCACAGATGGACCATCTTCTGCTGGTCACAGACACTGGCGTGGTGGTGTCCTGCCTCTGTGGGCACTTTCAGGTATACCCTTAAACTATCCTATATTTATGTACTCTATGCTCGAGATGGTCACCTGGTATACAGTGTTTATTATAGTTGGAAATTGCATTTCACAGTAGGTATAGGGAAACTTAGTTTTCCTGTGTGTTCATTACTGTTAAGTAGTGTTTTTTTCTGTTTCAGCCAGCTTGGTTGCCTGTGACCTTGCGCACTTGGTCACACTTGAGACTGATATATTCGGTTGCTCATTATAACTGGAATATGAAGGGGTTTTCATTCAATGCAAGCTACAGCTTCAACAGCGATGGCGCCTGTGGACAAAAAACATTTACTGAAAATTATGGTAAGTATGATATCTATGTATTAAATACAATTTACACTGTTGGTGTGTCAAAACTTAGGTAGTGCAGAGTTACTGCGAAATACACTTTGATATTAAAGCCCTTGGTGAAACGCAAACGATCCACACTGTTGCTCACAAAATACACTTAAACCATTGAAAAGATTTACCACTGAACTGCCGAGTCACAATTAACTACTCGACACTGTCCATTCCACTCAAATCAACTTGACGCCGGGCATAGACAAACCTTATGTAAGTCCCGGATAGAAAGGGAACGTTCTAGAAAGGGAAACTGCTGGGCAAACAGATCTTCAGGAGCAGAAAGAGCTCTTGTTCTGTGAAAGAGCAGTAAACAACTGCGCCCAGGCTCTACGCCGACCCCGGCGGCCGGTCACTAGGCAGCCTTGTGCCGCGGTGAGTATATAGTGTGACCTTTGAAATTGTAGATGGCAACGGAAGACCTAAAGACTAGGAGGTGTCGTCAAACTTGGTAAACCTTAGACATATCTGTCAATGTCTGTACCGCTACTGCGGATCTGGCCGCCCGATGTATCCTCTCACCTTATCCTTCCTCCCGGGGGTATATAAATATTGCCAGGGAATAGCCTCTGAGGTCCTCTTCATTTTGAATGACCTTGTATGACTGATTTTACTATACAAAAATGTAAATCTCGTTAAAACATTATATATATAAATTAGTTATAGACTCATCAATTGTACCCCTCCACGGAAATCTTTAGTAAAAGGAGAAAGATATATATATATATATATATATAGTTTGTGGAGTTAAATATTTCAGGTAAATTTGTTCTTATTAGTTTGAATTTTCCAATACTTAAATGTTTCTGAAATGAGCAGTCGTTATGTTTTCCCATGGTGTTGCAAAAGACAACAGAATTCCAAAGCCATCGCATAACGTCCAGCTCTTAAAGGATTTGGCTAACGTTTTAAGTCTACTGTATGCCGCTATTCCCATTGTATCTACAGAGAGACAAAAACATCCGAACCGCTGGCTGCGGTTGACTTGTTTTTCTCTGCTCTGAAAGTGCAGTATTGAGCTGACGCGTGGTTGAGCTATTATCAGTGTGCTTTATTATTTTGCCCTGCACTGAATGGGTACGCAAAGTATATTCTGACAATTGTCACTGTTTATTTGTGTGATAATATTGACTTTTGTTGCAGGCGAGACCCAGACCAAGAATATATCTGTTCCTGGCAAAACCTTCACTTACTATTATCATCAAGATTGCACCTGGTTACTCAACTCCAAGCAGGAACGACAACTGACGGTCGAACTGGAAACTGCTCAAACTCGTAAGTATAGAACCAACTGAACCTAGACCTAGAACTACTAACTTTGATGGAGAAACTGAAGTAATTCGAATGGCCCTACAAAATCTTTTGTACAGAATTTCACATTTTCATCAAGCAGTTATTCTCTCAGATACCAGGGCAGCAATTATAGCAATTACTTCCACGTTGTCACCAAAAAACCAAACTATTATAGAATGTTGGAAGATGCTTAGCCATCTAACAGCACTTCAAAAACACCTAGTCTTCCAATGGATACCAGCTCACTGTGGACTGAGTGGTAATGAGAAAGCTGATTTTCTTGCAAAAGAGGGTACCAGCAGTGTACAGAAATCTATAGTTAATCTACCATTTTATGTAGCTAAAAGATTAGTCAACTCTGAATTCAAAAAAATTATTGCAAAATATTACTAAGAAAAATCAAAAAATAAAAGATGGGAACTACCAAACATTCAAACAGTAATTCCTGAGTATCCTCGAAAAACAGCAGTTGCAACTTTCAGGTCGATTACAGGACATGATTGTCTGGCAAAACATTTAAACAGAATTGGGATATATTCTTCACCACTCTGTCCTCTATGTGATCTGCAAGAGGAAATGGACCAAGAGCACCATCCAGCATTAGCCAACAACATATTCGTAAAGTGGCTCGTGGTTTTGGTCATTAAATTCCGCGGGAGTTTCTAGGAAATGATTGACGATTAATCATCTATTTTCTCGTGATTACCATGGATATTCATATGGCCGAAATTACGTATTATAGAAGGCATATGCAAAATCGGCTCAAATGGGTCACTTCACTGAAACATGTTCTTGTGAAGCATAAGGGAGAAATTCTCGTTTTAACCACACAACGTCAAAACAGCCTAAAAGACCAGTGCCATGTTGATTCAATATAATCAGGCCCGAATTTAGGACCTTTGACGCCCCTGGGCAAAAAAAAAAAAAATTGCTGCCCCCCCCCCCAACTTCTAATACATACATTACTCAAATTTTCACAACATAGAGAATGGTTTCACTGGTTTGGATATTTAAATATGAATGACAAACACCGTAAGTGAGTTTATTAAAGTTGATGTAGAAACATCTTTTTGGAAAGAACTTACACTAAAGAACATCACCCCATATTAGATGTCAAAACATATACTGTTTAAATAACAAGAGGCTTCCTCCTTGCCCTGTCATTTGCAAACAAGTTTATGAGTTCGTCATAGTCCATTCTCACTGTTAAATCAGATTCAATGCAAGAACACCAAGATAACTAAGACGATCCTTCACTTGTGATGTTCTTAAATAATCATTTATGCGTCTTAGAGCAGAACATTATCTCTCAGTTGAGCAGCTGGAATGAACGATACTGAGCCCCACTAAGTCTCTTTCTGTCATTTTATTCAGTGACAATCGTGTGACAATCAGTGACTGAAACTGAGAAAACGAACGAAAATGTGACAAAACAGTTGAAAAACTTAAAAGATTCAAACATAAGCTACTGCTTCATTATGCCGGAATGTGGGCTCATTAAATATAAAAGAACTCAATATAATTACAATAATAATAGTTCCTATTCATTACCTCAGCTAACAATATACAGAAAATTACCGTTAATGAATAACAACACATACTTCTTTATCTTACAAGATTTTGCGTGTGTTAATCGATTCTCACTATTGGAATGCGTTTCGCTTTGTCTCCGCTAGTTGCGCATAGTGTGCAAACTAATCAGCATAGCCAACATGCGTCAATTAGTATTCCTCTGCGAGCGGCAAATTTAAATGAACTTGATGTTACATGTCTATGCTTATTTATTTATTTTTATTTTTTGTGCAGCTTTTCAGTAATTTTGCCGCCCCCAAAAATGTGCCGCCCTGGGCAGTTGCCCGGTTTGCCCTTACGTAAATACGGCCCTGAATATAATATAAGCTTAATGAATAAATTTAGTCTTAAACCATCATAAAAGAGTTCATATCCCTTATAAACTTATATTTACGCAATCATAACCTGTTAAGGGAAATCTTTTATCCATCCCAAATAAATATCAAAGATGCACATTTGCTTTGAGATTTTCATTTGACAATTGTGGTGTCGTTCATAATATTTCCCATGTAAAATGTTTGTACCATTACTGCAGAGGCAGACCCATTTAAATATTCCGTGAAGATTGTGATTGCAGCTAGTAGTTCAATTACCCAGCATGAAATTAATTGGGGTAATTTGTCTCTGACGTGAGACTGCCTTTGTGGTTTACCAGGAAAAATACGAACTGGCTTGAGAATTTAATGCCATTCTGGCAGTTTGTCACAATAGCTCAGTGGTAGAGCGTCCGCCCGGCAAGCGGAAGGTCTGTGGTTCAAATCCCAGTTGTGGCATTGAATTTTTAAGTTCCGGTTCTACCTCTTAAACTTTGCCCACACACGGCTTGTGTGTTTAAAAACACCAGCAGTAAGTTTGTTGGCATAAATAAATAATAATGAAATTATATGTTTAAATGTAATATCAATTAAAGTTTGAAGCTGTATGTCTGATTCACTATTATGTCCTCTGCTGGAGAATAACAATGTTTTAATTACATTATATGATCGATAAATGTAACATTTTCGAGAACTCGCTTCTCTACAAATATTTAAATATTTAGTTCTTGTAAAATCATTTATTGCAATGAATGACAATCCTGCTGCTAATTCACTATATGGAACTGGGCTGAGGACGCCTATTTGGAAAGTCTTTTGTATCCTTGTGGCTAATTATGGTGATGTATTTGTCATTTCCTTAAACAACCTGCAGTATCACGTCTCACAGATGCATGTCAGCCATGTTGAGAATGAGAAGCAGGCAGTGATTTTACATGTTCCCTTCCAATACATTCATTCACGTCTCTGAGAGTAATCTTCATGACATTCTATAGCAAAACTTTGATGGAACAGAAGACTCCTATTGAGCTCTCGTTTATAAATCACTCACTCTCATAAGATTTAAGCATTTATACTTCCACAGTCATTGCATTTTCAGACTTATTCTATCCTCTGAGCAAATAACTTAATTTGAGGTAGATACGATTTTGTCTAAAATACATATTTATTGGCCAGTAAATGGGATATGGCCTATTCTGATGCAAGGCTTATCGTGATTGAGCAGTGCATTCAGTGCATGTCTTAGCTTTTTATGTATCCTTTTGGGGAGGGAGGGAGGGGGAAACTAGCTAAAAATTTATAGCTTTAATGTTTTCTTATTTTCCATTGAAAGATGGTATATATGTCATAATTCACTGTAATTTTGCCATTAAAATAAATATCTTTGATAAGAAAATTGCCAAGTTTGCCCTCTAATATCTAATGTCTCTAGCTTTCACTTTATTCAATCCATATCATTTCTTCAAAACTAAAAGTCGGATGCTGAATTTAGAGTACTTTCTCTAACCACTGTAATTTATTTTCCTATCATATGTGCACATTATTCATAAAAAAGTCTGTTACATTCATATGGTATTAGCAAGATATACATTTTTTGTATGGACTCAGGGGTCTCCGTCTAGGGGATATGTGGATAGTGACCACAAGGTACCCAAGCTGAGCAGAACATTACTTCCACTTACTGGTGTCTAGGGGATATGTGGATAGTGACCACAAGGTACCCAAGCTGAGCAGAACATTACTTCCACTTACTGATGTCTAGGGGATATGTGGATAGTGACCACAAGGTACCCAAGCTGAGCAGAACATTACTTCCACTTACTGGTGTCTAGGGGATATGTGGGTAGTGACCACAAGGTACCCAAGCTGAGCAGAACATTACTTCCACTTACTGGTGTCTAGGGGATATGTGGGTAGTGACCACAAGGTACCCAAGCTGAGCAGAACATTACTTCCACTTACTGGTGTCTAGGGGATATGTGAATAGCGACCACAAGGTACCCAAGCTGAGTAGAACATTACTTCCACTTACTGGTGTCTAGGGGATATGTGGATAGTGAGCACAAGGTACCCAAGCTGAGCAGAACATTACTTCCACTTACTGGTGTCTAGGGGATATGTGGATAGTGACCACAAGATACCCAAGCTGAGCAGAACATTACTTCCACTTACTGATGTCTAGGGGATATGTGGATAGTGACCACAAGATACCCAAGCTGAGCAGAACATTACTTCCACTTACTGATGTCTAGGGGATATGTGGATAGTGACCACAAGATACCCAAGCTGAGCAGAACATTACTTCCACTTACTGATGTCTAGGGGATATGTGGATAGTGACCACAAGATACCCAAGCTGAGCAGAACATTACTTCCACTTACTGATGTCTAGGGGATATGTGGATAGTGACCACAAGGTACCCAAGCTGAGCAGAACATTACTTCCACTTACTGGTGTCTAGGGGATATGTGAATAGCGACCACAAGGTACCCAAGCTGAGCAGAACATTACTTCCACTTACTGATGTCTAGGGGATATGTGGATAGTGACCACAAGGTACCCAAGCTGAGTAGAACATTACTTCCACTTACTGGTGTCTAGGGGATATGTGGATATTGACCACAAGGTACCCAAGCTGAGCAGAACATTACTTCCACTTACTGGTGTCTAGGGGATATGTGGATAGTGACCACAAGGTACCCAAGCTGAGCAGAACATTACTTCCACTTACTGGTGTCTAGGGGATATGTGTATAGTGACCACAAGGTACCCAAGCTGAGCACATAACTTCCACTTACTGGTGTCTAGGGGATATGTGGATAGTGACCACAAGGTACCCAAGCTGAGCAGAACATTACTTCCACTTATTGGTGTCTAGGGGATATGTGTATAGTGACCACAAGGTACCCAAGCTGAGCAGAACATTACTTCCACTTACTGGTGTCTAGGGGATATGTGGATAGTGACCACAAGGTACCCAAGCTGAGCAGAACATTACTTCTACTTATTGGTGTCTAGGGGATATGTGGATAGTGACCACAAGGTACCCAAGCTGAGCACATAACTTCCACTTACTGATGTCTAGGGGATATGTGGATAGTGACCACAAGGTACCCAAGCTGAGCAGAACATTACTTCCACTTACTGGTGTCTAGGGGATATGTGTATAGTGACCACAAGGTACCCAAGCTGAGCAGAACATTACTTCCACTTACTGGTGTCATGGGGATATGTGGATAGTGACCACAAGGTACCCAAGCTGAGCAGAACATTACTTCCACTTACTGGTGTCTAGGGGATAGGTGGATAGTGACCACAAGGTACCCAAGCTGAGCACATAACTTCCACTTACTGGTGTCTAGGGGATATGTGGATAGTGACCACAAGGTACCCAAGCTGAGCAGAACATTACTTCCACTTACTGGTGTGTAGGGGATATGTGGATAGTGACCACAAGGTACCCAAGCTGAGCACATAACTTCCACTTACTGGTGTCTAGGGGATATGTGGATAGTGACCACAAGGTACCCAAGCTGAGCAGAACATTACTTCCACTTACTGGTGTCTAGGGGATATGTGGATAGTGACCACAAGGTACCCAAGCTGAGCACATAACTTCCACTTACTGGTGTCAAGGGGATATGTGGATAGTGACCACAAGGTACCCAAGCTGAGCACATAACTTCCACTTACTGGTGTCTAGGGGATATGTGGATAGTGACCACAAGGTACCCAAGCTGAACAGAACATTACTTCCACTTACTGGTGTTTTGCTCCTCGCTGTAACTTTTCTATCTGACCTTACCTTGGTCATCTCTTGCTTTCTTCCAACCCCGATGCTATTATTAATTTTTCAGCTTGATTGCACATTTGTAACCTTTTTTCTCTGCCATAAGTTATTTCGAAGTTATTTGTTATTAATGGTTTAATTTCTTCAGCATTTTGCGATTGGTGTGAAGTGCTGTTGATGTTCAGTTCCTACTCGCGATAGCATGGAAACCAGCATGTAACCTCCAATTGCTAAACATTTGACTATCGTTATTCCCTGGGTATTTACAACACCATGTTTTTATACCTACAATAATGGATAAGAGATAGAAAACACACTGAATGTATCACATTATATTTTTGTAGTTATTTAAATAATTTTTAATTGCAGGTCAATGCACAGCTTGGAACGTCAGCATACATCAGTACCAAGAAAACACAGTTGACGGAGTTGGTGAAATGCTGCAGACGTTTTGTCCACGTGACCACAATAAGAAGTATTTATTACCTTGGAAATTGAATTCAGTTATAATTAGGTAATGTAACAAATACTACTCACATAGTATACTTTCCATGAGAACGATAATGTCAACATTTAACTTGGTGATCCATTTAAAAGTTATGGGTAGTATTCAGACATTTTATCCAATCCGAATACAGTGCAACTTTAATTCCGTCCTTCTTTCATGCAATCGTTGCTCTTTCTTGGTTGATGCTGACTGATCGCTGGTATCTTTTATAGGTTAGAAGCGTTGACCACTACTGTGCCAGAGTTAACCATTCGATGGACTTCTCATATTGTTGAAGCCAACTCATATTCATCTGATTCATCATCGACTCCAATCTTCAACTGTTCCAGTTATCAACAAATCGCCCTGAAACTGTATTTGTGCATGTTTTTGATGCTACAGAGATGGAAATGTGTTTCTTCCACGTAGACATTCAGACGTGCCCCCCCCCCCCCCCTATCGTAGCCTGAAGATACCCGTCTGTGAAACTGAACAAGGCCATAACTTGGAGACAGCTGTTTATTTTTATAATTTAGTTCCTGAAGGCCATATATGCTCGAGGTTTAAAAAGAATCAATGTTTCCTGATCAAGGCCATGATTTTCAGATGGCCGTTTACTTCTTATTCAGTTCCTGATGAAAGTTATGAGGTTGAGATGGCCATCTATTTATTTATTTCTTGATGATTTAAATATAATTTCGTATGGTCCAAAGCTTGATGTTGTTAAATTTAACACTGCTGATCACCCGTGAGGTCATAATTAATAACGCCTGCTGTAAAACTCTCATATTTATGAATTTTCACTACTGTTTGGCATTTTTTCACAGATGGGTATCCATTAAACAAATTGCTCAAATATATGTCAGTGGTGACATTCACATGGACATCCCGATTATAGCAGCACAATCTGATTTACTTGTGGTGATAAATACAATTATCAGGAAAGAACACAGCATGCCTGAGAAATAACCTCTCAAAGCGCCAGTTGCACTAGCCGATGTTAAACATCTTGTTTGTTAACATTATGTTAGCTAACTTGTGCGTTTAATCAAGCTTTTACAGCGAATTGTTTATGTTAAACAGCTGTCAAGATGGTCACTGAGCTTCTGAATACGTTCCAATGCACATCACAACACTTTCCGTTTCATTATCAGACAATTACTTACGTTATGTTAAATTACCATGTGATTTCCTGCTTGGTTGAGGTTAGATGTCAACTGAAACCTCTACCTACAGAATACAAGTAAAATCATTAAACCTTGGATAGAAACAACAGATCTATGTAGCGCGAATGCCGAAACCTTCGTTACGTCTTGGAATATTCTCCTGTTATTCTAACCTCTCTCGTATTTCTTGTAAAACCCTTTTCACGATCGCTTTGGACAGTCGGCATCGTTTTAAAACACCTCCTTTTGCAGGATTTCAATGTTATTATGTCGAATAGCTTTTGTTAGATTATGAAATAGTTCAAATCTTGGTTCGTGGCAAGAAATTTACACTTCCAACATATGTTAAACTTCTTAACACGAAGAATAGCATGATGTTAACTTCACAGGAAGTATATTTATTTATTTATTATAAACATAACCGGCATTTTCATTATAAAGTATACCAGGTGGAAGAGAAGTCATTACATTAATTTAAACCAGTGATAGATCTTGGCATTTGGAACACATTTTGTATCTTAAGCGACACTGGGAGTGAGATTTTGGTCAATATTGTTAAAAAAGTCGAAAACTGTTTTTTTTTCCTCAAAATGTTCCTGGAACACCTGTGTATTTGGATCAGCTAACATTTTTCATATCCCCCACTCCATGTGATCATTACGTCCCTTTCAAATAGCGCTCTTCCCTTAACGTACACAGGATGCTCCTATATAAAAGCCTGTTTTTCTCAAAACTACATTTCTGCACATTCCAAAAGAAGGTCGCGCCTGAGTTTTACTTCAAATTCAATGAAAATTTCCAAAAGTATTCGTAAAAAGCAGCTAAACAAAACTATGATTCAATATTTATGTTATCATTAACAGGAATTCCAAAAACATTTTTTTTGTATGAAAAAAATAAATTTTAAGATTAAATTTTCTTTGTTATTAAAAAAATATGTAGAGCATAATCAGCAAACGTATTTGAAATATCTCTTCATACAATTGTTACCCATGTTTTAGAGTATCAGTTCTGGGAACATAAACCAATTTTGAAAAGTCAATAGACGCGAGCTACATTTTGAAAATGTGCCTATTAAATTCATAAAATAATTCATATATCATAAACCAATTATCCAGTTTTAATGAAATTTGGTGTACCTCCTGTTCTCATATGAATACAAACACAGTAGAAAATTTAGAAAAATCTATCCAGAAATGTGTCCCTTATGTTTTTGTTTTCAAACACTTGCCCAGTCGGTGTCGCATTTATGTTATAAGTACATTTAATGGGGTTTAATTGCAGCTACATTGTTACGTTAATTTGAATGTTATATCAGTTTAACACGTGCTGAAAGTTAACATCGGTTGGTGCAACCAGCCCTAAGAGGAGGTAAGGTTCTCCCATGCACTGGAACAGCCTAGGTACCTCAAGCATTGGCATGCCTAGGCACATATACTTACATGCATTCAACGCCTGGAAGTGAAACAAGTGAAGTTCTGGGTATAAGAACATAATACTGCATTGAAAAATGCTTTTTCCAATATTCTACATCCCATGGATGTGTTACTTCGATAAAAAGTGTTATTAAAAATAATTACCGATAAAACTCTATAAAATGGAGAGATGTGGAAACATTTTACAAGTGTGGGTGAAGTAAGATTAAAATGTCGTGTTTCCTTTAGTTACAACTATATGGTTCATAATTATATTCACGTGAAATGGTTTTATCTATAAATTAGTTCAGTTACAGCAAGAGCAGCATAGAGGTACCTGTACATTTTGTATTACATTGTTGTTAGATTCCTTATAGACAAGTTATCAATAAAATATTTAATGTTTTGAGACATAAGTTTGTGAACATTTCCCCTTCTAAACATTCCTGTGGTATAATTGCAACACACAAGATTCGTCCGGAAGGCAAACAAATTTAGTTTTACTTTCTCTCTGCTAAGGGGAAGTATTGTGTTCCACCCAAAACTTCGATGTCGAGATTTCATCGGAAATATATATTTTGAGGCCCCTGAGTAAAAAAGAAATCATTTGTAGAAAAATGTCCGTGTGTGTGTCTGTGTGTCAGTCTGTGGACAGCATAACTCAAAAACAAAAAGCTAGTTAAAAGTCAAAGTTGGTATTTAAGTTTAATGTATTTCAAGGATGCGACACGTAAATTTTGAAGAAAATAGCCCCACCCTAAACTACCCTTTATATGGAAGAGTTTTCGAAATTTTTTATTTTTTTTGAAAACGGCTCTAACGGTTTTAATTAAAATGACAGATGTATGACATATTTGTATGACAAATGAAATGTATATCTTGAATTTGCTTGGTATAGGCTATGTAGTTTTGTTTACTCTGGATGACTTCTGTATAACTGGTAAACCGTAAGGGATAGACAAAATCTTACTATACAAAAAAGGGTAGATCTTGTTGAAACACACAATTTATGTCGAAATAATTTTTTTTTTTTTTTTTGTAGAGTGAAACAAGATATTCCTTGTTATTTCTGCCAGTTTCCGAGAGTAAACCTTCGCCAAATGCAACATCATTGTTCATTTCTTTATGTGTTAATCACGCAAAGAGACCGGAATCTCAAAGCTTTAAAAGATTTGACTATCACTCAAAGCCTACTGTATTCCCATATTCCTCTTGTACCTACAAGGAAATAAAAATTAGATAATTTCTGCAAATGTTTATTTCAACTAACACGAAGAAGATAGAGGAATAAGAGTTTGTAAGAATGGTTAGTACAAGAGTAGAGAAAGTCATGTGAGTGCAACACATCAGGTTTTTAACTTGTATATGGCGGACGCTAGATGCGGCGGAAGACAAAGGACTGTCGGGGCTAAGCTAATTAGCACCACATACCAGATCGGTGAGCAAACGAAAGGCCAACGTCAAGGTATCTCCTACGTCTTTTTGCGACCTACAACAATCGAGCGGCAGAACCAAAAGGGGTTTTCTCCAGAGCTTTCGGGAAATATCTGGCTACGTCATCGCCGGCGTGTTTGAAGTAGTTCGCGAAAGGTCCTTGTGAAGTCAACCCCGCTATATAAGGAGGCGAGGAAAAAGCAGGGTGAGCTACTACAGTTACAGACAGGAGCCGATTAGTGTGTCCTATGGAGCTTTTTCTAAAAATGCTTCTTTTTTGGATACAGGGTGCCTCAAAGGATATATTTCCGGTGAAATCTCGACATGGAATTTTTGGGTGGAATACATTACTTCCAGTAGTTTACTATACATAGTAGAGAAAATATAAAGATGGAAATAAAGAAAAAATGTGAAGACAGAACAGGTGAAAACTCCTAGTCCTTGAAGTGTAGAAGAAGAAGAACAAGAGATGTTCACTTTGTTTACAGTATATAAATTTTTGGGTTGGTATTGCTTTTGTTTATTACACTATCCACACACACGCATTCACAGTGTTATTCATACTTCTAGACTCCAGGTTGGAGAGGAATTAAAATGATGTTGGCAAAGGAAACATGGCCTCTATCCTCTAGCTGGAATCGAACCCGCGACCTCTGTATTGAATATCGTAGTTTGTGCAGACAATATTGTGGAGATGTCTTTGGTCCTACTTATCTGTCAAATGAATATTAATGATGTTCTCGTTGATGGACCTGAAGGACTTGAAGTTAACTGGTTGTTCTTGTTCATTAAGAAGACTGTTATCACTGTTTCCAGCTCATTTAGCACCTTTCGGCACAGATTGCTGCTGCTGCTGCTGCTGTGTTAAACAGCCCAGAGATTGAGCAGCAGCAAGCTCTTAACAATGACATTTTACCACTTTGTGTTCGCACCTCCCTCCTTTCACTGCAGCAACAATGAGACATTAAAGTGATACATAGCTTATACCCAAGACACTTACTTGTGTTAAACCTGCCTGCCCTTACCTTAGAGATAAAGGTAAAGACACGGTGCGAACAAAATTTAATTGGTTCTCAGAGTCATTTATACCTTCTTATTTTGTATGCTGATGACCACCTCTGGCACGAAGGACCCGGGTTCGATCCCCGCTACCATCATGGGGATTTTATCCCCTCTGGGAGGTCTGGCACGGGGTGCACTCAGCCTCGTTAGTCCCGGGGGGACCAATTGAGGAGGTACTTGATGGAAAAGTAGCGGCTACAGAACTGGGACGCTGACCACGTACCACCCTCCAGTACTGCACCCCACCAATGACTCCTGCATTGGGCCGAGGTGGGGACGCAGCGGCTGGGTGGTAAGGCATGGTTCTTCATGGGCTGTTGTGCCAAGGCTTAGTTAGCTTGTGATAATGTGGTACTAATACAAAACAACAATGTTCCGTTCTTAAACTAAATGTAAGAGCAAAAAAATCTGATCTGATGCACTCACATGACTTTCTCGACTCTTGTACTAACCATTCTTACACCCAAAAATGGGTGTACAAAGGTCCGTGTGTGTGTGTGTGTGTGTGTGTGTGTGTGTGTGTGTGTGTGTGTGTGTGTGTGTGTGTGTGTGTGTGTGTGTGTGTGTGTGTGTGTGTGTGTGTGTGTGTATCACTCTGTGGACAGCATAGCTGAAAAACAAAAAGTAGTTTAAAAACCAAAGTTACTATTCAAGTTTAATGTCTTTCAAGAATGCGACACGAAGATTTTGAAGAAAATGACCCTAACCTAAACTATCCTTTATGAGGAAAATCTTGATTTTTTTTTAAATGGCTCTAACGATTTTCATTAAAATGTCATATGTTTGAGATATTCTTATGGCAAATGAAATGTATATCTTCAATTTTCTGGCTATAGCCCCTATAGTCTTGTTCATTCTGGATGAGTTATGCATAACTGGTAAAGAGATAGACCAAATATTACTGTAGAAAAATGCAGATCTTTCTGAAACACAATTTATACCCAAATACATTTTTTTTTGTAGAGTGAATCATTTCGGAGATATTGTTTGTTGTCGGTGTGAGTTTTGGAGAACTTTTTAGTTCTGTCAAAAGGAACATCGTTATTCATTTTTTATGTTAACCGTGTAAACAGAACCTAATTTAAAATATTTGACTATCCCACAAAGCCTACTTTACTTCCATATTCCCCTTGTATCTACAAGGAAATAAGCAATAAGGCAGTTTCTGTAAATGTTTATCTCAACTAATACGAAGAAGATATAGGAATAAGAGTTTGTAAGAATGGTTAGTACAAGAGTAGAGAAAGTCATGTGAGTGTAACATATCAGATTTTTATATATATTGTATACATTTGCTGCTATCATCAATATTGTCATCATTATTATATCTTTGTTATGATAACAGATTTAGAGCGTGCCAAACCGCTATAAATTTTACGATCTAAACATAACGAATATGCCATAACGTGTGACAACTCTTTTAACGAACAAATGAAATTATCAAATACGTATTTCAAAAGTATATAATTACTTGATACTGTTCCAGAGGATAAACTAACCCCATTCTTGAAGAGTTAAAATTCGAGTTTATTTCACACATGTTCCATGATTTCAGCAATGTTGAGAATGACATTTCAATGTTTGTATCGTAATCCACAGAAAAATTTGATGCCGAGATTTCACAGGAAATATATGTTTTGAGGCCCCTGAATAAAAAAATAAAAAAAAAAAAAAAATAAAAAAAAAAAAAAAGCATTTTTAGAAAACGGTCCATGTGTCTGTCTGTTAAAAGCCAAAGTTAGTATTTACGTTGAATGTCTTTCAAGGATCCGACAGGAACATTTTGAACAAATTTTCCCACCCTAAACTACCCTTTACATGTAAACTTTTTTTGAAAACTTTGTTTTTGTTGAAGCTGGCTCTAACGATTTTGATTAAAATGTCATATGTTTGAGATATTTTTATGACAAATGAAATGTATATTTTGAATTTTCTGGCCATAGCCCCTGTAGTCATGTTTACTATAGATGACTTTTAAATAGATAGTAAATCGCAAGAGTTGGACCAAATCTTACTAAGGAAACAATATAGATCTCACTAAAACCACTATGCCTAAATAAATTTTTGTATAGTGAACCATCTTATCTTTTAAATTATTTTTATTACGTGATCTACAGTTACGAAAAAAAGATAAATGATTGTTTTTTTAACTAAAGCAATTCAATATGTCACGCTGGACTTAAATTTTTTCAGGCGCTTGATATAGAAAAATCTGATGTGTTACACTCACATGACTTTCTCTACTCTTGTACTAACCATTCTTACAAACTCTTATTCCTATATCTTCTTCGTGTTAGTTGAGATAAACATTTGTACAAATTATCTTATTGCTTATTTCCTTGCAGCTACAAGGGGAATATTAGAATACAGCAGGCTTTGTGCGATAGTCAAATATTTTGAAGCTTTGAGATTCCGTTCTCTTTGCACATTTAACATAAAAAATGAACAACGATGATCCATTTCACGAAAGTTGCAAGTTTTCCGAAACTCACACATAACAAGGAATATCTCTGAAATGGTTCACCCTACAAGAAAATTTATTGAGACATAAATTGTGTATTTTAGCAAGATCTACATTTTTTGTATAGTATGATTTGGTCTATCTCTAACGGTTTACCAGTTATGCAAAAGTCGTCCAGAGTAAACACGACTACAGGGGCTATAGCCAGAAAATTCAAGATATAAATTTCATTTGTCATCAAAATATTTCAAACATATGACATTTTAATCAAAATCGTTAGAGTCATTTTCAAGAAATTCAAAATTTTCGAAAAATTTTCCATGTAAAGGGAAGTTTAGGGTGGGGCTATTTTCTTCAAAATCTTCGTCTCGCATCCTTGAAAGACATTAAACTTAAATACCAACTTTGGTGTTTAAACTACTTTTCGTTTTTGAGTTATGCTGTCCACAGACTGATAGACTGACACACACACACGGACCTTTTTCTAAAAATACTTTTTTTTTGTTTCAGGAGGCCTCAAAACATATATTTCCGGTGAAATCTGGACATCGAATTTTTTGGGTGGAATACAATACTTCCCCGACTTACCTGTAGAGAAAGTAAAAATAGTAGAGAAGGTTAAGTGTCAGTTAACACCTTGTAAGTGTATGATGGAGACTGCAAGTGTGATGTATGCCTTACTTTAATGCACAGTAAGCGCTGAGCTGTGAGTCCACGAGGAGCAGTATTCCTGTATATCTTCCCAGTATACGTACACCAGGAGAGAGAGGCAGGGAGCAAGGCGGATGTGATACAATATAAAAAGTTCCATGGCACTGGAATTTATATGATTACAAATCCGGAAACGGAGCGCCGGGAAAAAAGGGCGGCAGGATGTGAGGTGGGTGGGTGGGTGGGTGGGTGGGTGGGGGGGGGGCATCCAGTGTGGGGGGAAGGGGTTCTTTTCCTGACCGCATTGCGACATCCACTACACCACGAATAATGTTGTTGTTGTAGGTGATACCAATTATGATCCAGTAACACAGTACAAAATCCATGTTCGCATTTTTACTTTCTCTACTGGTAAGTAGGGGAAGTATTGTATTCCACCCAAAAATTCGATGTCGAGATTTCACCGGAAATATATGTTTTGGGGCCCCCTGAATCCAAAGAAAAGCATTTTCAGAAAAAGGCTCGTGTGTGTGTGGACAGCATAACTCAAAAACGAAAAGTAGTTGAAAAACCAAATTTAGTATTTAAGTTTAATGTCTTTCAAGGATGCGACACGAAGATTTTGAAGAAAATAGCCCCACCCTAAACTACCCTTTACATGGAAAGTTTTAAAAAAAAATTGATTTTCTTGAAAATGGCACTAACGATTTTGATTAAAATGTCATATGTTTGAGATATTTTTTATGCCAAATGAAATGTATATCTTGAATTTTCTGGCTATAGCCCGTGTAGTCCTATTTACTCTGGACGACTTTTACATAACTGGTAAACCGTTAGAGATAGATCAAATTATACTGTACAAAAAATGTAGATCTTGCTAAAATATACAATTTATGTAAAAATAAATTTTTTTTCTAGGGTGAAGCATTTCGGAGATATTCCCTTTTGTGTGTGTGTTTCCCAAAACTTAAATCTGTCGTGAAATGGAACGTCGTTGTTCATTTTTACTTTCTCCACTGGGAAGTAGAAGGAAGTATTGTGTTCAACCCAAAAATTCGATATCGAGATTTCACCGGAAATATATATTTTGATACCCCCTGAATTCAAAAAAAGCATTTTTAGAAAAAGGTCCGTGTGTGTGTCTGTGGACAGCATAACTCAAAAACGAAAAGTTGGTTAAAAACCAAATTTAGTATTTAAGTTTAATGGCTTTCAAGGGTACGACACGAAGATTTTGAAGAAAATAGCCCCACCCTAAACTACCCTTTACATGGAAAATTTTGATTTTCTTGAAAATGGCTCTAACGATTTTTATTAAAATGTCATATTTTTGAGATATTTTTTAGGCCAAATGAAATGTATATCTTGAATTTTGTGACTATAGCCCCTGTAGTCCTATTTACTCTGGACGACTTTTGCATAACTGGTAAACCGTTAGAGATAGACGAAATCATACTATACAAAAAACGTAGATTTTGCTAAAATACATAATTTATGTCTAAACAAATTTTCTTGTAGGGTGAACCATTTCGGAGATATTCCTGGTCATGTGTGTGAGTTTTGGAAAACTTAGAACTTTCGTGAAATGGGTCATCGTTGTTCATTTTTTATAAAAATTATTTATAAACTCATAAATGGCCTGGTATCCACCGAACAACTGCTTGACAGAATATACTTTAATGTCAGTACTACTAATTTTAGAAATCGTCAGCTATTTCAATTTATGACTCCGAAAACGTCATCCCACAAAGATTCTCCCGTTCTTAGGTTGTGTGCGAAATACAACAAACTTTCAACCTAAATAGAGCTTATCTTACAAGCAGTTTAAAAAACAATTAAACATAGGAATTATTTGCATTAGATTTTCAGTTGGATCACTTATTGTTATCTGCAGAATCAGTATACCATTTGCAATTCTAGTCTTATATAGTAGTTCATTATATGTTTCATTTTTAGGCTTAGTTTTTTAATACTTTATTGTATTCTCTTTCTATTATATTCAAACTTGTTCAATTATTGTTCACTCTGTTGTATCACTTATTCGCTTGGTCAGTATACAATTTGCAATGTCTTGTCTTCAATAATAGTTTAATATATGTATAGTTTATTTTTAGTTTCTTTGTATTGCTTCTTATATTTTTGTTTTGCATTTAGTCAAGCTTGTGTAAATAAATTAAATGTAGCTACTGTAATTGGAGCTTTGCTCTGTTGTAGCACAAATGAATAAAATGAATAAATATGTTAAGCGCGCAAAGAGAACGGAATCTCAAAGCTTTAAAAGATTTGACTATCGCACAAAGCCTACGTATTCCAATATTCCCCTTGTACCTACAAGGAAATATGCAATAAGATAATTTGTACAAATGTTTATCTCAACTAACACGAAGAAGATACAGGAATAAGAGTTTGTAAGAATGGTTAGTAAAAGAGTAGAGAAAGTCATGTGAGTGTAATACATCAGGTTTTTTTTTTTTTTTTAAATTATTATTCAGGGAGGCTCGAAAGATATATTTCCAGTGAAATCTCGACATCGAATTGCTATAATTAGTAGATAAAGTAGAAATGGTTAAAGATTCACTTTTGATTGATGGAGTTAGTATATACCCAGACATTCACATGAAAGACAAGTGGTGTTAGGGTACCTGCAGGTGGTGTGGGTAATGTTGAAGGGACTGGAGGGATGCCAGGGCTCGATGCCAGGGACCACACCTGTCGCCACGCCCTCTAGGAACTCCTCGCTACGGATTTGTCTAGTCAGGATCTTTCTGGAACACTTCTTGTTGGGAGCTATCACCTCGAGCTCCGCCAAGTCAAGAACGCCGCAGTTAATTGCTCTGGCGTCACCCCAAACAAAGACCAACTTAACACTCAATCTTTACTTCATTGTGTAAAATAACTGGCATTTAAATGTCACATCCTTGAAGAGGGAGATGAAAGTCTACTCTAAAGTTTATGCAAAGATAGTTTGGTTATGTGAGTCTTAAACTTCGTAGGTAAAACTGTAGGAGAGCGTCGTCACGTGGTTCACTGACAGTTCTGTGATGTCACTGACCTACAACGGAAGAAGATGGCGCTGCAAGGCAGAAATATCTGTCGCCAACTTAACATTGTACAACTCGCTAAAACTACCAACCACGCATCACAAACCGCCAAAACAATGTACTATTATTTATTAATATTGTTGTTGTTAATACTGCGTAATCTGTAATAACATTACTGTATTACACAACCTCAATATTATTAATTACTTCATTATTATTGTTGCACTATTGCGTAATACTGCGTAATATGTAATAAAAGTATTGTATTATACAACCTCGACATTATTGTTGTTGTTGTTGTTGTTGTTAATACTGCGAAATCTGTAATAAAATTACTGTATTACACAACCTCAATATTATTAATTACTTCATTATTATTGTTGCACTATTGCGTAATACTGCGTAATATGTAATAAAAGTATTGTATTATACAACCTCGACATTATTGTTGTTGTTGTTGTTGTTGTTGTTAATACTGCGAAATCTGTAATAAAATTACTGTATTACACAACCTCAATATTATTAATTACTTCATTATTATTGTTGCACTATTGCGTAATACTGCGTAATATGTAATAAAAGTATTGTATTATACAACCTCGACATTATTGTTGTTGTTGTTAATACTGCGAAATCTGTAATAAAATTACTGTATTATACAATCTCAAATAAGGATTGTTGTACCTTTGATAAGTGTAGTCATCTGTGAAAATGCGCAACAAGTTCAAAGTTTATTATTTATTTATTTATGCCAACAAACTTACTATTGGTATTTTTAAACACAAACCGTGTGTGGGCAATGTTTGAGAGGTAGTACTAGAACTTAACAATTCAATACCACAGCTGGGATTTGAACTACAGACCCTCCACTTACTAGGCGGGTGCTCTGAGAGCATCCCTTCTCGGTTTACCGCCCTCTCTTGTGCCTTTTGTGGTAATTTTCATTTTTATATGCTTCGATGAGCCACAATATCTCTTCCTCAGTCCAATTTTTCATTTTCAAACGTACCTATGTAGAAT
This sequence comes from Tenodera sinensis, assembly GCA_030765045.1. Taxonomy (NCBI): domain Eukaryota; kingdom Metazoa; phylum Arthropoda; class Insecta; order Mantodea; family Mantidae; genus Tenodera; species Tenodera sinensis. The sequence goes on from CM060970.1 coordinate 129,434,964, forward strand.
ACAGATTAAAACCACAACCGCACCGCACAAGAACTTAAGTCACATCACTTAATTACAAAACAATAACTCTAAATAACAACAACAAATAACGTTAACAAGTTGGTTGGCAACATTCACATACTTCCGCTGATTTCAATTTTCCAGCGTTGGCAATACATACGTCACCAACGAGTTAAACGAGGCTCGCGTGAATCTCAGGCTCTGGCCCGGGGTGATCAGCTGATAGCCGGGAACCGGGTATGCTAACAAACATGGCTACCAGTGTGGAATGTTATGGGGCAACACGTGCTAGTTTTGTTTAATTGAAAGTGAATTAGTGGCGGTATATGTTGTTTCAGTGATTGTGTTTATTCGTAAATATTGTAAATTAATCAAAATTAATTTTTCAGTAGTTTTCTTGTTGTAGTACGAGAATTATAACAGATGTTCTTCGCTGCAATTTTTAACGGTTTCTTTTGAGCAACTGAACAGTTTTCCGCCTGGTTTTCGTAAGTTCTACTTGTTATAGTTTAACTATTAAACTAAAATGATTATTTTCATTTATAGTGTGTAATTTTAAGTGATTTAAGAAATGGTTAATTCTTCAGTGAAGTTATTCAAGAGTCCATACCCTATATTGTAACATGGTGATACCGGTACTGAAAGGTATGTAATTCTACTTTTGTTTTAGATGTCGAATTGAACAATTTGGGTCGACGTTGTAGTGTGTATCGATGTAAAACTAGTTAGGACAGTTTATATATAAATGAAACACTTTGAAAGGACAAATCTACACTCAAAACTGTTGAACTAAAGATGGTATGGGTTGGTTTTTGTTAAACCATTCTGGCAACAGTTAAATGCAATGAATGTTAACAAAACATTTACCAAGTTAATCAATAAATTTAGAAAACAGGCAGTAGCTAGGTCATTTACATTTTTCCCACCTACATCAAAAAGGGAAAACTATTATACTTGTGTCAAATTTTGTCCTCTGTCTTTACTCACACATGATGGAACTATGTAGGCAATGACACCTAGGTTAATGTGTACCTATATGAACAGGATGACAGAGTCCTGTGTTATCAGAGGCAGCATCCACACCTGCCATCAATAATAATATGCAACCCTAACCTAACTTTATAACATATCTCAACTCTTTCTCCACTTTTACAAATTAACACAGGTATCACAGCTTAGCCTATTGTTGATAATTGCTATTTATGTGCAAATTTACCAAACTAGCCTGGTAAATGTTGATAGACTGAGTTTAATTAGTATTTTGCTTCAATTTCTGGGATGCCTATCTAAAGGACAAATCCACACCCAAAAACTTCTTGGTATGGTCACCGTATGGGTTTTGTTAAACCCAAAAGCAGTAAACTTTGTAAATATTTACAATTGTAAGTTAATGTTAATTTTAGCCTGTAAGCCGGGTCCTTTGTAACGGCACCAGGCCAAACTTTCAATAAACATAACTGAAACTGAGAAAACTATATATGCCCCGCTGATAATAAATTAATATTTATAGATTCCATCATTAATAAATATTATGTAAGGTAAGTGGATACATTGGTAAGTAATTTATACAAGTGATATTGAAAAATAAGTCTTCCAGCTTCTCCGGGGTAGGCAACATATCAATATTACCATTATTTTGATATGATTGACTAGTTATAATAATATATCGGTTAGTCACAATGGGCCATTAAAAATCAAAATATTGAGGATGGAATATTTCCATTTACATGTATATATTCAGATTTAGTGGAATTAAGTTTGGCAATAATCACGAGCCTCGTGTTTACAATTTGATGATAATAACAGCAGCTATTGAGATAGATAATACTTATTATATTGATATGTGATTTATTATTTATGTAACGTATTATAATATTGTGCAGGTATTTTTGTTACGTGTTCTTATTTTCAATAATGAGTGACAATTCAATGGATATCACTTCCTTACGCTGTTCCTCCAAACGGAGAAGTCATATTCACGTTCGGCTTCGGTCGGTTCCCTTCGATCAGCTGTTTCAAAGATGACGCAATCGGACCGTAGCCTGTATTTCGCGCGAGCCACGCGAGTTAAAGGAAATGAACCTTCAGTCACAAACAACTGCCTATCGACCACGTAAGGACGGGCTCCTACAGGATAACCATTTATTAATACGTATATAATTTCTATGTCTGATATTGTAAGATGTTCACGATAAGCTACTAATGAGGACTCCTTTCAGTTCTTTTTCCATTATATATTGCACTCGCTGTGCATTCTATAAGAAATTCTCCGCAGGGAACACTTTATATGAAACAAAATGCTGATTACATTCCGAGAATAAGGCAATAGAAAATAATCTGACCTTACAATCTCCCTGCTTTCCTATTCATATTTCTCTCCTCTTTATTCAAATGTTATTTTGTGCAGTTTGTATTACTTTCTGACGTGCTGAATGTCTATCCTCGGGGTGTACGTATATTCCACACAGCCGATACAGACAAATCACATTTTGTTGAGTCTAAGAGGTTGACCTTTGACCTCTGATGCCAGAGCTCCCGGGGGGGTTCCCTGAAATCTACTATAAATATCGCAAAACTAACATTTCTATTCCATGAGTTTAAAAATACATGATGAAATAATAAAATGATGATGATGATGATGATGATGATAATAATAATAATAATAATAATAATAATAATAATAATAATAATAACAATAATAATAATAAATACTGTGACACCGGCAGCGGTGGTATGTCAGAGCCGCTCAAGGTCAAGCTGCCTCACACTATTGCGCGGCTTGTAAATACGTGGCCGACGACAATGAGAGCGGCAGAAGAAAGCGTTTTCTGAACGCTCGCAAGACTGATTCTGACGAGAAAGTTAAAACCTCTTTGATAACACACAATTGTTTAACTTAATAAACGCTGCTTATTTCAAACAACGTTTGCAACGTTTTTCTTAATAGGCATTAAGAGTTTAGAGTTAAAAGTTAAAGAAAATTAAAACGTGGCTTTTGTACGAGGCCACGTGTATCTACTTTCACCCTTATACTCATTACAGCGCTACGCCTCTAGTACCGTATTGCAACTATTAGTAGTTTATTTGTCAGTAGTTATCCCTCACCCCGTAAGACGATAAAAAGCTGAGAGATGCACACCAACAGTGCATTTTACTAAATTAAATTTGTGCACTCGTCGCCACAGGGAAGTTTAATACTATGTATAGTCCTTTGGAACCCTGCCCTCTACTGTCGTTCCTCCACACGTGCACGCGGGCGGACGTTTTTGTAAACGTGTTTTTTTTTTATATTCAGGGGGTCTCGAAACGTGTTTCCGTTGAAATTTGGACACGGATTTTTGCGGTGGAATACAATAGTTCCTCTATTTACTATTCGAAGTAGAGAAAGTAATAAAATGGCTAAAAAGTGTGAAGAGAAATGTTGGATGGCTAGCGATTGGTTTCCATGTGTGCTGCAAGTTATACAGGGATATCATAATTTAACTGGGATAAGTAAAGAAATGCAGCAAAGCGGCAAATTTTCAGACCTGGAGCGAAGTGGTAGGCCAAGGGTTGCATCGCCCCGGTAGGTTAGAACTATAGCAGTATGAGATTGGAAGGTTGGGGAGTAGCTGTAGAAAAAACTGCCGAGGAGTTGGGCATTTTCCTAATCTTGAAATAAGATTGGCGTGCAAGAGTATAGGATTCTTGTAAAGAGTATCCCAAACTGTAAATTGACTGTGTTTGAGAGCCAAAGAAGGCTGAATAGAGCATAAAAACATCTGTAGTGTATGTCTGAAACAATGTTATATATTTATAATAATGCATAATGTTGTGTATTGTGTGAAGAACATATAAACCTTTGATAGAGCCCATATGTAAACAAATAAACATGTTTTTCCCCTCAAAGTTGTTGGTTGGCCTTTCCTTGTTAGTTGGGGTAGTTCTGGGACAGCCCTCGTGCTGCATGGCCTGCTTTACGCGCAGCACTTGAAGTGTTATTAATAGTGAAAGCAAGCACTTACTTTAATTGATAGCAATTTGCTGCACTTGTCCTTGTATCTAAGCAATAGCCATTACTCTCAGCAAATCGGCAGCGCAAATTCGCGCATTAACTAATTAGGGCAGTATCCGAAATCAATACAGTGCTGAACAGATAATGAGAACGGAGATTGAATGACCTCCAACAACTAGACCTCGAGGACCAGATTTCACACACTGTGGGGCAAACCCCCACTTGCTCAACGTGAACACTACACTAGAATAACAAGTCGCTTTGTAATACAGAGAGAAAATCCAGGAGTTGAGTAGCTGTACTAATTTAGAGTTGTCATAAAGAGACAGTCTCGTAATAAATCTGTAGAAAAAGTAACATATATTGCTGGGTGTCTCAGAAAACACCGACAATGCTTAGTGTGTTGTACGGGATGGTTTTCAAACAATCTATAGCATTTTGTAATCTTAAAACTCACAACTGTTTTCTTCTCGTAAGGTTAACTCACTCCTTTTAGTGTCTTTCTTCACTTTATCTGTCTTTCATACACCAACACTTACGATACAATTGCTTAACACACATTAAAACTTCTTCAATTTGACCCGCTGTGTATTTCATGGCGACACACACACACACACACACACAGCTGTCCCGTACTCCCTGGCACACTGACCGACTCATGTCTGTAACCATAACTTTTCTAACTCGTTACCTGGTCTCCTTATATACAGGGGATGATGCCAAAAGTCGTTTCTGGAACTTCTACAAACACGCCGGCTGCCAGATGCCTCTCGAAAGTTCCAGAAATCCTTCGTTAAGCGCCACGCTCATTGTTGCTTTTGTGTAGCGCAAAGCTACATATTATATATTTAAATTAACGCACTGACACATATCGCTTGCCACTTAACTTTGCGCGCCTATTTGAAACAAACAAAGAATTTAGCTGAATAGAAACCTGTTTGACCCATTGGAAGAACAAGCACTAAATAAGGATTATCTTATCGAGGGCTTTCTTTCGCTACATATTGTTGTAGCAGCTGTTGCTTTGAAAACTGTAAAAGAATAATTTAAAAGCATATTATTTCATCGTTTTAATTTCATTGATTTTACAAGGGAGAGATTCTATAAAACACACCTTTCCAAATTGCTTTGGTCGCTAACAGCCTGGGGGACTCCTAGGTTTATTTAAATGTTCTAGGTCTGCCACACATGCCATATATTGAAAGCAATCCGAAGTAGCAATTCCCATACAAAATTAAAATTTCAATTATTTCGATTTTTTGGTTGTTCTTTTTGATTTTTCCTAAAGTTTTGTCTTCTAAACCACCCCAATATTGAGGGTAAAGAACACAAAAAACTTCGAGCCATTTTCAAGTTTTAGTGAGGTTAACGCATTGCAATTATTGATTTATATTATCGCGTGCTATCCAGGAACTTAGTGGTGTGAGCTAGCTGACATTGCCTAAGATCCTGTACAATGAAGTACGTAATACTACAGATGTTTTATCACAATTAACATATGGTACACACAAGAACAAATTAAAAATTATTTTGTTGTTTAACGACGCTGTCAATTGCCAGGGTCACATCAGCGTCGCCGGTGTGCCGGAATTTTGTCCCGCAGGAGTTCTTTTACATGCCAGTAAATCTACTGACATGGAGCTGTCGTTTTTAAGCACACTTAAAAACCATCGGTCTGGGCCGGATTTGAACCCGCGACCTTGGGAACAGTAGGCCAGCGTCTAACCAACTGAGCCACCCAGACCGACACACAAGAACAAGCTTTTATAATACAGAAACTCCTATGAATGCAACATTTGCCTTTAAATGTTCACAATAAACCTTACAAATCATATTTAAGTTGTTCGCCTAGTAATTTCGAAGAAGTTTACTACACAGAGGGTTAAATTAGCGTATACGAATTATACCCGGTTATTCTTTTGTTTAGTCAGCATCACCAACTGTATCCCATAAACCGCTGAAAAATAAATTATTACATATTACAATCAACTAACAATAAAAATAGCATTCCATTTGAGTTTTCCAACTGTGACAAATGTTATTTGTTAATTTTAAAACTAAATTGACATTTATTTGAGATCTTAAACTGGTTTACCGTTATAAAAACAAGAGATGATCGAAATACATGTACTCCTGGGTTTCGTTTTCTTCAGTTGGCAGTGCTGAACTACAGTAATCGAAACTAACACATTTTAGGTTATGTTTTATAGAGTTTAATATTTTAGGGTCAAACATTTGTGATATAGAATTTAAATTCATGTTTTATTTATGAAGTAAATTCGACGGTTTGACCCTCCTATATCAGACATCTTATAGAAGAGCTTGTGAATGTGAACCATATTTTCATCTGAGTTAATGAGCAAGGAAGGAGATATGCATGTCTGGTATTAGTTTGACAGTTGAATTGCGAGTTTGTACGTGGCCATTTTAAACTCACCGTTCGTTTCACTCAAGCAAATAAAAGAACGATTCCATTTTGAAGCAACGAACGTTCGATTGTATATTTGCTCTCTGAAATGAAACTGCAACAATAACGATTGTCTGATATTTCCACAAGTTACGTGGACCGCAGCGGAAGCTCCGCGCATAATACAGGGTGATTAAATATAAAGTTATTCATGTCTAGCTTGATCAAAAAATGTGAAAGATTAAAAATAAATTTTATGAGGCACTTACAATATTGCCAGCTTTTCAAATTTATATTATGGGTGTAATGTAAAGCAGATGTTACAGCCTACATTTTTTTTTTTTTTTTTACTTTCTCTGCTACGTATAGTAAGTAGAGGAAGTATTGTATTCCACCCAAAAATTCTATACCTAGATTTTCCACGTAAATATGTTTTGAGGTACCCTGAAAAAAAAAAAAGAATTTTTAGAAAAAGGTCCGTGTGTGTGTGTGTGTGTCATTCTGTAGACAGCATAACCCCAAAACGAAGTCAGTTAAAAACCAAAGAAGGTATTTAAATTTGTTTTTCGGCGATGCAACATGAAGATTTTGAAGAAAATAGCCCCACCCTAAACTTCCCTTTACATGGAAAATTTTTCGAAAATTATGATTTTCTTTAAAATGGGCATAAAGATTTTGATTAAAATGCCATACGTTTGAGATATTTTTTATGACAAATGAAATATATATTTTGAATCTTCTGGCTATAGCCTATGTAGTCCTGTTTACTCTGGATGACTTTTGAATAACTCCTAAACAGTAAGAGATAGACAAGGTCTTAATATACAAAAAGATACATTTAATTTGTCATAACAAATCAAAATCGTTATGGCCATTTCCGAAAAATTTTCCATGCAAAGGGTATTTTATGGTGCAGGAGTTTTTTTCAAAATCCTTGTGTTGCATTCCTAAAAATATTAATGTGAGTACCAAGTCTGATTTTTAAATTTTTAACCGTCTTTTCGTTTTTGAGTTATCTGTTCACAAACAGACACAAATAGACAGGGAATTCTCGGTACCTGAGCAGAACCATCTGAGAGTTGACTTACCGATCAGGGTAAACTACGAAAAACATGTGCGGTCACAATGGTACGGTTTGTAGAAGCAATCCATTTGTGACCGTTGAGTTTCCTTGGATGTATGTATGTATGGATGGACAGACACTTGTGTTGTGTTTTATTTTATTCGCGTCTTCCTTGGTATTCATAGCAGCAGCACATAAAGCGTTGAAGTACTGGAGCTCAATCACGTGCTTATCGCGACCAAACACGGAGAAGTGGAGTGCTAAGGTACAGAAGTAAGCTCTGGAGAAATATGAGCCCCATTAACGTCTTCTTCTTCTCGCTTCTCCTGCTCCTAGGGAAACGCTCTCTGTGTCTGCCTGTCTGTGAAATACGTGCAAGCGTGCGGCCCGAGCTGGGCGAAATGGCGGCAGGCACACTTCAACTGTTTACCTCAATGCTCATCCGTGAAAAGTGACACAACGGAAATGGTTCCTTTTTTACTTTCTTTAATAACTATATAACTGGAAGAAGTACTGTATTCGACCTGGTCGAGATTTTACTAGAAATGTGCCTTTTGAAGCCCCCGGAATCCCAAAAAGAATGCAATGTCTTGATTTCACCGGAAATATATGTTTTGAGACCCCTGAATCAAAAAAAAAAAAAAAAAAAAAAAGCATTTTTAGAAAAAGGTCCGTGTGTGTGTCTGTCAGTCTATGGACAGCATTACTCAAAAACGAAAAGTCAGTTAAAAACCAAAGTTGGTAATTAAGTTTGATGTATTTCAAAGATGTGACACGAAGATTTTGAAGAAAATAGCACCACCCTAAACTACCCTTTACATGGACATTTTTTTCGAAAATTTTGATTTTCTTGAAAATGGCTCCAACGATTTTGATTAAAATGTCATATGTTTGAGATATTTTTATCACAAATGAAATGTATATGTTGAATTTTCTGGCTATAGCCCCTGTAGTCGTATTTACTCTGGACGACTTTTGCGTAACTGGTAAACCGTTAGAGATAGACCAAATCTTACTATACAAAAAACATAGATCTTGCTAAAATACACAATTTGTCAAAATAAATTTTCTTGTACAGTGAACCATTTCCGAGATATTCCTTATTATGTGTGTGAGTTTCGGAAAACTTAAAAACTTTCGTGAAATGGAACATCGTTGTTCATTTTTTTATATGTTAAGTGTGCAAAGAGAACGGAATGTTAAAGCTTTAAAACATTTGACTATCGCTCAAAGGCTGCTGTATTCCCATATTCCCCTTGTACCTATAACCACTCTGGGCGATAAAGGTAAAACCTTATATAATTCAAATTGCATTGAGAGAAAAGAATAGATATTTTAAATGATGAAAGTATCTGCGAAACGAGTAAAATTGATAACAGGAAATCTTCCATGGACCGTCCTCTGAAAAATAGTTAAGACTTAAAAACTATTTATGTAGTGGTTTTATGAAAAGAATTGGTCCTAGGGGAAGCAATGCTCTGATTGGAGCAGTATGGGCACTACGCCCGTAACCACGTGGAGTCTGGAACCTTCGAGCCTCTTCCCGCGATAGTGTAAAACACGCTACCAATTAGGCAATTACGTAAGTAACAAATATGTCCTAAGAGTCAACAATGATGGTGTTAACATTTCTTTTCCGGAACTGGAACCCAATGTCGAGTAACAGCTTATAAGGAGAAATTTGCTTGATTTAGGAAGGTTGGGGTAATTCAGAGCTGGAGCGAAGTGGTAGGCCAAGAGTTCCATCGCCTTGGAAAGCAGAGATAAGCAACTGTATACAAAATCGGAGGGAGAGGAGCAGAAAATCAGCAAGAGCGTAAGAATACTGTACGAATATTACAAAAGAGTAAATTTACTGTGTTTGAGAGCCAAAGAGGGCTCGACAAGCTATAAAATCGTCTGTAAAATATTTTTGAAGCAATACTACATAAATTTATAATAATGTATAATGTTTTGTATTGTTGAAAGAGGTTTAAAAATATCAACGGCTGTGCTTAGAACGTGTATCTGACCATAACGAAGTATGGGGCCTCACTGACCCCACTTACTACTCTCAAGTTTGACGTTGCACACAGTTTACGGTTAAATAGGGCCATTTAAATACACAATTATCTTCATACTAGTGCACGTGCAGCTGTTCAGCTTGAAGCTGTATTCTGTGCGCTCTAATAACTCCAAGCTGGAGAGGGAGAGAGGGAGGGAACGAGAGAGGGAGGGAGGGAGGACGGCAGATTAAGCTCATTTCTCTGTTTCCTTCTCCGTACAGAGATTTGCTCAATAGCCATTAATGAGTTTTGGAGCGGTCGGTCGGTGAATATGGCGGACTTGCGTGTCTACTCCAGCCTAAACAAGGATACCCCACAGTACTGCCAACCTTAGCTCTAGACAGCGGCACGAAAATAAAACACAGAATTAGTAATTACTAATCCAAAATATATATAAATTAAAATGTGCTGAAGAGTTTTTAAATTATTAAGTAAATAATAATAATAATAATAATAATAATAATAATAATAATAATAATAATAATAATAATAATAATAATAATAATAATAATAATAATAATAATAGTAACAATAATAAAAATCTAACATCTTAAAACGAGCAATTCTTGTATTATATTTATAGATTTACGTATTTCGGAAACAGCTCTAATGACTTAAATCGAATTTTTCATTTAGATAAGGTTTTGGTTTTTAAGCCTATATAGCTGTCCGTCCCGAAACAATTTTACACACACACGCACACACACACAGACACACAGAGACAAAGACACACACACAGACCCACACATAGACACACACATACACTCACTGACACACACACAGGCACACAGAGAGAGACAAAGACATACACACAGGCCCACACATAGACACACAGACACACACATACAGACACACACAGACACACACAGACACACATAGACACACACTGACACACACATGGACACACATAGACACACACAGACACTCACTGACACACACATAGACACACAGACACACACATACACACAGACACACACAGACACACATAGACACACACATACACACAGACAGTCACTGACACACACACAGACACACAGAGAGAGACAAAGACACACACATACACACAGACAGTCACTGACACACACATAGACACACAGACACACACATACACACAGACACACACAGACACACATAGACACACACATACACACAGACACACACATACACACATAGACACACACATACACACAGACAGTCACTGACACACACATAGACACACACATACACACAGACACACACAGACACACATAGACACACACATACACACAGACACACACATACACACAGACACACACTTAGACACACACATACACTCACTGACACACACACAGACACACACATACACACAGACACACACATACACACAGACACACATACACACAGACACACACTTAGACACACACATACACTCACTGACACACACACAGACACACACATACACACAGACACACACATACACACAGACACACACTTAGACACACACATACACTCACTGACACACACACAGACACACACATACACACAGACACACACAGACACTCACTGACACACACAGACACACACATACACACAGACACACACATACACACAGACACACACTTAGACACACACATACACACATACACACACAGACACTCACAGACACACACATACACACACAGACACACACTTAGACACACACATACACACATACACACACAGACACTCACTGACACACACACACACACACACACAGACACACACAGACAGTCACTGACACGCAGACGAACGCGTGCATCGACTATAAGTTACTAAAGGGAGAAAGTGAGTTCAATGAGTGGGCGAGTGAGTTGAGTGAGTGAATTGAGTAAGTTAAATAATCTTAAGACTACTAAAGAGGTCTCTAAGTTCACTTAAGGATTCGTTCACACTCAATATGAACTGGAACACTATGAACCATAAGAGACAAACTCCGTCGAGTTCAACTCCCAAATAATGGAAAACGTTCATATCACCTTTAATTTAACATTTGTTTCTAAAATACATCGCTGAGCGCTTTATTGGGAATCACGGTAATTAAATTGTCCCACAATATTAATTTACCGATATTAACAAAAGGTCACTGCCCTTCCATTTAATAACCAGCAGGACCTACTCATTACATTTACATACATACATACATACGTACGCACATAGACAGCACGTAGCTTTAAATAATCAAACCACAACTTTCACTTGGCACACGTTAAAATGAAAACGAGTGGCTAATGAAATGAATTTTAAGGTAAATGTGTATAACAGCACGCACGTAGAGAGGGCAATGGACAGCGTTTTGAACTGCAAATTCTAATGCAAAAAATAGTAGACAACTTCGGATCCAATCCAATTCCAGCGATCTTGTAAAGGTGCAAGTTTTACAAGCTCTTGCGGAAGGGACTATTTTTCTTGCGCTAGGCGGAGTTATGTGTTGTTAGGTCAAGCGAATTAATGTACGCATATAAATTGAAAGGGTGACTTCAGGAGAGAAATAGACGTAGTTTTTGGAAAACCAAGAGAAACTTAATTCTTAAGCTTCAATGTTTCTCAAACAAGGAAATACATCTTCAGAAACAAGTGTTGAAATGATACAAGTTTGGAAAAGGTTTCGTCGTGTGAGTGTAAACCGACAGAGCGCTTTAAAGGGTTCCGTGTGGCTTCTATTGGAGCGACAAATTGGCAACAGCACCATTTTGTTGGAGTGGTAACATAGCAACATCAAACAGATCTCGAAACTGAATAAAACGTCATTCCGGTTTCAGTTCAGTTCATTGAAAAGGCTTGGATTTCACTCGCTCCGTGAATTCTTTCTTACTTTTCGTATCGCTCGGGGGCTTATTCAAAATCCCGTGCTAGCCTTGTAAAGCTCTGCAAACCACAGCAACATACATATATACCTAAGCTATGGTATTTAACTTAAACTTCTTCTAAAGGACCGCACAAATATTTCACTCCACCGCTAACTTCATATTGAAGATATTTGGAAATTTGATTTTCTAAAACATGGGGATACTGTGAATATGTGTGCGTGTTTGTGTGTGTGTGTGTATGTGTTTGTGTATCAACCTGTGGACAGCATAACTCAAAAATCTCATGCGTTACACTCACACGACTTTCTCTACTCTTGTACTAACCATTCTTACAAACTCTTATTCCTATATCTTCTTCGTGTTAGTTGAGATAAACATTTGTACAAATTATCTTATTGTTTATTTCCTTGTAGGTACAAGGGGAATATTAGAGTACAGTAGACTTTGTGCGATAGTCAAATCTTTTTAAGCTTTGAGATTCCGTTCTTTGCACCATTAATATATAAAAAATGAACGATGTTGCATTTCGCTAAAGTTCTAAATTTTCCGAAACTCACACACATAGCAAGGAATATCTCCGAAATGGTTCACCCTACAAGAAAATTTATTCAGCCATAAATTGTGTATTTTAGCAAGATCTACATTTTTTGTATGGTATGATTTGGTCTATCTCTAACGGTTTACCAGTTATGCAAAAGTCGTCCAGACTAAATACGACTACAGGGGCTATAGCCAGAAAATTCAAGATATACATTTCATTTGTCATCAAAATGTCTCAAACATATGACATTTTAATCAAAATCGTTAGAGCCATTTTCAAGAAAATCAAAATTTTCGAAAAATTTTCCATGTAAAGGGTAGTTTAGGGTGGGGCTATTTTCTTCAAAATCTTCGTGTCACATCCTTGAAGGACATTACACTAAAATACCAACTTTGGTTTGTGACCGACTTTTCGTTTTTGAGTTATGCTGTCCACAGACTGACACACAGACACACACACACGGACCTTTTTCTAAAAACGTATGCAAAAGAGAGATGGTTTACTTGGACAGGAAAGGCAGGAAAACTGCTTATTTATCTACCTTTGTCATCTATATCCTTTACTTGTATAATGGTATTACCATTTTATGTATAATGTTCCAATGGTTGTTTGTTCTCCAGCACAATTTACACAATGTATAGTTTTTAACTACAGTTTAAAAGCAACTTCAATAGATATGTTATCCATATGTACTGTATAATAAAGTTGAAGCACGAGTCTCCAGTGCTTGTGCGTTTGAAGAAGGCAGGTTGGTTTGCAGGAGCGAGTGTAAACCGCAGGATGATCCGTGTGATAGACGATACGATGAGATTAGTAGATCTCTGCAGGAGGATCAATATTCAGACGGCGGCGGTTCTTCTTAAATTACTTCCTTTAACACAGACGAACAAACACGACATCCAACACTAGCTCTTTCATCTCTCTTTTGCATACGTTCACTTCTAAAAACTTCTAAAATGTCAGCGACCTTTGCCTCTGTTTACTAGACGTTTGTTAATGTTTTGTTTCCGGTATTTCCATCCCCAATTCATACATTTTGTTATAACCTAAATTGGCAACATTTTTTTGATTTGTATATTATATATTTTATCTAATATTTGTTTTGTTTTCACCTTGGTTTCTGCCTCCATAACTTAACATTGGCCTACTGTTTTATAAATGTGGACTTTGCTCTCCAATTTCACCAAATTATCTCCCTTATATGTCCTTATATCTGCGCTGCTTTATCAGCCCGTGTTTCTACCTCTCGATTTAACTATTTGCTGCTTGTTATTTCAATGCTTAAACAATTAAATTCGGAAACCTGTCCAACAATTTTTCTTTCCACTTCAAATCAATCACGTGACTCAAGTTGGTGAAAATTGCATTACATTATAAATTTAACTGTGTGCCTGTGTGGACAGCATAACTCAAAAACGAAAAATCGGTCAAAAAGCAAAGTTGGTATTTAGGTTTAATGTATTTCAAGCATGCGACACAAAGATTTTGAAGAAAATAGCCCCACCCTAAACTACCCTTTACATGGAAACTTTTTCGAAAATTTTGATTTTCTTGAAAATGGCTCTAACGATTTTGATTAAAATGAAAATGTTTGAGATATTTTTATGAAAAATGAAATGTATATTTTGAATTTTCTGGCTATAGCCCCTGTAGTCGTATTTACTCTGGACGAGTTTTGCATAACTGGTAAACCGTTAGAGATAGACAAAATCTTACTATTCAAAAATATAGATTTTAAATGATCTCTTTTCTGAAGTTAACCATTTCGAAGAGATTTATTGTTAATTCTTAGAATTTTTCAGTAACCCTTCTCTAATGGAAGGTCGTAATTCATTTTTACTTTCTTTAATACGTATAGTAAGTAGCGGAAGTATTGTATTCCACCCAAAAATTCGATAAATATTTAAACTGTGATAAGTCTTCAAATATTTTTCTCCAACTGTGTTCTTTTATTTTTTTCTGCTGTTATTTTCAGAAATTTATCTCTTTACTGGTTTCGTCTAATCCCATTTGCTTACAGAGCTTCTTTCTAAATTTTTTGTGTGCAGGGATCTCAAAAGATGCATTTGCGGTATATTTTGGGTGGAATACAGTAATTCCCCTACTACCTAAAGTGAGATAGCATTCCTAAAGAATACTCGCTAGATTTTCCACTCATCGTACAATAGGCATATAGGCATTTTGTGGTATGAATGTATTGATCTGCCAAGGATTGATCAAACATGTGTAGCTGGTTTATGATAATGAACTCTGGCTTGACAGTGACGTCATATATCGGGAATGACAGCATCAAGTTCATCACAGGGGGTCCTGGACAAGAAACAGGGAATCTATCAACTTCAGATATCTCCCATGTCAAGTTCCATACACTAATGTATTGCTCTTGCGTTCCAAAACACCCGTTTATACTTGCACTGTGCTGAACACTCACATGACTTTCTCTACTCTTGTACTAACCATTCTTACAAACTCTTATTCCTATATCTTCTTCGTGTTAGTTGAGATAAACATTTGTACAAATTATCTTATTACTTATTTTCTTGTAGGTACAAGGGGAATATGGGAATACAGTAGACTTTGAGCGATAGTCAAATATTTTAACAAGATTCACATTTCTTGTATAGTAAGATTTGGTATATCTCTTATGGTTTACGATTTATTCAAAAGTCGTCCAGAGTAAGTACGACTACAGCGGCTATAGCCAGAAAATTCAAAATATACATTTCATTTTCAATAAAAACATCTCAACCTTATGGCATTTTAATCAATATCGTTAAAGATATTTTAGATAAAATAAAAATTTCCTAAACATTTTTTATGTATGGGATAATTTAGGGTGGAAGAATTCTCTTCAAAATCTTTGTGTCGCATCGTTAAAAGATGTTATACTATACTAAGTTATACTTTCCAAAGACTGATGCACACGGACCTTGTTCTAAAAATGCCCTTTTTGGATTGAGGGGCCCTCAAAACATAATTATGGTGAAATCTCGACAGCAAATTTTAGGAGGAATACAATACTTTCTCTACTTCCTATACGCAGTAATAGGGTTCTGTTAGGTTAGTTTGTTGCATATGAATGAGTAGGAAATGTCATGTGAGTCCAATACATCCGATTTGTTTGTAGAATATAATAGAGAAAGAAAATCTAGCATACGTACCAGAATGGCTTAGGTGGTAAGGTATATTCCTATTTGGAATGTCCGGGGTTCAAATCTCGACCAGTGTACTAGGAGATTTTTTTTCTAGTTCCCTTCAGATCTCAGGCGTATATAAAGGATTGGATATTTAATGCCAACACAAAAGTTTCACTTCGGTATAAAACCGCAGTAAGCATCAAATTAGTGAATGTTCTGCCATCTATACTCAGATAATAAAGGGCACCATAGTGCCATCTATCCGTCACGTAAAGAAGTAGAGATGCCGTTGTCTAACACTAAGGCCTCTAAGTTCCGATTTTGGAATGAAATAACGTCATTTCCTGTAACTGTTGTGTCCTTCAAGAAGAGTGACCAACTGAATAAACAAAGCACTTAAGTAATATTGTGCATAAGTTATGATATTAAAACAAGAAAATAACATCATGACAATGGTATTGCATAAATAAAGCTTTTTTTTTTTTTTTTTCAAACTTTTACCAAGTCTTTTTCAATTTTAACCAAATTTACCGCAAAAAGGGATTTTGTTCCTGTTAATTTTTTTCTATAGTAATAAATACATAAAAATATTATGCATATAATTTTAGACCCATAGTAATGGTTGAATGACTAGAAAAAATTGAAGTACTTTAATTTGAAAACGAAGTGTCAAAACATTTTTTTGTTATTCCTGTAAAATGAAGGATTTGCTTGCTTTCTGCAGTTAGCGATTCATATATTCTCTGTATCATTGTATCAAGTGATAAATAGTCATTGGAAAGTTCAGTATAATGGTAGTAATTACCATTAATAATAATAACTGCTGTCATTACACTTCCGTTGCATAATATTCTATTATGATTCAGCATGCCAAAATGTAGTGATTATACGTCTGGTAAGTGCACTTTAATGCTAGTCATTAAAGAACACCCCATTATTAAAGCACAGGTTTCCACCAATTAGAAGAAAGTGCAACTATCGACTATTTTCCTATGTTCAATCAAAAAACAACTGTCGGACGCGACAGACAGTGAGATGCAACTAACAACGCCGGAAATTACTGTAAAGGCGCAGAAGGTAACTAAAAACTTATTGCCACAAAAATAAAAAAGCGTGTACGAAAAATTCTATACACAATTCATGGATTGGAGAAAACTAAAATACATAACCTCATTTTCACAAAATGTATTGCTGGTGTAGTTTGAAAAATTGCCACAGAGTATGAAACCATCAATCTGTGGACCCTGCACACTCATCCCAACCCTGCCAGCTGTTTCACTGGAGAGTTAAGCTTAACGCACTTTTTGACTCGCAAGAATAGAATATATAGGTCTTCATCGTTTTCGAGTTCAAGACCCATTAGATTTTTCTTTACTTCTTTTCTTTATTTTCAGTAGAATATATTATTGCCGTTTTGATCTAAATTTTAAGTTATACTTCAATGTATGGAGTTTTATTTCACAAAGTTTACTTCTCGTAACATTGCCTCAGTCCTTTCAGTGTCTTTCTTCACCTTCTCTCTCTTATAAATAAACAATGGCATTACAAGTACTCGACGCTGGTTAAATCTTCTTTACGACGCACGCGACGTACCACACATACAGATGTCTCGCACCCACACATGTCTATAAGGGTCACTTACTCTAACCTTGTGTGCTGCTGCCTCACTTTCTTATATACATGGGATGACGTCACACGGATCCCTGTCGATCTACATAAACGCGCCGCTGCTGAAGCAGCCAGATGTTTCTCGAAGGCTCCGGAGAAACACTGTTTTGGTTCTGCCGCTTCATTGTTGTTAGTGACGTGTTCGCTCGCGTGAGTATATGTGGGAAAGCTTGACCTTGCACCTTTGTTTGCTCGCTGGCCTGGCATGTGGTGTGAAGCAGTCCGGTGGTGTGAATGTTGACTACAAAGGTATAGAAATTATGAAACTGGCATCCAAAGAGTACACCAAAGTGAAAAAGGTGATTTTCTGAAGTATATAAGCCACATACTTCACTTTTTGTACAGACGTTACTAGCAACCAAAGGAATTTGTGTGCCAAATTACAATATCTAATCACATTCCTGATATACCTATTGATTAATTTATATAAATGGTATTAGGTATAATAAAAAATCTCCTCCGACACATGTTGAACAACAGAGTTAATTTTTACTCAAAAATTCGATGTCTAAATTTCACTAGAAATATATGTTTTGAGGCCCCCTGAATCCAAAAACGTATAAGTCAAAAATAAAAAGTCGATTAGAAACCAAACTTGGTATTTAAGTTTAATGTCTTTCAAGGATGCGACACGAAGATTTCGAAGAAAATAGCACCACCCTAAAATACCCTTTACATGGAACATTTTTCAAAATTTCTGATTTTCTTGAAAATGGCTCTAACGAATTTGACTAAAATGTCATATGTTTAAGGTATTTTAATGACAAATGAAATGTATATCTTGAATTTTCTGGTTATAGCCCCTGTAGTCGTATTTACTCTGGACGACTTTTGCATAACTGGTAAACCGTTAGAGATAGACCAAATGGTACTATACAAAAAATGTAGATCTCAATAAATGTTCTTGTAGGGTGAACCATTTCGGAGATATTCCTTGTTATGTGTGTCAGTTTCGGAAAACATCGTGAAATGGAACATCGTTGTTCATTTTTATGTTAAGTGTGCAAAGAGAACGGGATCTCAAAGCTTTAAAATATTTGACTATCGCACAAAGCCTAATGTATTTCTATATTCCCCTTGTACCTACAAGGAAATAAGTAATAAGATAATTTGTACAAATGTTTATCTCAACTAACACGAAGAAGATATAGGAATAAGAGTTTGTAAGAATGATTTTTTCAATAAAGATCCAAAAACAGATTTTAAGGCCAAACAAGCTAAAATATCACTTCGATGGAACAATGAATGGCTAGATATCATTATAACAATAGTGCACAATATACTTTTATGTGTTGTAGTGAAATGAAAGCTCTGCTAGTGGTATTTAGAAGCTGTGTGTTTGTGCCAGAGGGACTTACGCCATCATAAACACATTTTGTCAGCGATTCAATCTGAGACAGCTGGTGCACGATGATGTAATAGGGGGATACTTCCACCCCTTCCCCTAGCTGCCTGTCTAATGGATCTGAGAAGGGTAAACCAACGGAATAGTCCTCAGGGATCATTTAAAGCGGCTGTATTCGCTAAACTCTCTATTATCATCAGCATAGTAGCTTCAACAATGGAACACAGCTTAAGTTATTTCTGTATTTAAAAAATCTGATGTGTTACACTCACATGACTTTCTCTACTCTTGTACTAGTCATTCTTACAAACTCTTATACCTATATCTTCTTCATGTTAGTTAAGATAAACATTTGTATAACTTCTTATTGCTTATTTAAATGAACAACGTTGTTGCATTTCGCTAAAGTTCTGTTTTCCGAAACTCACACACATAACAAGTTATATCTCCGAAATGGTTCACCCTACAAGAAAATTTATTCCGACATAAATTGTGTATTTTAGCAAAATCTACGTTTTTTGTATAGTACGATTTGGTCTATCTCTAACGGTTTACCAGTTATGCAAAAGTCGTCCAGAGTAAATACGACTACAGGGGCTATAGCCAGAAAATTCAAGATATACATTTCATTTGTCATCAAAATATCTCAAACATATGACATTTTAATCAAAATTATTAGAGCTATTTTGAAGAAAATAAAAATTTTCGAAAATTTTTCCATGTAAAGGGTAGTGTAGGGTGTGGATATTTTCTTCAAAATCTTCTTGTCTTTTTGAGTTATGCTGTCCACAGACACAGACACACACACACACACACACACACACACACACACGGACCTTTAGCTAAAAATGCTTTTTTTTGGATTCAGGGGGCCTCAAAACACATATTTCCGGTGAAATCCCGACATCGAATTTTTGGGTGGAATACAATACTTCCCCTACTTTATTCCCTCATCTACAAAGTCATACCATTTACTGTATATTTTAATTAAATGCTACGTATTACATTCACACTGCTTTCTCTACTCACTCTTCTACAAACAATTCATATCATATATGGATGTTTGTAAACGTTTATCTGGAAAACCTCTTGATCGATCTTCGCAAAATTCAACACGTATGCATGTGTAGTTTTTTAAGAGGAAGTTTCTTATGCTATCCATTTTGCTACACAATATATTACTTTCGCATGGTTTTCTCTACTCACTTTCTTTTACGTAAGACATGTATCCTTTCCTACTCACCCTTCAACATACAATTTATACAATTTTCTATGGTTTAAATATAAATGCAACAAAAAAGAAAAACAAAAAGAAAAAAAGGAAAACGAGGATATGTAGATGAAATAGT
This sequence comes from Tenodera sinensis, assembly GCA_030765045.1. Classification (NCBI taxonomy): domain Eukaryota; kingdom Metazoa; phylum Arthropoda; class Insecta; order Mantodea; family Mantidae; genus Tenodera; species Tenodera sinensis. The sequence goes on from CM060970.1 coordinate 129,455,338, forward strand.
GAGATAGTGGTGCACTCTGTGGGGAGTGTGTTGGTAGCGGAAGGAAGGAAGAAAGGAAGGAAGGGGCAAGCATCCTGTGTAATCCTGGAGGCCCCGAACACTGCACTAGTTTAAGGCATACCCTAATTATGGTCAACTCCCTTTGAACTTGAGATGAAAATTGGTTGGGAAGCTTGTTCAAACAGCGCCAAGTCAAAGTTTGATTCACACTGAGGTAGTCCTCTCTGATGACATCCACAGGAAACAAAAGGGGTTCGACAATATGGCTGTCTAAACCCTTCTCTCACTTCAACTGTTCCCCACAGTACACAATAAACGTCAGGTAAGGAAATATATTTTTTATTTTACGTTTTTGTCTCTGACCATTTCTTACGGAGCTGGCAACACTGCACATTATGTGGATGTGTCACTTTCCCTAGCTCAGTACATACACAAACACAGTAACGGTGCGTCTTGAGAACATAAACACATACCCTGCCTTGTCCTTCCGTGTTTATTGCGCGAGTGTAGGCCAATCACAAGCGTTAGCTCCCAAAACATTGCACAGAAGCGAAAGCGCCCGACCTGTTTACATCCACAAACAGGTCAATTCCCCGACCAACCTCAAAACAACATTGTCGAGCTACTTCACGTCTGAAAGAGCAGGTATTCCTTCACTTCTTTTAAGTGATTAATTATTTCGAAACCCTGTGTGATATAATGGGCAGAGGTTGGGGACGCAGCGCTCGGGCAGTAAGCCTTGCCTAGCGAAAGGCGTTGCACTAGGGATTATGAAGTGTCTTAAATGTAACAGAATTTAACACTGTCGACATAGGGGATTCCGAACCCCCTTAAAAGACAATGGGTAGCCATTCCCTTTTTAAAAACCCGACTAAATGTGTTATCAAGCTGTTACCTCTACTTACAAGACCCTTTGTAGGAGGGTGGGTAGAGAAAATGATGTGAGTGTAACACCAGCTGAGTAGCACCATGTCACTCATTCTTTGTTATTATTCTGGAAGGGTGGGTATTAATTTTGCAGCGTTTGCTCAACATAGATTATGAGGAGGATTGTGAAGGGGGGGTGGGTGGGGGGGGGGTCTGTTGCCCATGAAGTATTAACGGGGGTGTCTGCCTGCCAACTGATGCCAGTGGCGGGGCATCCCCCAGGGAGCACAGGAATCCACCACCGCAACACAATAAAGCGGTAACACTGTCTCCCAAGTGAAGTCTGCCTTTAGACACGGGATAAACTACGCGCATGCGCCAAATGCTACAGCGATTCCTTCACTTTACCTCTGTTTGTATTCCTGCAAACAAGAAATGGAGTCACCTGAATCCAAAACAAAAGATCTGATGTGCTGCACTCACATGACTTTCTCTATTCTTGTACTAATCATTCTTACAAACTCTTAATTCCTATATCTTCTTTCTTGTTAGCTGAGACAAACATTTGTACAAATTATCTTATTGCTTATTTCCTTGTTGGTGCAAAGGGAATGTTAGAATATAGCAGGCTTTGTACGATAGTCAATATCTCCGAAATAGTTCACCCAACAAGAAAATTTATTCAGACATAAATTGTGTATTTTAGCAAGATCTACATTTTTTGTATAGTAAGATCTGGTCTATCTCTAACGGTTTACCAGTTATGCAATACTCGTCCAGAGTAAATACAACTACAGGGGCTATAGCCAGAAAATTCAAGATATACATTTCATTTGTCATGAAAATATCTCAAACATATGACATTTTAATCAAAAGCGTTAGAGCCATATATGGCATAATCGGTGTGATGGCACGCGTGGATGATGACGGGGTATCATTTGACTGCGGTTGCATGGATTTTGCTTCTTTTCTTATAAAAAAAAAACACTACAATATAAATTGTAAAAAAAATAATGTTTTACAATCCAAAACGTCTCAAATATGTCTTTTTTATCTGTGACAAACAGTATAACAAGAATATAGCAGAAAAAAAAGTTAAAACTGGTACAAATAGGAAAAAAAGCTAATGTATCTTATAAGTCACAACAGGCAATAAAGGGTCCAAAGTTGGTATTTAAGTTTAATATCTTTCAAGGATGTGACAAGAAGATTTTGAAGAAAATAGCCTCACCCTATACTACCCATGGAACATTTTTAAAAAATTTTGATTTTCTTGAAAATGGCTCTAACGATTTTGATTAAAATGTCATATGTTTGAGATATTTTTATGACAAATGAAATGTATATCTTGAATTTTCTGGCTATAGCCCCTGTAGTCGTATTTACTCTGGACGACTTTTGCGTAACTGGTAAGCCGTAAGAGATAGACCAAATCTTACTATACAAAAAATGTAGATGTTACTAAAATACACAGTTTATCTCTGTTTAAATGTTTTTGTAGAGTGAACCATTTCAGAGATATTCCTCGTTTTTTGTGTATGTTTTGGAGAACATACTTCTGTCAACTGGAAGATCACTGTTGATTTGTTTATATGTTCAGTGTGCAAAGAGAACGAAATTTAAAAGCTTTAGAACATTTGAGTATCGTTCAAAGCCTAACTAACATGAAGAAGATATAGGAATAAGAGTTTGTAAGAATGGTTAGTACAAGAGTAGACAAAGTCATGTGAGTGCAACACATCAGGTTTTTTCATTTTTAGAATCTAACATGGATGTCGAAGCCTTAAATACGTTTTCGTGTTTTAAATGTTTCACTTGGGGGTTGGTGGGAAAGAATGATAATTATTCAAATAAAATTGCCACCCTTGTATATTCTATTAGTTGAAACCTTGAGGCTGTGCAGAAGTTTTGATATAATAGCTTGACTTTACCACACTGTGTTGACTTTGAAAGGAAAGCGGGAAGGAAATCCACGGCTGTCCTGCTAATAAGCACCCCCCACCCCACCCCACGAGCCCACCGTGAGACGTCTTTATTCAATTTGGGCACGAGGAATCCACTTTGAGGTGCTGTCACGTTATTGAACAAATGGAAATGCTTCAATTAGAGGGAATAAATACAAGTTCGTGGAGAATATAAAATTATAAAAGGTCGGCTTTTGGTGGTTTCAAAGCGAACTTCACTCTCTCTCTCTCTCTCTTACCTTTTACCTTGACTCACATTTTCAATAGATGTGCAAAATAAAGGAAGCGCTGGTTAGAAGGGATACAATAATTCTACTAGTTAACCCTTATACTACCCACAAGAGAGGGAGTGTACTTTGAGCAATTTTTAAAACAAATTTATTACTTTCTCCACTACTAAGTAGGCGAAGTATTGTATTGCAGCCAGAAATTCGATGTCGAGATTTCACCGGAAATATGTTTGTGTCTATCAGTCAGACTGTTGACTACATAACTCAGTCGGTTAAAAACCAAAGTTGGTATTTAAGTTCAATGTCTTTCAAGGATGCAACACGAAGCTTTTCAAAAAAACAGCCCCACCCTAAACTACCCTTTACATGGAAAATTTTCGAAAATTTTTATTTTCTTGAAAATAGCTCTAAGGATCTTGAATAAAATGTCATATGTTTGAGATATTCTCATGACAAATGAAATACATATCTTGAATTTTCTGGCTATAGCCCCTATAGTCGTATCTATTCTGGATGACTTTTGCATAACTGCTAAACCGTTAGAGATAGACCAAATCATACTATACAAAAAATGTAGATCTTGCTAAAATACACAATTTATGTCTCAATAAATTTTCTTGTAGGTTGAACCATTTCGGAGATATTCCTTGTTATGTGTGTGAGTTTCGAAAAACTTAAAACTTTCGTGAAATGGAACATCGTTGTTCATTTTTTATATTTTAAGTGCGCAAAGAGAACGGAATCTCAAAGCTTTAAAAGATTTGACTATCGCACAATGTCTACTCTATTCTAATTATCCCCTTGTAGCTACAAGGAAATAAGCAATATGATAATTTGTACAAATTTTTATCCCAACTAACACGAAGAAGATATAGGAATAAGAGTTTGTAAGAATGGTTAGTACAAGAGTAGAGAGAGTCATGTGAGTGCAACACATCAGATTTTGTTCTGTTTCTTTCAAGGCTTTTAATGTACGATATACTCAGGTATAAGGTTTTCGTGCTCCTCTCCTTTCGCCGGTCACCTAGGAATGATATTTGTTCATGTCAATGCCTCTATGTCGGCCTTAAATTCAACCCAAAATAAGCACATTCTGCCCACATGAAGGAAATAACGCTGCAACAAACCACAAACATTCATACATTTTCCTGTACTCGACTCTGCGTATTTCATTGCGAAAACATACTTTCCGTATCAGCTTTACAGCGCTTGTTCCCTACAGTAATTAAATTAGGTATCTGATAGCAAATGAATTTACTTAACTACACTCTCTTCATCCGGTGTAATTGAACCAGGAAAAGTTAAGGATTCATTAGTGCCAATCTGCCACTGTATCTAAGCCTTATTTGCGATGCTTTGTACAAAGAGAACGTAAACTAATCAACGCTCACTGTCTACTAGAGTTAAAAATCTTACATATTCCACTCGCATGACTTCCTCTACTCTACTACTGTTACAAAAACGTATTATGCTACATGTTTCATGTTAATCGAAATAAACATTTACAATGATTTTAATTCGTAGCTGAAATACCCGACGTTGTCCGTGGTTTGATGATTTATCCCTACAACATTTAGACTTAGGTTGTACTTGTCCAATAGTCTTGTGTTTCTTTGTTACTAGCTGAAATACCCGGCGTTTCCGTGGTTTGATGATTTATCCCTACAACATTTAGACTAAGGTTGTACTTGTCCAATAGTCTTGTGTTTCTTTGTTACTAGCTGAAATACCCGACGTTATCCGTGGTTTGATGATTTATCCCTACAACATTTAGACTTAGGTTGTACTTGTCCAATAGTCTTGTGTTTCTTTGTTACTAGGTGAAATACCCGACGTTGTCCGTGGTTTGATGATTTATCACTACAACATTTAGACTTAAGGTTGTACTTGTCCAGTAGTCTTGTGTTTCTTTGTTACTAGCTGAAATACCCGACGTTGTCCGTGGTTTGATGATTTATCACTACAACATTTAGACTTAGGTTGTACTTGTCCAATAGCCTTGTGTTTCTTTGTTACTAACTGAAATACCCGAAGTTGTCCGTGGTTTGATGATTTATCACTACAACATTTAGACTTAGGTTGTACTTGTCCAATAGTCTTGTGTTTCTTTGTTACTAGCTGAAATACCCGACGTTGTCCGTGGTTTGATAATTTATCCCTACAACATTTAGACTTTGGTTGTACTTGTCCAATAGCCTTGTGTTTCTTTGTTACTAACTGAAATACCCGAAGTTGTCCGTGGTTTGATGATTTATCACTAAAACATTTAGACTTAGGTTGTACTTGTCCAATAGTCTTGTGTTTCTTTGTTACTACCTGAAATACCCGGCGTTGTCCGTGGTTTGATGATTTATCACTACAACATTTAGACTTAGGTTGTACTTGTCCAATAGTCTTGTGTTTCTTTGTTACAAGCTGAAATACCCGACGTTGTCCGTGGTTTGATGATTTATCACTACCACATTTAGACTTAGGTTGTACTTGTCCAATAACCTTCTGTTTCTTTGTTACTAGCTGAAATACCCGACGTTGTCCGTGGTTTGATGATTTATCACTACAACATTTAGACTTGGGTTGTACCTGTCCAATAACCTTGTGTTTCTTTGTTACTAGCTGAAATACCCGACGTTGTCCGTGGTTTGATGATTTATCCCTACAACATTTAGACTTTGGTTGTACTTGTCCAATAGCCTTGTGTTTCTTTGTTACTAGCTGAAATACCCGACGTTGTCCGTGGTTTGATGATTTATCCCTACAACATTTAGACTTTGGTTGTACTTGTCCAATAGCCTTGTGTTTCTTTGTTACTAACTGAAATACCCGAAGTTGTCCGTGGTTTGATGATTTATCACTACAACATTTAGACTTAGGTTGTACTTGTCCAATAGTCTTGTGTTTCTTTGTTACTACCTGAAATACCCGGCGTTGTCCGTGGTTTGATGATTTATCACTAAAACATTTAGACTTAGGTTGTACTTGTCCAATAGTCTTGTGTTTCTTTGTTACTAGCTGAAATACCCGACGTTGTCCGTGGTTTGATGATTTATCACTACAACATTTAGACTTAGGTTGTACTTGTCCAATAGTCTTGTGTTTCTTTGTTACTAGCTGAAATACCCGGCGTTGTCCGTGGTTTGATGATTTATCCCTACAACATTTAGACTTAGGTTGTACTTGTCCAATAGTCTTGTGGTTCTTTGTTAGTAACTGAAATACCCGGCGTTGTCCGTGGTTTGATGATTTATCACTAAAACATTTAGACTTAGGTTGTACTTGTCCAATATCCTTGTGTGTCTTTGTTACTAGCTGAAATACCCGGCGTTGTCCGTGGTTTGATGATTTATCCCTACAACATTTAGACTTAGGTTGTACTTGTCCAATAGTCTTGTGTTTCTGTGTTACTAGCTGAAATATCCGACGTTGTCCGTGGTTTGATGATTTATCACTACAACATTTAGGCTTAGGTTGTACTTGTCCAATAGTCTTGTGTTTCTTTCTTACTAGCTGAAATACCCGACGTTGTCCGTGGTTTGATGATTTATCCCTACAACATTTAGACTGAAGTTGTACTTGTCCAATAGTCTTGTGTTTCTTGGTTACTAGCTGAAATACCCGACGTTGTCCGTGGTTTGATGATTTATCACTACAACATTTAGGCTTAGGTTGTACTTGTCCAATAGTCTTGTGTTTCTTTCTTACTAGCTGAAATACCCGACGTTGTCCGTGGTTTGATGATTTAGCCCTACAACATTTAGACTTAGGTTGTACTTGTCCAATAGTCTTGTGTTTCTGTGTTACTAGCTGAAATATCCGACGTTGTCCGTGGTTTGATGATTTATCACTACAACATTTAGGCTTAGGTTGTACTTGTCCAATAGTCTTGTGTTTCTTTCTTACTAGCTGAAATACCCGACGTTGTCCGTGGTTTGATGATTTATCCCTACAACATTTAGACTTAGGTTGTACTTGTCCAATAGTCTTGTGTTTCTGTGTTACTAGCTGAAATACCCGACGTTGTCCGTGGTTTGATGATTTATCACTACAACATTTAGGCTTAGGTTGTACTTGTCCAATAGTCTTGTGTTTCTTTCTTACTAGCTGAAATACCCGACGTTGTCCGTGGTTTGATGATTTAGCCCTACAACATTTAGACTTAGGTTGTACTTGTCCAATAGTCTTGTGTTTCTGTGTTACTAGCTGAAATATCCGACGTTGTCCGTGGTTTGATGATTTATCACTACAACATTTAGGCTTAGGTTGTACTTGTCCAATAGTCTTGTGTTTCTTTCTTACTAGCTGAAATACCCGACGTTGTCCGTGGTTTGATGATTTATCCCTACAACATTTAGACTTAGGTTGTACTTGTCCAATAGTCTTGTGTTTCTTGGTTACTAGCTGAAATATCCGACGTTGTCCGTGGTTTGATGATTTATCACTACAACATTTAGGCTTAGGTTGTACTTGTCCAATAGTCTTGTGTTTCTTTCTTACTAGCTGAAATATCCGACGTTGTCCGTGGTTTGATGATTTATCACTACAACATTTAGACTTAGGTTGTACTTGTCCAATAGTCTTGTGTTTCTTGGTTACTAGCTGAAATACCCGATGTTGTCCGTGGTTTGATGATTTATCACTACAACATTTAGACTTAGGTTGTACTTGTCCAATAGTCTTGTGTTTCTGTGTTACTAGGTGAAATACCCGACGTTGTCCGTGTTTTGATGATTTATCACTAAAACATTTAGACTTAGGTTGCACTTGCGCAATAGTCTTGTGTTTCTTTGTTACTAGCTGAAATACCCGACGTTGTCCGTGGTTTGATGATTTATCACTACAACATTTAGACTTAGGTTGTACTTGTCCAATAGTCTTGTGTTTCTTGGTTACTAGCTGAAATACCCGACGTTGTCCGTGGTTTGATGATTTATCACTACAACATTTAGACTTAGGTTGTACTTGTCCAATAGTCTTGTGTTTCTGTGTTACTAGCTGAAATACCCGACGTTGCCCGTGGTTTGATGATTTATCACTAAAACATTTAGACTTAGGTTGTACTTGTCCAATAGTCTTGTGTTTCTTTGTTACTAACTGAAATACCCGACGTTGTCCGTGGTTTGATGATTTATCACTACAACATTTAGACTTAGGTTGTACTTGTCCAATAGTCTTGTGTTTCTGTGTTACTAGCTGAAATACCCGACGTTGTCCGTGGTTTGATGATTTATCACTACAACATTTAGACTTAGGTTGTACTTGTCCAATAGTCTTGTGTTTCTTTGTTACTAACTGAAATACCCGACGTTGTCCGTGGTTTGATGATTTATCACTAAAACATTTAGACTTAGGTTGTACTTGTCCAATATCCTTGTGTTTCTTTGTTACTAACTGAAATACCCGACGTTGTCCGTGGTTTGATGATTTATCACTAAAACATTTAGACTTAGGTTGTACTTGTCCAATAGTCTTGTGTTTCTGTGTTAGTAGCTGAAATACCCGACGTTGTCCGTGGTTTGATGATTTATCCCTACAACATTTAGACTTAGGTTGTACTTGTCCAATAGTCTTGTGTTTCTTTGTTACTAGCTGAAATACACGACGTTGTCCGTGGTTTGAGTGAGTGAGTGAGTGAGTGAGTGAGTGAGTGAGTGAGTGAGTGAGTGAGTGAGTGAGTGAGTGAGTGAGTGGGGTTTAAGGGTTCGTCAACAGCTAGGTCATTTGGGCCCTAGGTCAAAGTTTAAAATCTAAAAACACTAACTTTTCTGGCTAAAAGTAGAACCTTAAAATAACAACTAAAAACTGTAAACAGCTAAAAACATCAGCCTACAAATTAACACAATAAAATAAAACCCTGAAGAGGAAATTACTAAAAAGAGGTAAAAGTTGAAAGCTAAAAAACTAAAATACAAAATTGTTAAAACATTAAAAGGTAAAATGTACCCCAGTTAAAAACTGTTAAAACCTCAAAAAAGAATTAAAAATGTATTACACTTGCGTAGCAAAACCAATCTGGGCAACAAACCGCAGGGTCTTGGCCAGAGACACAGGGTTGTCACCCAAAATTGAGGCTACTGTAGATCCCAGACCAACTGACTGGCGCGCACGAGCGTGTCTTGGACAATCCAAGAGCACGTGTGGGACGGTGAGGCGAACATCGCATGTCGGACAGACAGGTGCCGGGTCACCACGCAGAAGATGACCGTGAGTGGCTCGTGTGTGACCTATCCTCAGGCGGGTAAGAATAACTTCAGCCCGCCTGGAATCCCTGTTGGAGGTCAGCCAGGGCTCCACGCTGTCTTTAATTATCCGCAGCTGTGTGCCAGTCAACGCTTCCCAAGACTGCTGCCAAACCGATAGAAGCTGGCGACGGAAGTACCGCTGAGCATCCCTATTGGGTATAGTGTGGGTAGAAGACTGCGGCAGACGGCATGCAGACTCAGCTGCCGCATCCGCAGCTTCATTATCTGGAATACCCGTATGGCCTGGGATCCATGTAAACACTAACTGGTATCCGCGTGAGAGCAACTGAGATATGAGTGTCTGAATTTTAAAAACGAGTGTGGACGTGCCGAGGAACTACTGCAGGGTCTCCACTGCACTCAGAGAGTCGGAGCAAATTATAAAACCTCCAGGGACTAAGTTGGAAATAAAAAGTAAGCAGTAAAATATTGCACGCAGCTCGGCCGTATAAACAGAACTGTAGTCCGGGAGGCGGTATTGATGTGTCTCACCGCTATAGACGAAACTACATCCCGTAGCACCACCCAACTGGGAACCATCGGTAAATACCGGTGTGTAAGTCCGGTAACGTCCCAGTAGTTCGGTGAAAAGTTGACGAAACACCGACTGGGGGGTGGCCACCTTAGCACAGCCGGAAAGCGCAAGGTCAAACCGGGCTCGATTAAGTTGCCAAGGGGGAGAGCGGGAGAAGGAAAAACGCTCTACAGCAGGCATTCGGAGCTCATGAGTGGCGAGTAGTTCGCGAAATCGAATGCCGCTTGGACGGGATATAGTCGTATTCCGAAGATAACGGTGGGTGAGTTCAGGGCGCAATACAGATCTAAAGGAAGGGTGACCAGGGTGAGCTGCCAACCTGGCCACGTAGGAACTTAACAAAATCGAGCGCCGAATAGACATTGGAGGTTCCACGGAATCAACATACAGACACTCAACACGACTAGTAAGGAAGGCTCCAGTAGCTAGACGGATACCAGAATGGTGGACAGTGTCTAAAAGGCGGAGTTTAGGGGCGGACGCCACACCATAGATAAAACTGCCGTAGTCCAGTTTGGACCGCACCAGCGAGCGATAAAGCCTCAACATAACAGTGCGATCGCCACCCCAAGAAGCCCCAGATAAAACTCTGAGTACCCGAAGTGAACGATCGCAGGAAGCCCGAATCTGACGAATATGGAACTCCCAAGTTAGCTTGCTGTCGAGGTGAAGACCCAGAAACTTGACGTGCGGAACAAACGGCACACGTGTCCCATGCAAATAAAGATCAGGTGGAGGGTGTACACCACGGAGTCGATGGAAGTGGATACATTGCGTTTTCGTAGCGGAGAACTGAAACCCGGTGCGAAGGGCCCAGTCAGCAATGGAGGTTATGTTCAGCTGCAGTTGACGCTCGAGGTGCTCAAGATTATAAGATCGGTAATATATCGCGAAGTCGTCAACATACAGTGACATCGGGATTCCGTTACGGACAACCCTGGCAATGCCGTTAATGGCCACGGCGAAAAGCGTTACACTGAGAATCGACCCCTGGGGTACACCATTCTCCTGGATCTTTTCTTGTGAGAGGGTATGGCCAATGCGTACACGAAAACGGCGAAGTTTTAAAAAGTTAAAAACGAAGGTAGTAGTAGGGATTGGCCGACTTAACGGTTTTAATTGCCCTATTATAATTGGCCGATTCAAGGATTATAATTGCCCTATTCATCGTTACCCCCGCAGGGGTCATATTGTTGAAACGGCCACCGATTCAGCGGTATTAGAAAGTCTATATGAGCATATGGGAGAGACAGGGATGGGGGGGGGACTGTATGTATGAAGTAGTAGGGAAATAGAACCCCCCCCCATCCAATCCCAACCCCCCCCCTTGGATGTGTGGGCGTGTGTGTATGTGTATGTGTGTATGTGTTTTATGAAGATAGTGCAATGCATGCTAGGCTGGGAGAGGGGTTGTGTGTGTGTGTGTGTGTGTGTGTGTGTGTGTGTGTGTGTGTGTGTGTGTGTGTGTGTTCATGTATGTAGCACTAATGAAGACAGCGGCTATGCGTATGTGCAATTACCGTAGGAGGAGGTAAGAATTTCCCTACAAAGTAAGCCATTGCGTTGACCGCTACTGAAAAAAAAGGGACAAGGTGAAAACGGGAAAAGAAAGACAAATGAATTAAGAGTATATTCGTTGTGAGAGCCGATAATAGATTGTATCTTAAGTATATGCATAGCACGCGGTAGTCCATAGGATAGAATCCCGTAAACAAAATTAAAAAACTTTCCACGAGAGTACAGGTGTGCTATAAGTTAATAGAATGTGTGTTAAGTATATGCATAGCAAGTATGAGTGGAAGGTAACACCGAGGTACAAATAATCAAAAAAAGTGATGATCTGAAAGCCTTCGGAGTTCACAAGAAATATTAAGAATGATTGAAATAAATTTACATATCCCTGTGCCGGTGTATACAGCAAGAAAAGAGAATGAATAAATTAGCCCTAAAGGGTTTAATGGGTGCCCACACCCTTCAATTACAAAGTCGTAAACGAAGCAGGTGTCCCGATAATGGTATTCAGAAAGCGTTTCGTATATGTGTGGTTAATAAGACCCTATGGTCACTGTATAACGGATGTATGTATGCTTCACATACTTGAAATTCATAGATTAAACCTTTCTAAAAGAGAAAATGATGAGAAGGAATAAATTATCCTTAAAAGGTTTAATGTACACCATACACACTCTCTCACAAAGTCGTAAACGAAACAGGTGTTCGAATAATTGTATTCAGAAAACGTTTTTGAATATGTGGGTCAGTAAGACACACTGGTTATTGTATGATGGGAACCTCTGCTTCCGTAAACGAAACAGGTGTTTGAATATTGCTATTCAGAAGACATTTCGTATATGTGTGTTAATAAGACCCCTCTGGTCATTGAAAATGGAACTACACTGTTTTCTCATACTTTCCAAAAAAGAAAAAAATATAAAACATGTGTTTAGATTTTTTATAGAGTAGGGGAAAAACATTTGTTACAAAATACGTACCCCCTTCCTTATGAAACACGAAAAAGAAAGTTAAGTATTAAGATCCAATGAACTTATAGCTGCGTGCGCATTTTACGTAACCGTCCAATTGAAAGAGAAACTATCCCCTCCTCTACAAAGATGAATTGTTCAAAAACTGGTCTTATAAACCGATGTCTTTAGAATTTTAGTCTTAGTAATCAGAACGTCAGAAAATGTAACTTTGTGTGTAAACAGCAGGGCTCGGTACGCTTTAACATTTTAAGAGTGAAGCTATGTACTTCTACTCCAAGGGGAGGGTGGGGGGTTAGGACTGAACGTGTCTGCAGAGATATATATATAAAGTGAAGCAGTAAAATTAAAATTGTGATAGTGGACATCCAGAGGTGAACACCAAAAAGCCATGTCAGGTAAGTGAGTCAACATTCATGTAGAGAATAAGTCATACGCAACTTAAACAATTTATTTAAAACACCAATTACTCTTAGGACAGGAAGTGTATTGCATATGTGTATATCTTTCAAGAAATAGGCATGCATTTGAAACTACTTATAAAATCTTGCAGGGTAGAAGAAAAAAAAATGTGATGGAGTTATTTTTGCAATTTTTTTCATAAATGTTTAAGTAAAAATCAGCTAATTAGTGACAGTGTTTAAATATATGATTACATAAGACATTAGATAATTTACAAGAAAAACGTATTTTCAATATATTATATCTAAAGAAAAAATTGATTATCTTTACAAGAATTACATCTAAAGCATATTTCACAGCATTTTATTATTATGAATTTTTAGAATACAAAATGCTATTTAAATCCTCCTCTTCCACACAAGACAAGAGTAGATGCAAGTTAAGACATGCACAGACAGGTTGAAACAGGAAAACTAAAAAGCGGTCTGGTGTATATTATTTTCAGATCAATTGGTGGACCAATTGAATAAGATGTCGGAAGGCCCGGCACTTATACCTACACGCAAAATCCGTGATTTGGAGAAAAATGTTCCATTTAAAATCACACATCTGAAGACAGTAACTACAAGATTCGGGGAACGAGTCGTCGTACAGCTTGGAGAATTCCAAGTCTTTCTCCCCGAACGGTTTAAAGACATGACGGAAGCTCAGAAGTCGGCTATCAACACGGGTGTATATCAACTGATATATTTGGGAGAAGAGCCTTTGACAAGCGGTTATAAGCGGCATCGGATTTCTTTTTTAAAAGCAAAGGTAAATCACACTCTTACTAGGTATATAAAAAGAAAAGCCATAAACTTATTTGTTACAACAAAACTAATGCCAGATCGTATAATTTCAGACAGTGCAGTAAACACAGACACGAGTGTGCTCAATGCAGATTCGTCCAAAATTGAAGGTAGGAAAAAATCATTTATCGATTATTAGAATAAGTACTGAAACAATTCAAACAAAAGATTCTAATTCACATCAAGTATTTAACGCAGCATCCCCAGTAAAATGAATATCTATTTAAAATAGCTCTGATCTATCAAACCTTTAATTCAGCATGTAGAACTCATGCTATTAATATAAATTAGAGCAAAAATATAATTCTTAAAACACGTTTTAATGTACTCATAGATGAAAATGACATGTACCAATCATCATCATCATCATCATCATCATTATTATTATTATTATTATTATTATTATTATTATTATTATTATTATTATTATTATTATTATTATTATTATTATTATTATTATTATTACAGGCAATGTCATGCAGATGGTCAACACAGAAGCTGGAACACCAAATCTCTGTACCAAAGCAAAGGAAGATACAATCGCTGGTCTCAAGAGAGGTGCATCTTATGAAAGCAGTGAAGCAAAACCATGTAAAATAAGCAAACCGTCGTCGTCATCGGTGAGTGCAAAGAGGAAAACAGAATTAAGATGTATCAATATAGAATCTGCATTTAAAAATCGAATATACACATGTCAAATTGAAAATAGCTTGGGCATAATAGACCCTCAGATATTTCTAAATGAATGTAAAGCCTTGGTGAGCAATGAAATTGAAACCAGTCTGGGGCGTTATGTATCGGGAATAAAGTTATGCGGAACGTTAGTATGTCGATATATAATTATGACTCCTGATAATGAAAAAATAGAAACTTTCAACTTTAATAGTAAAATGGAAGCTATTCTAAAAAGTACAGATGTCAGCAGTTGGTATGAGAGTACACTTAAAGAACCCATTCTTTCAAGTATCGAAACATTTGAGTCAAAAAGCAGTTCCAAATCTCTATACCAGATAAACGCTCTTATTTTAAGTGCATGTCAATATGATTCTCTAAATGCAGGGTGCTACAGCGAACTACCGGAATTTATTAAACGTAAACATGCAGTAATAAATATCAAGAATACAGATGATAAATGCTTTGGGTACTGTTTACTCGCTTCCAAATATCCTGTAAAAAATAATCGTAATAAAGTGACATCTTATACACGGTATGATATGCTTAAAGAATTTGATTTCAGTGGAATATCATTTCCTGTATCCTTTGATGAAATTGAAATCTTTGAAAAACAAAATGATACGATATCGATTAATGTGTATGGCATACAGCATCATTCAATCATTTTGTTATACCAAACAAGTGAACAAAAACAAAATCATGTGAATCTGTTAAGGATCGGTAATGAATTCAAAGCACACTATTGTTTAATAACCGATCTATCACGTCTGCTGTCGAAACAAATATCCAGACATTCACATAAATTAATCATGTGTGAAAACTGTTTGAGGCATTTTTCGAGTGACTCAATTTTAGCAAAACATAAGGTTAACTGTATGAAGACTCAAGTTATAACTATGCCCGACATAGGCACGAATGATAAAGTGAAATTTAATGCTTATTCGAAATGTACACCAGTTCCATTTGTAATATACGCTGATATAGAGACTGTACTCCATAAAGTGTCCTCGTGTCAACCATCTGATGATGACAGCTGGACCAGGTCAGTTCAGACGCATAAGGCCTATTCAATAGCTTTAAAATTAGTTTGCCATTACGATGACACTTTGTCAAAATTTAAATTGTTTAGAGGTGATACTGCTATTGAAGATTTTTTTAAGGAACTACAATTAATTGCAGATGACATAATTGATATATATTCACATAAAAAGGAGTTAATTATGACAGATGAAGACGAAATAAATTTCAGAAATTCCACAAAATGCTACCTTTGCAATCGTGATTTTGAATCGGATACGGTCAAATGCAGAGACCACGACCACGTGACTTCAAAGTACCTTGGTTCTACGCACATGTCATGTAATTTAAACAGAAAAGTTCCGAATTTTATACCAATCATTTTCCATTGTCTATCAAAATATGATGCACACTTTCTTGTTAAACACTTGGATTATGACACAGAAGTTGTGACATGCATCCCACAGACGTCCGAAAACTACCTCTCGTTTAGTAAGAGATACACTTCCAATGGAAAAAGTATATATTTCAGATTTCTGGACAGTTATAGATTCTTAGATGATAAACTGAGTAACTTAGCAGATATGCTAAATCCAGAGGACTTCAAAATTACAAATTCGGCATATGAAAATCCTATGGAACGTGAATTGGTTACACGAAAGGGGGTATTCCCCTACACCTACTTAGATTGCTTGCAAAAATTGAATGAAACATCACTGCCTGATATTACACACTTTGATAATATAACACAAGAGGAATATGCACATGCCCTAACAGTTTGGAGAGAATTTAAGATACAAAATTTAGGAGAATATAGTGATTTATATCTCAAGACTGACACACTGTTATTAGCAGATATTTTTGAAAAATTCAGAGAGTTATGTCTAAATTTATATAAACTAGATCCTCTGCACTATTACACAATTCCTGGCTTAGCCTTTGATGCTATGTTGAAGACATGTGATGTTGAAATATCGCTTATCACTGACAAGGAAATGCTAGAGTTTTTTGAATCGGGAATTAGAGGCGGTTTATGCACTGTCACAAAACGTTATTCTAAGGCAAATAACAAGTACATGAGCAATTATAATGCATCTTTGCCTCCTAAATACCTATCATACATAGACGCAAATGGATTATACGCCTCCATAATGTTTAATTATGCCCTACCGTATGGAGAACTTAAATGGTTAACTAAAGATCAAATTAATGATACCGATTTCTTAAACATATCGGCAGATGCTGAATATGGATACGTATTGGAAGTTGACCTCGAGTACCCCAAAGAGATCCATGACGTTCATAATGACCTTCCACTGTGTCCAAAGAGTGAGATACCGCCAAATGATAAATTCAAAAAATTACTTGCCACACTGTCAGATAAACATAAATATGTTTTACATTACCTCAATTTGCAACAATGTGTTCAATTAGGAATGAATTTGAAGCGCATACATAGAGTTGTATGTTTCAAACAATCTCTCTGGTTGAAAAAATATATTGACCTGAATGCTAAGAAACGAGCTGACGAAAAGTCAAAGTTTGGGCAGCAATTATGGAAAAAGTTTAGCAATTGTGTCTATGGCAAATTTATCGAGAATGTTCGTTCTTATAAGGACTTTCGTCTAGTTACGAGTTGGAAACAAGGCCGAAAACTTATATCACGTAAAACATTTCATAGATACATAATTTTTAGTGAAAGTCTGGTTGGTATAGAAATGATAAGAGATGAAATTCTTATGTGTAAACCCATATACATTGGTCAAACAATTCTCGATTTATCTAAATATCATATGTACGACTTTTATTACAATGTTTTGAAAAAGAACTTAAATGATTTAACTTTAAATTATATGGATACGGATGCCTTTTTGTTTGAAACCAGTACTGATGTTTATGAATTTATCAAAAGTCACATACACTATTTTGACACATCAAATTATCCTTCTGACAACGTATATGCAATACCTTTAGTAAACAAGAAAGTATTGGGACTGTTTAAAGATGAACTCTCTGGCAAGGTAATGACTGAATATGCAGGACTACGATCAAAATTATACGCCTTTCGTTATGATGGACAAGTTATTAAGAAGGCCAAAGGCGTAACAAAGACAGCAATACGGTCAATAACGTTTGAAGATTATTTATCGTGTCTGAACGATATGAATGCAGCTTGTTACACAAAGCAGATAACTTTCAAAAGTTATAAACATGATGTCCACACAATTGAAATGAATAAACTTGCACTGAGAGGGATTGACACCAAGCGTTATATGCTTAAACAATCTGATTTAACTTTAGCTTGGAATCATTATTCTATTGATACACTTTCTGTTACCTCTGAGCATGACTGAGTAAACAAGCACATTTTAACACTTTTGTCCGTGTAACTGACCTTTTTTTTTTTAAAAAAAAGAAAAATAATGTTAATTTTTTTATCTTATACTGAGTCCTGCTATTTGCAGACAAATACATAGACTTTGGACTATGTAAGTAGAACAAGAATTAAAAATAAATTTCTTTTTGTCTCCTTGTAAGACAAAAACAAAACACAAAATGTATTGGTTAAAGATAATGAAATGATGTATCTATGTTATTTTTTTTTTGTTAAAATTGAGATGTAGGGATGACAAAAAAAGAATAATGCAACACTTTTTTGTGAGGGGAAAAGAAAAAATAGAACATTGAGCCTTGCTGTTTACAGACGAATACATTTCCTGATGTTTTTTGATTATGCAAGTAGAATAAGATGAAAAAAAAAAAAAAAACATGTATTTTTTTTTAATGTAACCTTGTAGCTATTTTACTTTTGTGAAAATTCAATCAGACTTTGGACTATGTAAGTAGAACAAGAATTAAAAATAAATTTCTTTTGTATCCTTGTAAGACAAAAACAAAACACAAAATGTATTGGTTAAAGATAATGAAATGATGTATCTATGTTATTTTTTTGTTAAAATTGAGATGTAGGGATGACAAAAAAAAGAATAATGCAACACTTTTTTTGTGAGGGGAAAAAGAAAAAATAGAACATTGAGCCTTGCTGTTTACAGACAAATACATTTCCTGACGTTTTTGATTATGCATG
This sequence comes from Tenodera sinensis, assembly GCA_030765045.1. NCBI lineage: Eukaryota > Metazoa > Arthropoda > Insecta > Mantodea > Mantidae > Tenodera > Tenodera sinensis. The sequence continues at coordinate 129,473,683 of CM060970.1, forward strand.
TAAAATAAAATGAAAAAAAACATGTAATTTTCTTTTTTAATGTAACCTTGTAGCTATTTTACTTTTTTTGTGAAAATTCAGGTGTAGGAAAAAACAAAAAATAATACGGTACTTTTTTTCTTGGTGAAGGAAAAGAGAACAAAATAAAACATTAATCTTGAGGAGAAATCTTGTGTTTATTTTTTTCCAATAAACAATAGTACACTGCACATCCATCACATATCCTAGAAATCCTTCATTTTCTTTTCTTTTGTTAGCTTTAGTCTCTGTTTACACCACAGCATCTTCTTCTATCCACTGGGTCTTAGGAAAACCTAGCCATTTAACGAGTATCCTGTTCCCACGTCGACGTAACACCTTTTCAATCAGATAGGTGTCAGGGTATCGAGTTTTGAACAATTCATGACCGTAGAACCCCCCTTGTATTTCCACTCCTTCAGTGTCCCGTAGATGATACGTGGGTGGGTCAGTGTTCTTCACTTTGACAATATGAAATATTTCAGTGCTCCAATTGGGCGTATACCCTTTATCAAACACTCCCTTATGCCTAGAAATTCTCACAAAATCCCCGACAAGGAATTTCCTGGGGTTTCTCTTCTCCTTTCGGAATCCACCACGTCGAAACACTGTGAGCAGGAGATCATTGTTGGTGACGTCACGGGGTCGCATGCGAATTGTTGAATGGTAAGTATTATTGTAGGTGTTAATGATGTTAGGTAAGAGATCCAACCATTTATATGAACCTCGAGACAGAAATTCTCTATGAAACATTCCTTTAAGTGTTCGGATTAAGCGCTCAACGCCAGCTGCCTTGATGGTACTGAACGTGCTATAATGATTAATTCCTTTTCTAGTCATTAACTGACGGAAATGACGGTTATAAAATTCCTTGCCATTATCGGATTGAATATTCTTGGGCAATGAATCCAGTTCAGATAATATGTCACTCATTGCTCTTGTAACATTAACTCCAGTCTTATCCTTCAGAGGTCTTGCATAGGCCATTTTTGAGTAAAAATTAATTGCAATAAGAATGTATTTATAGTTTCTATTCACTTTTGCATACGGAATCATTTCGATAAGATCTATTTGTAATAAGTCATTAAGACCTTTACTGATTATTTTTCTGCGAAGGAATCTTCTTCTGGCTGGTGAATGCAATTCGGCAACGATGTTTCGTCTTATCATGCTATTATTTTTGACTGTTTCAATTCTGTAATGATCTCTTGAATTTCCTGTGAATGGTTCAAGTTGCCAGCCTCCCTCGATGCAATAAGTAATTTCAGTCTACTAATCAAAATGTTAGGGTCAGACCAATATACATAATCCAACTTTTTATTTGGTATATGTTCCTTCCACACGATACCCGAACCTGTCTTGCCGCTAACTAGATCACGTATTATATGTTTATACTTAAATCCTCTGCTTGATCTCAGTCGACCACTTCTGTTGTAGCCCTGCCTGTGAACTAGAGTTTTATTCAAAATCTGTGAGTAAGTATCGAGATCATCTTCGGTATATGATGAACTTTCAGGTATTCTTTTGAATAGTAATTCGTATAATCCCGGACTAGCTGCATAACTCTCTTCTCCCACCTGAATTTTGTTATCTGAAAATATAATCCTTTTGTTGCCCAGCATATAATCACCGTCTTCATAGCGCACACCATAGGTGCTGTCCATATCGCTGGAACTCGCTTTACGTAGCTTCTGCAGATAGGTGGAAAGGCTGCTCGATTCTTCGTCTTCTTCATCTTCTTCTTCCTCTTCGTGATCGAGAGGTTTTCGCTTCTCCTGGTTCTTGATTATATCCTTTAGAGGAGTAGTTACGGGTTGCAGCACCTCAGACATTACACGTCGGGTCTCGAACTGGAGACCCTTCAGGGAGCGCAACTTTTCCCTTATCGCCTTACTGTGACGAGCGATGGATTGTTTGAGTCTTATACCTTCAGCATCCATGTTAAACTGAAGTAGTAGCTAAACGGATGCTATCAATTTATAGGATATTTTTAATTCAATACTTAAGACATGTCCATCTTTTGCACGTGTATCTGGAGCAGCGAAGCTTATTTTATCGCCTGTCACAATGGGCAACGGATACTGTTCAATAATTTTATCATTTATCGCAAACACTGTATCTGCTTTTGTATGTGGATGCGGTGAGATCACTTTGCATTCAATTAAGTCCCCGTTTATAGGCGACTTGTAGTATTCAAGCCCTGACGTTAACGTGTATCTTTGTGAGCTACCCCGGTAAGGTTTAGTTTGCAGTCTAAGAATGAGCTGCCCTCTCATTTGGTCTATTAGTCCGTTTATCACACGCACTTGTGATTTAAGAATATTGACATTATCCATTGTTGAGGTTATGTGTTTATCCAGGGAAGTCTGTCGCTTTACCACGGTTTCCAGATTTTTGGTCACCACTTCAGAGATATCTCCTGATATAGAAGCTAAGCTTCTGTTTATTGCCAACTGTGCATCATTTTGCTTCTTTACAACAAAGTGTCTAACATATTTCTTAGTTGCCGCATCAGTATCATCTACAGGGTCAGCTATCTCCCGTATTCTTTTCTTTCGAAAGGAGACGTTCCCGTCTGAATCGTGAAGCGGTGTCTTTGCATCTATATATTCTTTATTCGCTACATCATGGTCATGAACCGGAGGTAGAATTACCTTCATTCTTGTCGTATCCAGAATAATGTTGTTTTCAGCATCGCGTTTGAAGACATATTTATTTAGATATTGCATTAGACCCTCGTACTGTGCATCGAGCGAGGTTTGCACGTGGTTCCTAAGCATAGCTTCAAATTCACCCATACGCTGATATGAAGTCTTTTCCGCAAACGTTTGCATTCGATGCTCAACGTCAGACGTAATCGTATCAACATATCGCTTAGTCGTTGCATCATCGCTTTCTTCAGGAACATGGACATTACACAGCCGTTTATTCTTGAATTGAAAGTTTCCCGAGCCATCTCGGTTTATGATATAACGATTAAGTAAACCCCTAGAGGGGATACTTCTCCTGGATCCGAACCTGTCGATACTCATAACGAGAATGAATGATGCTACTTATTTATTCACTCTAATAAAGATGTCAAAACCATGCCGGTAACGTCCCTCATTCAAAGGAAAATCGGGTACTATGACAACAAAAGGTCTTGAGTTCGATTCATCAGCACTCTCCCACACTTGTTTACACAGTTCCCTGAATTCTGTATATGTCATATCGGTGTTTACGTAATCGTCATATATATGCTTTAAGTTGAGGTTATCCTGTCTGAAAAGTACAATCATATTCGCATTATCTCTTATTAAGTGCTTGGGTACTTTTGCATATGACTGTGCTAGGTATACTGCATCAACATTGCGATGCCTACCCATACTATAGTACGATGCTATTTTACCCTGCTTCTCATGAATGACATCGTCGAATACAAATATTGAATTTTCTTTGGCCTCAGATGTTTGAAGTACTTTTTCTCCGTCCTCGAACGTGAATACTCCTATGTCAGGTATGGTTTTCAGTACTTTGAGCAGGTATTGATATTTTGCCTGATGAAGCGATTTCGAGTAGATGTAAAGGTTCTCAAACCTTAGACCGTTCTCGTGGATTAGCAGGTTGAGTAGTACATTGGTTTTTCCGGCATTTGAGCTACCCAGTATGAGGGCTCTGATGTTGCTCGGGAAGAGTGGCCCGTGCCTCCCTTCTCGAATATCATCATCGAAGTCTAGAACTTGTATAGGCAGCGAACACTTTTGCTTCACTACTTCCATCATGAGACTAAGGTTATAAGATATAAATTTTTGCTTTTTATTTCTTATTCTACGATGGGCTCTAGACGTGTTCGGAAGTCATCCAAGAAGGGTTCCGGAATAATTAATTCCTTAATAAATTCTCTTCCGTTTGAGGCTCATTTGCCCGGTTATAGGTACTGTGGTCCTGGAACGAAACTACATAAACGTTTACAACGAGGAGACCCGCCAATAAACGCTTTGGACTCTGCCTGTCGTGACCACGACATCGCCTACGCACAGCACAAGGACGCGGCTTCGAGACATTCTGCTGATAAGGTTCTTGTAGAGAAGGCTTGGAAGCGTGTACAGTCTGCTGACTCTACTTTTGGTGAGAGGCTTGCTGCAAGACTTGTAACCACAATCATGAAGGGGAAACTGGCCATGGGTGCTGGTTTGCGCAAGCGCCGCAAGAGAATAATACCCACGCCCTCCAAGGGAGGGTTCCTACCCTTAATACCATTGCTGGCTGCATTGGGTGCAGCGGGTAGCCTAGCCGGAGGTGCTGCTCAGATCGCCACCTCTGTCAATAAGAAACGTGCTGCAGAGAAGCAGCTGAAGGAGATGATTCGTCACAATCAGCAGATGGAGACTGTAGCAGGGGGTAAGGGTCTTAAGCGCAGAAAGAAGAGGAAGGGAAAAGGAAAGGGGCTCTATCTGCGTCCAAAAAACTCAGGGCAAGGCCTGTACTTATCCCGGAAAAAGCCTTAAATGCTACAGAGATCGAAACTTACGCTAGACGTCTACAGATTCCTAATTTCAGGGGTGTTTATATGCTGGACAAACTACCTCCAAGACCTCTCCATACAGAAAGGATTGTCATTAATTTGGATAAATCACACAATCCCGGAACTCATTGGGTTGCTATACGCAAGGATGGAAATTTAGCTTTTTATTTTGATAGTTTTGGCAATCTGAAGCCTCCAAAGGAGATTGAATCCTATCTCGCAGGTGTCAGACTCATGTATAACATAAACAGGTATCAAGATTTCGATACTGTCATTTGTGGACACTTGTGCTTACAGTTTCTGTTATAAAACGTTTTCGTCGGGGTGTTTGCGGGATCAAAATGAGTTACACCATCACTGTGAGCGGTTCTGATTCCAGCTTCTCTACTTTTCTAAATCCGCCACTCCATTTGGATCCTAATGGTGTTTACGAGGTTGCTCTATTGAATTTTGAAACATTTTACTCTATACCAAATGTTGATGAGAGCAATAACCTATTCCACTACATTCGCAATGAAAGACTTGAAACCATAGTGATTCCACCTGGTACTTATGAACTGGAGGATATCAACAACTTGCTCAAGGATAGACTAAAGGCTGGCGATGACTTTTTTATACGTCCTAACAATAATACTATGAAGGCCGAGATTCAGTGTCCCTATGCTATCGATTTTGCTCAAGAGAGATCGATCGGCTCCCTTCTCGGTTTCACCGGAGCACGCATTGTGAATCCAGGTATAATGACAGAGTCTGAGGAACTGGTGAACATCTTCAAGGTTAGCATAATACGCATCGAATGTAGCCTGGCCACTGGCTCCTTCATTAACGGTAAGAGTGGACATTCTCTGTACGAATTCTTCCCTTCAGTTCCACCGGGTTACCACATATCACAGGAACCGTCCAGTCCTATATACCTACCCATCATTGACACAAACCTCATTGATCATCTCGACATTCGAGTGGTAGACCAGAACGGGGATCCACTTGATTTCAGAAACGAAGTTATTACCGTGAGGCTACACATTCGACGGAATGGGAATAAGTTTTAGAAGATTTTGCTATAATAAAAAGCCTCTCTCGAGGTTGAGACCTACTCCGTCCTCGACACGCAAACTGCTAACATCATCTAATCGAAGGTTCCTCGAGGGCTTGGGATTCAAGGTTCTGTAATGGATGTTTTGGATGTGACAGGGGTTCCGGTTTTTGATGATAAGATTAGTAAAGAGGAAGAGCATGTATTCCTGCCTTATAATACATCAGCTCTTGATGTGAATGATGAGATTAGGATACCGTGTCAAGCTGAGGATTTATACACTCTTCCTAGCAGAAGTTATCTATACATAGAGGGAAATCTCGCTAAACCCGATGGTGGAACCTCCTCGTCAAAGCTAACCAACAACGCCATGGCGTTTCTTTTTGATGAGATTCGGCTAGATATGAATGGCACTACTATAGACAGAACCAGGAATCCCGGTATTTCTTCGACAATGCGCAACTACGCATCTCTCAATACATTGGACTCCAATCGGTTACAGAATGCTGGCTGGACCTATCCCGGTGAGGATGTAGACATCGTGAACGCATCGAATGGAAACTTCAATGCCATCGTTCCTCTCTCGATGCTTCTGGGTTTTGCAGACGATCACAAGGAGGTCATACTCAATAGCAAGTTTGAACTTGTTCTCATTAGATCTAAAAATTCCAATAACTGTATCATGGGCAACGAACCAACTCTTATTAAACTAACCAGGATCGAATGGAGGATGCCCGTGCTTCGACTTTCCGACGCCGAGAGAGTGGAGAAACTTAAACTCGTCAAATCAGATCAACCTTTACACGTGGCCTTTCGAACCTTGGACCTTCACACCCAACCTGCTGTACCGCAGACTAAAGCTTTCACCTGGAACGTTGCAACAACAACAAAACTTGAGAAACCTCGTTTTGTCATTGTCGGTGCCCAAATAGACAGATTGAATTATCTTGCTAAAGACAGCTCTCTTTTTGATCACTGTAACATCACCAATCTGAAACTTTATCTCAACAGCGAATGTTATCCTTACCATGACATGAATTTGGATTTTGGAAATTCGAGATTTGCATCTCTCTATGAACAGTATTCTAAATTTCAATACGCTTATTACGGGAAAGAGAATTACCCTCTTTTGAGGAGAAGTGACTTTCTGAAATACGCACCACTATTTGTTATCGACTGTTCTCATCAACCTGAAGAAACTGTGACCGGAGCTGTTAACATCAGATTGGAAGTTCAAGCATCAGCTAACTTTCCTCCACAAACATCACTATTTTGTTTGATTATTCATGATAAATTATTCACTTACAAACCCCTAACTCACATTGTTCAGTCTATCATTTAGGGGAAAGAATAGATGTGGTTTTTTATATTAATAAACAATGAAATACAAATTTATAAGAGCTTTTTATTGAGTCTGGTATACATCTCATTGACCTTTTTCCTGACACTCCTACCTCTAACATAGTATGAACACATGGTTTTGTGAACATCGTGTAATTGGTATAAATGACTTTCAATGTATGGAAATAGTCTCTTCAGTCCTCTTATTGTGATACAGTCCACTGTTATAACATTATTGTTTAGACATGTGTTCACAAAAGATATTTCACCTTCATTCATATAAACAATTATGTTGTATGCATATATAATGTTGTCACTGTATGAGGCAGCAGGGAGCTTACCGTCTTTTAGATACGTTTCAATCACTGATATGTTTCCCACTATTATCGGCCAGTCCTCTTTTGTTATGTATACAAACTTTTTGTCGTTCGCTATGATGTAGAGGGACGGGAGTTCGTAATGCAGTCCTATATTCACACTATGCTTTGGGCTGATGGAGATCTCGTCGAGCATATACACACTATTTGGTTTCATCTTTCTTGATCTTTTCAGTATTGGGTTCGAAGATCAGTACTATAATGTTATCCAGGGCAGGATCGATCGCTTTCTTCTTAGGCTTACTTCTCTTCTTCTCCGGTTTCCTGCAGACAATAAAAATTAATACGTTTTTTTCACTGCTGAGAATGATTCTAATGTGTTTTAGAGCTTACTTCTCTTTTCTTTTATTTCTTTGCACTTACCTTTCTTCGCCTACTCCATCTTTGACACGTTCTTTCTCGTCCACGGGGTGTGTGCTCGAACGATCCACATCCTGGTACGGGGGCACGTCTTCACCTTCACCTTCACCTTCTCCTTCATGTATTCTGTAAAAATTACATACTTTTCTTTTAGATCTTCTATGTTTAGCCTAAGCAACGTATATCTCTCACACGTACACATGGAAAACATTTTTACTTACACCTTTAGCTGACGGTACACATCACAATATTGTCCACAGCGATAGAATGTGCTCATCTGATCGTGCTGGGATGGATCCTTGCAGGTGATGCTGTGCGTATCGCCATTACACGATTCCTCGTGCTTTTCCTGACAGTGCTGCTTCATTTTCTCATACTCGGCGAGGTTCACCCAACAGGCGTTATCGCTCTCGATTGCACTTCTGATTATTTCACTATTCATCTTGACGTCTCACAGCCAACTGTACTCCAGCAGGCCAGTACTAGTTTCATGTATCGCTCCGCGAGAGAAGGGGGGAGGAGGAGCCAGGCATTTCGACATGTCTGTGCTTGCATGGGCGAAGGTCACCCTGCCACACCGTACAGGTTCCCTTATATCGCTTTCTCTGTCTCAGAATGTAATTTTTAAATTTTTTTAAAGATTTTTTTTTTATTTTCAAGATGTCCTTCCATATGATTCATAACCATACAACTCGTCACCCGCAATGGCTTAATACACAGGACAATTCTTACCTCCCCCCTACGGTAATTACACATACTCATACCCCAGTCTTCATTAGTGGTACATACACGCAAACACGCACGCACGCACACACACACACACACACACACACAACCCCTCTCCCAGCCTAGCATGCATTGCACTATCTTCATAAAACACATACGCACATACACATACACACACGCCCACACATCCAAGGGGGGGGGGTTGGGATTGGATGGGGGGGGGGTTTCTATTTCCCTACTACTTCATACATACAGTACCCCCCATCCCTGTCTCTCCCATATGCTCATATAGACTTTCTAATACCGCTGAATCGGTGGCCGTTTCAACAATATGACCCCTGCGGGGGTAACGATGAATAGGGCAATTATAATCCTTGAATCGGCCAATTATAATAGGGCAATTAAAACCGTTAAGTCGGCCAATCCCTACTACTGAAGGTCGCTAGATGACCGCGTAAGCCGTAGTCATGCAGATTACGGAGGATGCAATAGCGCCATGTAGTGTCGTAGGCCTTCTGTAGGTCGAAGAAGACCCCCACGACGTGCTGCTTCATGATAAAGGCATTCTGAATATAAGCCTCCATGCGTGTCAGGTTGTCGACACTGGAGCGTTGGCGACGAAAACCGCACTGAACATTGCTCAGCAGGTTATTCGTCTCCAGCCACCACACTAAACGAGTATTAATCATTCGCTCCAAGGTCTTACAAACGACACTCATTAAACAGATAGGGCGGTAGCTGGAGGGAAGTATCCGGTCTTTCCCAGGCCAAGGGACAGGGATGACAATACCCTCGTGCCAGGAAGATGGGAAAACCTGCTGAATCCAGATACGGTTGTACATGCAGAACATGAAGGAGAGAGCCTCAGGTGGGAGATAAAGCAGCATTTGTCGGTGGATCTCATCAGGACCCGGAGATGAGTCCTTTGCAATAGACAGAGCATGGGCCAGTTCCGCTTCAGTAAAGAGAGCGTTTTATGGTTCTCTACAGTCAGTGTTAAAATTGAGGGCTATCCGCTCCGCAGATTCCTTGATGGGTAAAAAGGCGGTATTGTAACTTCGCGTTTGGCTACCGGCAGCGAAAGAGTCGGCAAGGGCGTCGGCAAAATCCTGCTCACCGGTGGAGCCCTGTACGGTAAGACCGGGAATTATCGTCCGGCGACACTTACCGTACATACGCCGCACAGCAGTCCACACCTGTTGTGCAGAACTGCGACTGGAAAGGGAAGAAACATAAGACTCCCAGGAGCTCCGCTTTGCACTGCGAAGTACAAAACGCGCCCTTGCGCGACAGCGTTTAAAAGAAACAAAGTTTGCCTCCGTTGGATGTAAGTGGAAGACACGTAGAGCACGCTTGCGTGCTTTAATAGCCAAACGGCATTCCTCGGTCCACCAAGGTACAGGAGCACGTCGTGGGGTAGGGGAACCTCGAGGAATGCTGGAATCTGCTGCGAGCAAGATAGAACAGGTAAAATATTCCTTCATTTCATCAATGGTGTCAAAATCATTGTCCCGAAGGTGAATGAGGGAACGAAATTTCCCCCAGTCAGCCTTGGAAATAATCCAGTGAGGAAAACGTGTTGGCACAGAATGGTGGCCGGAAAGGTGAATGTTAATGGGGTAATGATCACTGCCATATAAGTCGGAAATTACCGACCAGTCAAATAGTGCTACCAGTGACGGAGTACTATAAGAAACGTCTAGAGCGGAGTGTGTACCATAGGCAGATGATAAGAAAGTAGGCACGCCAGTGTTTAATAGGACTAAGCCGGACATATCGCGAAGGTCTGCTACAAGGCACCCTCGAGCATCGTCAGTGTCAGAGCCCCAGTGAGTGTGCTTGGCATTCAGATCACCGAGAAAAAGGAGTGGTGGCGGAATCTGTGCCAAGAGAGCCCGAAGATCATTTTCGTGCACAACACTGACGGGTGGCAGATAGACATTACAAACAGAGAAACAAACGCTCTGCAGCTGTACACGTATCGCTACGGCTTGCAACGGCGTGTTAAGTGGTATGCTGATGGCAGAGATGTTATGCGCCACCAAAATAGCCACACCACCACACGCTCGCCCATTAGCTGCAGAGTCATGTCTATATGCCGGAAAACCACGAAGACCGAGAGCGTGGTTAGGGTGCAAATGGGTTTCTTGTAGACAGACGCTTGATGGACAGCGTTGAGAAAGTAGATGCTGTATGTCCGGAACACGTGCCCGGTACCCATTAACATTCCACTGGATTATTTCCATAGTAAGAAGGGATCAGTGGTTTGTCTTCATCTTTTTCTTTCTTACTTTGGCTGACTTTGGACCTACGATGTGAAAGTCGCCGTCCTCTGGAGATTCCTCAGATGTATGTGAGGAAGAAGATCCTCTACGGCTCGCGGAGCGAGAGCGGGACTTCAAAGAGGAAGAGCGACTACCGGCGCGAACAATAAGCCTGGAATGATGTTTTTCAACAGACTGGCTGCGGCTTGTGGACACCTTAGGAGCTTTTGTCTGCACGGCTGAGGATGTAGCCGCCGATGCAGGTGTGGCACGATTCAGTGGAGGGGTTCTTGCCAGTGGCTCGGTCTGGGTACAAGCGTCTGCAACAGGAACGTGATGTATGGCGACTGTGTTCATAGCAGCGCGTCTGGCAGCAGAGGCATAGTCCAAGGTGGTCGTGGGCTTGAGCTGCTCAAAGCGGCGACGCGCTTCTGGAAAGGTGAGGTGTTCTTTCACACGCAGTTCCTGAATACACTTCTCATCCAGAAACTTCGGACACTGTCGAGAGCTCGATGGATGACTCCCTCCACAGTTAACACAGTTCGGGTCACGGGTGCACGCCGTGCCCTCATGTGTCGGTAGGCCACAACGCTCACATACAGCAGGATGGTTACACGATGTTTTGGTATGTCCGAACTTCTGACACTGGAAGCAGCGCATAGGGCTCGGAACATACTGCCGGACAGAGGCACGTTCGTAACCGCAAAAGATATATTCCGGCAAGACAGTGCCCTTGAACGTGAGGAACACTGTCCGCAATGGTACGTCTTTGCCATCCTGCTTGCGCGTAAGCCGATACGCTTGACAGACTAACTGATCAGACAGGCAACTGACTATCTCCTCATTACTGAGATTGTCCAGACTAGAAGTGGTGACGACTCCCCTGCAGGTGTTGAGAGTTTTGTGGGGGGCTACCCGAATAGGGTAGGACCCCAACAAACTATCCTTTAGAATTTTCTGGCCTTGTTCTGCATTATTGGTCTCTAACAGTAGCGTGCCGTCGCGTAGTCTGCTCGCATTCTTTACGGGTCCATATATCCTGTCCACTTCGCGCTTAATGTAGAAAAGGGTTCAGGTCCTTAATCGTTTTACCGTCGCATGCCAAGGTCACAACAAGAAATGGGTCAGTGAAAGGGGTTTTGCGCGGATGCATTATGGAATTGGGCCCCCATCCGGAACCGTCGGCGTCAACCTGCCATCCGGGGGTCAAAAGATAAAAGACACCAAAATCTCCACGGTCTGTGCCGCCATGGAAACCCCTCCATGACTGACCTCAAGGCGTACTTCAGAGGAGCTACCCTCCGGTCTCCACTGCTTGTCCGCATGGGTAAACCGTTCACCACGTGACACCCCGGCTTTATGCCCCCACCACAGGGATAACCGCCTGTGGCTCCCCGCTTTAGGCGACGCTGCCTCAACGGAGTCAGCGTGGATTCAGGGGACTTCGGGTTGATTACACCGGGGTTCCGTCAGCGGTAACACGTCCGGCCGGTGATACTAACCCGACGGCACACGGCCGTCGGGAGATTAACACCGACCGTGCTCTCAAGCGCTACGTGGGTGTACATGACGTGTGGACGGGCTCCGCACCTAAGACTACACATGGGGGCAGTGTGAAGGGTCCGCACAACCTTCGCGCCTGAGACCTCCGAAGAGCACACAAGTCGGGGGCCGCGCCGAAAACCGTGCGCCAGGGCCACGGAGATAGGAAAGATCCCTGCTGGTGAGACAGGAGTTATAAATTTAGGATCTTACAAACTAATAATCAGAATAAACCTAGAAGAGGAAGAGGTTGATATAAAAAGCAACATAAAACGCTGCACATGGCACAGTTGATGAATATGAAGGGGTGAAATGATGGTGCGCAGCTCGGGGCCTCGGGTGCGCCAAACCCGGGCCTACAGTAGTAGGTTCCCCTGGGGGAGTTTGATTTCGGAGTCCTCTTCTCCTAGATGAGTCGTCGACCAAGACTACCGAGCCTCAACTACCCGTTTGGAATGTTCTTAGCTTCCCCTCACCTCTTGCCTACCAGTGGTCACAAAGACACACTAAGTAGGCCGTCTGGATAGGGTACTGAGCCCCTCCGCCACGGCAAGGCGACACTCCTTCGGAGGGGCCGTGGTTTGATGATTAATCACTACAACATTTAGACTTAGGTTGTACTTGTCCAATAGTCTTGTGTTTCTTTGTTACTAGCTGAAATACCCGACGTTGTCCGTGGTTTGATGATTTATCACTACAACATTTAGACTTAGGCTGCACTTGCCCAATAGTCTTGTGTTTCTTTGTTACTAGCTGAAATACCCGACGTTGTCCGTGGTTTGATGATTTATCCCTACAACATTTAGACTTAGGTTGTACTTGTCCAATAGTCTTGTGTTTCTTTGTTACTAGGTGAAATACCCGACGTTGTCCGTGGTTTGATGATTTATCACTACAACATTTAGACTTAGGTTGTACTTGTCCAATAGTCTTGTGTTTCTTTGTTACTAGGTGAAATACCCGACGTTGTCCGTGGTTTGATGATTTATCACTACAACATTTGTTCTTAGGTTGTACTTGTCCAATAGTCTTGTGTTTCTTTGTTACTAGCTGAAATACCCGACGTTGTCCGTGGTTTGATGATTTATCACTACAACATTTAGACTTAGGTTGTACTTGTCCAATAGTCTTGGGTTTCTTTGTTACTAGCTGAAATACCCGACGTTGTCCATGGTTTATTGATTTATCACTACAACATTTAGACTTAGGGATACCCATCTGTGAAAAACCTAAAATCTACAGTTTTGCATTGATTTATTTGAAACTTTAACACAACAATTGTAGTATTAAGAACAGTTCACACACCAATTTTTAGACTATTGTGCACAATAGTTCCTGTTATATTAACATATTTATAGTGTTTTATTGTCATTTAATTAAACCACTGGCCAAGATACAATTTTTATTTCAGAAGTATAATAATTTTCAGTTATACTTATAAATACAGTATTAGTGAATTGATGAGATGAAATTTTTATCAGACTTTTAGTTTAGGAGAAAAAAATTATTTAATTGTGATGTTATTCATTTTTAATCTTTAGTTGTGAAATATGAAGTTTGTTATTTAATTACATAAACACTGGTGACATTAGAAAAAAATCATCTCCGCAATTTCTTTTGGTACTATTTTTATATATGCACAAAAATTTTCATGCTTCTATTTTGAACAAAACTGCATCGTGGGACCAATTTGAAGTTTTTAACTGTGCTGAAAAATAAAAACATGAGAAAATAGGTTTTAAAGTTTAACACTTAATGTAATACTGTTTCTGACCTGTATAATGTCTAGGAAGCATCTGCTGCATATGTTGGCCCTCATTTCTTCTTTTTCTCCTCCTCTGAACTTAGTTTTGATAAGCGGAGTTTCCTGTGACTTCTTTTAAATGCTGGCTTGCATACCTGCTCGCTTTGGCACAAGCGACGTTTATCCCTTTCCGCACTAATTTTATATGCAGCTGGACTAATTTTTTCTTCTGTTAAATTTTTTTTTTTTAATTCCTGACTAGCTCTGCAACCCATGTTAAATTGTGATACAGCTGATGTCACACAAAGTTCTAATTTCTTTCTCGATACAAAAATTTCTTTGGGGTATTTGGACCATATTATATGATGAAGCGACTCATTTGCATTTTGTGCTTTGCCTGATGTGCACCTTTTTAGAAGTTCATCATTAGCTAGTCTTTGGTATACTGGTAAGATTTTGCTAATGACTAGTGGTGAGAGTGTAGTTTTGATTGTAGTGTCATTATGGATAGGTACTGGGTCCCCTTTAGCATTTGCTCTGTAATAAAAAAACCAAGATGTCTTACCCTTTGGACATTTATTATGTTGGGGTTTCTCATCAGTTGATGAACAATGGTATAATGTAGCAAATATGGCAGATTTCATTAGATGTATATCTGGACTATTGTCTTTTATGGCTTTTCTGTAGTAATTTGTTAATTTGACTATTGTTTGTTCGGGGTAGTAAGGGGTAGTGATGCGCCTCCTATAGCCTCTCCTACCCAATTCCCATCCTCATCCTGCCCGTGGTGCACCCTGCTTTTAACAGATGAGGCTCTGGGGACCGAATCACAGCGGTATAACTGTTTCATCTAAAATGGAGGAAATGTCATTTACATATGTGCTGGCCTATCACAGCACAACAGCGTCCCTCAGAGGCACATGAGGGGAAGGTCGGTGGATCTAAATACCACCTATTTAGTCCTCCCAGCTAGGTCCGATGGACCCGTTGACCAACGATAGGTGTGGTCCCCCTTGCAAAATGGGGGTTTAAGTCGGGTGATGTAACTGCCACATTGTAAAACTGGTGCCCGTTAAGAAAACAGTTACATGAAAGCCACATACATGAATATGAGTCCTAAAGATAAACATTCCGGAGTTAAAACTGTCCCCCAATCGGATCTCCGGGTGGGGACATCTTTAGGCAAATTTCATCACAACAATTCCAATACTTTAAGAATTCTACAATGGAATGCAGGAGGCATGTCCCAGCCTAAAAAACAAGAGCTAATGAAAATATTAGAAGACCAAGATATAGATGTCTTCACAGTAGAAGAAGCCAATGTATCAGAAGAACAGGAAATATACTTTGAAATGGATCAGTACACTACACATATACTTCCAAAGGCTCGCCAAATAGCAAGTGGTATTCTTACAGGAATTAAAAGAAATATGAAAGCTACTATTCAAATCCAAAAAACAATGGAAGAACAAGATAAATCAGAAATAGTTAAAATTGAAGTATGGAAAAGTAACTACCACTATAGAATTTACAGTATCTACAATCCTCCAGACAATACACTAGATCTAAATTCTATTCCCATAGAACCCAAAAGTATTTTAATAGGTGATTTCAATGCACACTCCCCTAGGTGGGGCTACAGAGATATAAATTCAGCAGGAAGAGTCATAGAAGACCTATTAAACTCGTCAACAATGGAATTAATATTTAATCCAAATGATCCACCCACTTACCTTCATTATAATGGTTCAGGTTCAAATCCTGACCTTCTGATGGTGTCATCTGACATAATTGATAATACAAAAAGAGAAATAATAGAAGACCCAGGTTCAGGCCACAGAATCACCATAAACTCCATAAGAGGTCTAATAAATAAAAGTAACAAACCAAAAGTTAAAACTTCTTGGAATTTTAAAAAAGCAGATTGGTCCAGTTTCCAAAATGAGATAGAAGGGAAGTGTAATATACTGTTAGAATCAGAGTTCAAGTCAACAGATGAAATGAATAAAAAAATTTGTGAAATATTATTGACAGCAGCCAAAACACATATCCCCAAAGGAAAGTTAAAGAAATATAGCTACTTTTGGTCTCCATCTTTCTCTAAGTTAAAACACGAAAGAAATATAGCAAGAGTCAAAGCCGAAAGAACCAAGTGTCCAGAAGATGTACAAAACTGGAGAAGAAAAGCAGCCATTTTTAAGAAAGAATTAATTACAGCAAAAAGGGCCAGTTTCACAAATTTTGTAGAACATATGGACTATAGGAAAGATGGAAATAAAATATACAAATTCCTTAATAAAACAAAATTATCAAAAAATACAACTGAACCATTAAAATATAATAACAAAAGCTTAACTACAGATAGGGAAATAGCAGAATCCCTTAACAAGATTTATGCTCAGTCACAAAGAGTACCCCAAGCGTATAAAAAACAAGATAAGGCTATCCAAAAAACTATCAGAGAAACTAGTAAGCCAAAAGGTATACGAAATGATATTTTTATTCAGGATTTTAATGAAACAGAACTGGATTTAGCAATAGAACAATTACAGAACAAAAAATCTCCTGGACCTGACAAGATCCATCCAGAGTTTATTAAACACCTTGGCAGGAAAGGAAAAGAAATCCTACTTAAACTGTATAACACGTGTTGGAGAATGACTGTACCTTCCGACTGGAAAAAAGCCATTATCATCCCGATTTTAAAGAAAAACAAACCCTCAAACAATATTAATAGTTTCAGACCAATATCTTTGACCAGTGTTATTGCAAAAGTGATGGAAAGAATGGTGGCATCTAGACTTAACTGGTTCCTAGAATATTACAACTTAATTAATAGTTCACAGACCGGCTTCAGACAGAATCATAGTACAAGTGAAAATGTACTCCTACTAAGCCAAGACATCAAGGAAGCTTTCAATAGAAAGGAGGATACCTTAGCAGTATTCATTGATTTTAAATCAGCATATGACTCAGTCTGGAGAAACAAATTAGTTGAGAAGTTGCAATCAATAGGTGTGAAAAGTAACATGCTTAAGTGGATAACTCAGTTTATTTCACAAAGATTTTGTGCCACAAAATATAATACATACATTTCCAAATATAAACAAACACACCGAGGACTTCCACAAGGTGCTGTTCTGAGCGCAACACTCTTTAACATGTATATAAGTGACCTTCCATCAATAATAAAAACTTTAGAAACCAAAATTGCTTTATTTGCTGACGATGTAGTCATTTGGACTTCAGGCTCTTCAAAAAAACCTGAATTAATTAAAGACAGAATAGAAACAGCCCTAAACAAAGTACATGAATGGAGCTCCAAAAACCTCATGACTATCAATGTGGAAAAAACAAATTATGAATTATTTACACTAAAATACAAACCAGTTAATGTTAGCATAAATTATAATGGTAAACCACTCAAAGCAGTTGATGATGCCAAATACTTAGGCATCACTTTCGACAGAAAGCTAAGTTGGAAAAAACATATAACAAACATCTCAGAAAAGGTTGAAAAGAAATTACAAATCCTGAAAAGGTTAGCTGGTGCTAAATGGGGCTGCTCAAGGAGAGTCCTTAACACAACATACAAAATGTATATTAAACCAAACCTCTTGTACTGTTCTGAAGCTTTAATAACAGCAGCAAATGCTAACATCAATAAACTTGAACAAATACAAAATCAGGCTCTTCGCCTAATCACTGGAGCAGTTAAATCCACACCTATTGATGCCATGCTTGCCTTAACACGGACCCCATCAATAACAACAAAAATAGAAGAACAAGCATTGCTCCAACACGAGAAAATGTTACGACTGCCAAACTCTAAATGGACAGAAGAGAACCTCCCCCCTTCAATCCTTAAAACTCATAGTAGTTTCCTAGAAAAGGTAACACAGATTAAATCCAAATTGAACATTCCTAACACCAGAGAAAATCTACTTATAAGAGAAAATCCATTGGAATTATTGCAACCTACCTTCAATTTGGAATTAATAGAGGAAATAAGTAAATCAGACACACCAAAAGAAATACAAAAACTTCTAGCTCTGGAAACAATCAATACTAGGTATCCCACAGAAGAATGGCTGCACATATATACTGATGGATCCTCCAAGGAAAACCTTACTGGAGCTGGAGTTACGTGTTCACATTTTTCCTTTTATCATTCTGTTGGCAGAGACACAACAAATTATGATGGAGAAATAGAGGCTATATACATTGCTCTCCGACAATTATTAAATCTTCCCTTAAATAAATTTAACAAGGCAGTAATTCTTTCAGATTCTAAAGCTGCAATTCAGGGAATATGTTCAAATACCACAAAGAAGTCAACAAAAATTAGAGAATGCTACAAAATGTTAACACAACTCCAAAAAGTTAATAAGACTGTTCATCTCCAATGGATTCCAGCACACTGTGGAGTCATGGGGAACGAAGCTGCAGACTCACTTGCAAAGAAAGGCACAACAATAACACAAAAGTCTAAATTCAATTTCTCATATTCCTCAATAAAACGCTTGATCATTAAAAAATTGTCTCATTCATACCTACAAGAAATAGAAACAAATGCCAAAGATAAAAAATGGATTACACTACTTTCCAACCCAGAGACCAAGGAAAACAGCGGTTGCAGCCTTCCGACTATTGACAAATCACGACTGCTTAGCAAGTCATCTCTACAGAATAGGTATCTCAGCTTCACCAATATGTGTCCTGTGTAACGATCCAGCAGAAATGAACGAAGACCACTTGAAGACCTGTGAAGCATTAAGATCAGAAGAAACTACAGTTCAAAAGTATTGGAAAGCACGAATGCTAATGGCTTCATTGCCAGATGCAAGGCACTAGAAAACAACAACAACAGTATACCCTGTTGCAATGTCACATTTTGTTTTGCCAAATATTTCATGTGTGTATTATATGTGGAAGGGCTCATACCCAAGCAAAATATCTCCAGCCCTGCATGCCCTTTCCCTAACTCAAGAACTGTGCTCACCATTCTTCGGTTTACTTCAAATGGTGGCCTTTTAGACTCAGCTATATTTATTCTGGGACTCGTATATGTTTCACATGCACTACATTTAACAATTAATTTCGATGCAAATCCAAAAGCACTAGTAAGGTTGGCATTCGAGTCATTTGCACCACATGTACCACATTTAGTACCCTGCAAAATATTTTTCCAGAAGCTTGAATGCACCAAAGTAAAGTCAACAGGAAGGTCTGAAAACTCTGTTTCACTGTTGGTGAACATTGAAACTTTATTTTAGCTTACAGATGAAGTGCAATTTTATCATTTTGTACCTCTGGTGTGGGATGCTGTTCTTGAACTGATGCTGAAGGCTGTGTTTCTGGTATAAATGTGTCTGCATTTGGGACTATGTTTGCCCCATTGTGTACCTACTACATTACATGTTCTTTTGCAGTTTCAAGGTGTTTTCCTACTCCCCTTATTGCGTTTGTCTTTCAGTCTATTCATTACTATGAAGCAAAAACTTCTTGGAGGAGACGACTAACCTAACCTTAAAAGCTTACTTTGATATTTACGTACACTACGATCTAATTTTGCATTTATAACTTTAATATAATTATGATGAACCACTATATACACTATCTTTGATAAAATACTGTACAATAAACACTTATATCACTTCCACACAGCCGGAATTGGTTAGTTTAAAAACACAACCATCTGAAAACAAAATTATAAACACATGGCAATGATTCGGCGGGCTCAAAAGCGTATTTCAGTGCAGCCAACACATGTGTAGGGAAGGAATATTACCTCCTGAAAAAGTCCGCGCCATTCAAATGCAGCAAACCGAAATAAACGAAAAAAATCATCAAAATAGGTGATTTAAAGCACCACGCCCACTTGCAGCCAGCCATTTAAATCGTCACGTGACGCGGTTTAAAGGGCCGCAAGGCAATAAAACAACAGGAAAATGAAGTACAAACATTACATTATTTAATTATGCAAAAGAAAAGATTTTTTCATTTTTTGCACTTTTTCGCCATTTTTCACAGATGGGTATCCCTAGGTTGTACTTGTCCAATAGTCTTGGGTTTCTTTGTTACTAGCTGAAATACCCGACGTTGTCTGTGGTTTGATGATTTATCACTACAACATTTAGACTTAGGTTGTACTTGTCCAATAGTCTTGTGTTTCTTTGTTACTAGGTGAAATACCCGACGTTGTCCGTGGTTTGATGATTTATCACTACAACATTTAGACTTAGGTTGTACTTCTACTAGGTGAAATACCCGACGTTGTCCGTGGTTTGATGATTTATCACTACAACATTTAGACTTAGGTTGTACTTGTCCAATAACCTTGTGTTTCTTTGTTACTAACTGAAATACCGGATGTAATACGATCAAAGAGTAAAATATACAGGATGGAAGTGAAATAATGCGCTAGACTTTAACAGCGAGATTCTCGTATTCGTGAATAACAAAAACTCTGATACCAAAAGGCTGACAAGTTTGTACTTTTCTAGGAAAAAATACTCCTTGAAAAGAAAATTATCATCAGCTGGCTTAATTATTATTGATTAGATGTTCTTAATTTGTGGCATATTCATAGGAAATTAAATATACGACGTTTTCCTTTGGCGTATTTCAATCGAATCAACGGTTTTTGCGTAAATTAAATTTTATAAATCAAGAATTTGTTGCTTTTTTTAAGTCTGTTAGAACTGGCAACGTCGCATCAGTTGTGTTTAGTTTCTTCCGACATCAGTGTAGATCGCGCATTCAATTTTTTTTTTTTTAATGTAAGCATATTGCGGTGGATAGTAAATTGACATTATAAATTATGTTTTAGTAAAGATTTAGCAATTATTAGTGTCACATGGTTAAATGCAACAGGGAAATATCGATATTAATAATGTAAGAGGTGTTTCACACTTGAGTAACATAATCTCTGAAATGCTGTAATAGTTTCAGCGCATGCGCAGACGATATTAAAATTGTACCTCACGTGTTCAGTCCAAGTGCCGTGTTGGAACCAAACTAGCTTTACTATGTATTGTGAAAATGAATGTCCTGTTCGCTTGGTCCCTGCTAGTCAGTAAATAAACCTTGTAAGTATAGGTAAGTTGTGTTTGATTCGTTGATAATGTTGATCTCGTAACATTGTTTCACAATGAACAATGCACGCAGCTCCTATACGAGAAGGCTTATTAAGAACGTGCAGGTTATGTCCAGATTTGCGGCTAAATTTCACCGGTTTATTTAACTACAGTGTATTGATATTAATGTTAGCGACAAACACTTGGGTATCATCAAGCAGGAGCAATGTTGGCACCTATTTTGTTCAATTTAGCAATAGACTTCATTTTGCATGAATTAAATGAGAAAACCATGAAAGAGGAGTATGGGTATAGCATAACACCTACGTTAGAAACATATCTGTTCTGGCTTTTGCTAATGATATAGCCCTTCTGTGTAAGAACGAAACTGCAGCAAAACATCTAATATCACTTGTCTCTACCCCCTTAAACAAGATCGGTTTAGTAGTTAATTCTAACAAGAGCAAAATTGTTTCGCTCCGCAAAGGAAAGCTTCACCATTCTCTGATTACCACAGCTGAAGACAATAAAATCTCAAGTATTACATCAGAAGAAACTATAAGATATCTTGGAGTTAACTTCAATGACGAAATTAAATTTAATGCAGCAAAGATAATAGAAGATCTAAATAAAAACTGAAACAATCTGGTTACTTCGCCTTTGCTGACACCTGATCAAAAACTAAATATCGTAAATCAATACCTTTGGCCTCAAATTATATACCCTTTTCAGTGTGCACCCCTCAAAGATCTCACAGACAAATTTTTGAATGATATTGATAAGCTCATCCGCAGTACTACAAAAGAAATTATAAATTTACCAGCAGATGTTCCTGATGCTATGCTTTACGCTCCCGGTCTTGGAGTTCTAAGAGCACGATGGGAAGCATTCATTCAACATATAAACATCTGTAGGCGCCTTCAATCAGATGGCAATCCCATGTTGAAATCACCAGACATTTACAGGAAGAAATTGATGAGAGTATTTGTCGCTTATCACTCAGCCCTACACAACTTGTAAACCTAGAACCAAAAAACATTAGGAAGCATCTGCGTGAAAGTTCTTTTCAACAATGGACAGAATTACCATCTAAAGGAAAAGGAGTGAAACTCTATTCACACTGGAAGAAGCGAAATGCCTGGATCTCTAATAGGAAAGGTCTTTCAAGCAGTCAATGGACTGAAGCCATAAAAATAGCTGCAATGTGATTCCTGGTAGGAGCCTCGTCACTACCCGTTGCAGAAGATGCGACGAGCAAGAAACCCTCGCACATGTGCCTGGTTCCTGCCACCAGGGAGAGTTGTTACGTATAGATAGACACAACACAGTTCGCTCACTGATTTCAGATAATCTCCGCCTTAAGCCCGAATATGAGATTTATGAAGAAGTAACCTGTCTTTCCACAAATGGCAATAAGGTATTTATTTATTTATTTATTCTTATGAACATAACAGGCTTGGAAGCCCAATTACAATGTTCATCATACATAGATGTTTACATATAATAATATACACACTCAAATAAAATACAAGAAAAACATAAATGAACATAAACTAATATAAGGAATAGAAACAATTATAAAAAAAAGAAGAAAGAAAGAAAAAAAAGTGAAGGTGGTATGGTAAGTAATTTTTTTACTATTCCTAATTACAGCAATGATACTACTATTACCAATTTAGTTGTAGCATTTTTAAATTGAGTTTCAGACATGTTGAAAATATCCACATCGAAATGATGAAGCTTGTTATATAAATACATAACTCTGTGTAATGGTGAATTTTTATGGATTTCCGTATTTACTCTGGAGGTGAAGAAAAGCCTCCTGAATCTGCTTATTTTATTGGGTACATAAAATGATACATTTGTTGTAATATTAATATCATCAATAATCGAATGCAATACCTTATACAGAAATATTAACCCTGCAATGTCTCTTCTAAATTTCAAAGTTTTAAGTTTAAATATTTCCAAAAGGGTTTCATAGTTTGTGTAAGTAGGATAATATCCAGATCTTTTAAATAGTATGTATTTTAGAAATTTTGATTGTACTTTTTCTATTGCGGTGACATGCATTATCATCTTAGGATTCCAAATAATAGATGCATATTCGAGTTTTTGTCTCACAAATGAATTATAAAGTTGAATTAAAGTTTTTTCTTTAAATGAATAGGAATTTCGAATAATAAAGCCAAGGCATTTTAGCGATTTGGATACAATTAAGTCAATGTGTCTATTGAATCTAAGATCTATTGTAAAATGTACCCCTAGATCCTTTTTTTCAATCACTTCAACGAGTGGTGTCATATTGATATTATAAACATATTTATATGGGTTTTTGTTTCTATTGAAGGACATTTTTACACATTTACTAATATTAAATAGGAGTTTGTTTCGCTCCATGCATATAAAGAATCAAGGTCCTGTTGAAGTTCCATACAGTCTTAAACATTATTGATACTTTTATATAGTTTAACATCATCAGCAAACATTAGCATTTTTGAATGTTTTACAACGCTAGGTAAATCATTTATATAACATAAAAATAACAGAGGTCCTAAATTAGAACCTTGAGGAATCCCTGAATTAACATTAAATTGGTGTGACATGCAATGCTTATAATAGACTACCTGCGATCTATCTTTTAAATATGACTGAAATATTTTCATTAATGGAAAAGCAAAACTTAATTTAGCTAACTTAGCAAGTAAACAGTCATGATCAACTTTATCAAAAGCCTTTTGAAAATCAGTATATACTACATCTACTTGTTTGAAATGGTCTAGTTCTAATGATACATATTCAGTGAAGTTAAAAAGATTTGTAACAATTGATCTTTTTGGCATGAAACCATGTTGTAGCGGTGAGATTACTAACTTTATATGGTTAAATATATGTGTATAAATAATGCTTTCTATAATTTTTGCTGGTGTATTGTATTCCAGACATTCATTATATCCTAAGCTGATTCCGAACATAACTTTGCAATGTTGCCGAATTCTACAGCCACATTACCTCTACAAAAAATATCAACATCGTTTTAAGCGACTAATTATTTAAGAAATCATTATGCTTACTAGTGAAACTATATCAGAGGTAACTTATTTATTTTTAAGTAGTGTTCATATGATCTGATTGAATTAAAAATCTAATTTGGGACAACAATTTTTTTTCTCCAAAACTGGCTGATCAAAGAACAAAATGTCGTTATAGTTTTTGCTTGCAATGCTTATATGAAGCATATATTGGGAGTAACGTATTTGTGTGCAAAGTTAAATATGACGCTATTATTAATAACACTGCACAGAAAGAACTAAAAGTGGCGTGTTCTGGAAATTTTTCCTATTTAATCTCCTCTCGAGGGAATACAATGTATGTTTGATAGCAGCAGAGTGGAAGCGAACTATTTTTTTTTGATATGCCTGAAATTGTACAACTTTGCTAGAGACGCTGACAGTTGAATTTCAAGAGAGCTTACAAAGGTTTTAAATTACAGTTTTTTATTCTCGCAGCTGATCCATACCCTTGTTTGATAGGTTTCTGCCGGAAATGAAAAGGGACTGGTGGTTGGAATGGAGGGAGGGTGAAAATAATTTCCTAGTGCCGCACGTTCTACAGGAAAATGAGAAAAACACAAACGCTCAGCACATACCAGTTTTATTTTACAAATTGTGGAAAGGTGAACAGAACCTCGGCGACATTTCTAGAACTTGGTATGTACAGCGAGAGAATTGCACCGGACACAAATCTGGAAACGTATTTCCGTTGCAAAATTGCATTCCAAAGTTGCAGGGTTATTCTATAATTTGTTTACCTTACTGGCAAACCCACAAAATGAAGCATATCTTATTCAAGTTTATACTAGTTACCAGAGAAACAATCTGACGTGTTGCACTGCTATCTAAGTCTGTGTGTTCGATTATTGTGCGATCCCACACCTGACACCAACATTACTCGCTGGTAGCATTAGTTTATTTACAGAGTTTCAATGTTTACACCTCTTGCTTTTGCTAAAGAACCCTCTTTCTCCACCCATCCCTATCTATCCATTCCAGTTTTACTTTCTCTACTAGCAAGTAGATCAAGTATTGTACTCCACCGAAAACTTCGATGTCGAGATTTCAGCGGTAATATTTTGAAGCCCCCGAATCTAAAAACAAAAAAGCAATTCTAGAAATAAGTATGTATTTCAAGGATGCGAAACGAAGATTTTGAAGAAAATACCCTACCTTAAACTACCCTTTACCTGGAAAATTTTTCGAAAATTTTTATTTTCTTGAAAATGGCTCTAACGATTTTGATTAAAATTTCTTATGTTTGATATATTTTTATGACAAATGAAATGTATATCTTGAATTTTCTGGCTATAGCCCCTGTAGTGGTATTTACTCTGAACGACTTTTGCATAACTGGTAAACCGTTAGAGATAGACTAAATCATACTATACAAAAAATGTAGATCTTGCTAAAATACACAATTTATGTCTCAATAAATTTTCTTGTAGGGTGAACCATTTCGGAGATATTCCTGGTTATGTGTGTGAGTTTCGGAAAACTTAGAACTTTAGCGAAATGGAACAACGTTATTCATTTTTTATATGGTAAATGTGCAAAGACAAGAGAATCTCAAAGCTTTAAAAGATTTGACTATCGCTCAAAGCCTTGTATTCTAATATTCTCCTTGTACCTGCAAGGAAATAAGCAATAAGATAATTTGTACAAATGTTTATCTCAATTAACACGTAAGAGATATAGGAATAAGAGTTTGTAAGAATGGTTAGTACAAGAGTAGAGAAACTCATATGAGTGCAACACATCAGATTTTTAAAGAAAGGTCCGTGAGCGTGTGACGTTTTTAATAATCTTTTATACCAATACTTTATAAAGGAGTGAGTACGACAAAATATTCGATTTTTTCACGCAGTAACAGTTACGTGTACCTCGGAACCAGTTGTAAGGTTTTTCCTATACCTTGTGTGGAAGGGGCGTAGTGGATCTCCACCAAGGAGAGTTTCCAGACCAGTTAATCCATCATGACTATGAAGTTAAGACCAGATCCCTTCAGAGTGATGGATAGCAGCCAGGCAAATTCCCTCCCTCCCGAGAGATCCACCAGTTAGTTTCCTTCCATCCCTTTTCTACCTACATCAATCATAATGTTCCAAAGCGATAGGAGACAAAACCGAAAATAGTCATTATTTAGTATTGCACAAGTGGTTATCTTACTATTTATTTAAAAGTATTAAATATTACAACTTTCTCAAGTGAATATTGTAGAGAAAGTCGTTCTTAGAAACTCTTATATATCTATCTTCTTCGTGTTAGTTGATATAAACATTTGTGCGATAATCAAATCTTTTATAGCTTTGAGATTCCATTCTCATTGCACGATTAACATATAAAAAAATGAACAACGTTGTTCCATTTCGCTGAAGTTCTAAGTTTTCCGAAACTCACACACATAACCAGGAATATCTCCGAACTGGCTCACCCTACAAGAAAATTTATTGAGACATAAATTGTGTATTTTAGCAAGATCTACATTTTTTGTATAGTATGATTTGGTCTATCTCTAACGGTTTACCAGTTATGCAAAAGTCGTCCAAAGTAAATACGACTACAGGGGCTATAGCCAGAAAATTCAAGATATACATTTCATTTGTCATAAAAATATCTCAAACATATGACGTTTTAATCAAAATCGTTAGAGCCATTTTTAAGAAAATAAAAATCTTCGAAAAATTTTCCATGTAAAGGGTAGTGTAGGGTGGGACTATTTTCTTCAAAATGTTCGTGTCGCATCCTTGAAAGACGTTAAACTTAAATACCATCTTTGGCTTGTAACCGAGTTTTCGTTTTTGAGTCATGCTGTCCGTAGACGGAGACAGACACACGCGGGCGCGGGCCTTTTTTCTAGAATTGTTTTTTTTTGTTTTTAGATTCAGGGGCCTCAAAATATTACCGCTCAAATCTCGACAGCGAAATTTTCGGTGGAGCACAATACTTCATCTACTTGCTAGTAGAGAAAGCAATCGGTGGAGAAAGAGGGTTCTTTAGCAAAAGCAAGAGGTGTAAACATTGAAACTCTGTAAATAAATAAACTAATGTTAGTAGCGAGTAATGTTGGTGTCAGGTGTGGGATCGCATAATGATCGAACACACAGACTTAGATAGCAGTGCAACCATCTAGAAGGAAATTAACATGTTAGCTCAACTCACATTGATATTACTGATGCTCCAATTGGCTCATCTATTATTTAACGTGCCCTGATTGATTCACCTCCGAGATGGAATTCGCTGCAATGCAGAATATACCACAGTGCTTTACATGGCTGTCTGCTAACACACCGAGGTTTAGGAAGTCACACTGTATTGTCTACTCAGTCTTCATCTATAGCGGCTGGAACAGAAGTGGTAGATCTAGGTATTTGGAACACATTTTGTATCTTATATTTTTGTCTCTCACCATTTCCTACGGAGATATTTTAGTTTTGTAGAAAACAAGCTGGCACTGCAGATTGTGTGTGTGTCACTTTCCCTAGCTCAGTACATAAAAACACAGTAACGGTGCGTCATGAGAACATAAACACATACCCTGCCTTGTCCTTCCGTGTTTGCTGTGCGGGTGCAGGCCAATCACAAGCGTTATCTCCCGAAATATTACACGAAAGCGAATGTGCTCGACCTGTTTACATCCACAAACAGGTCAATTCCCTGACCAACCTCAACCGAAAATATGGCAGTGTACATCTTACAATTTCTGGGAATAGACTCTCAAGTCTTGTGTATCCTGAAATAATTTTAATACGGAATTACTAAATCTTAATAAGGAAACAGAACGCGATCCCACACCTGACACCAACATTACTCACTGGTAGCATTAGTTCATTTATTTACAGAGTTTCAATGTTTACACCTCTTGCTTTTGCTAAATAACCCTCTTTCTCCACCCATCCCTATCTATCCATCCAGTTTTACTTTCTCTACTAGCAAGTAGATCAAGTATTGTACTCCACCGAAAATTTTGATGTCGAGATTTCACCGGTAGTGTTTTGAGGCCCCAGAATATAATAAAAGCATTTCTAGAAAAGGAGGACTAGACTTCAGAGTCTATTCTCAGAAATTGTAAGATGTGCAGTGCGATATTTTCAACTCTGATCCGCGCTGCCGAATTGGTCAGTCAGTCAAGAACTCACCATTTACTATGGCATTTATGTGCTGTAGGCAACTAAAGTTCAGATAGGAACTATTCTCTCATTAAAGTGCCAGTGTCTTGCGGTTGAACTTGTTTCGCAAACCTGAGAACGAGACACGTAACTTCCGTTCTTCCTTCGTTTCTTTTCATTATTATTTCCTGGTCTCCCTACACCATTTCTGCTCTAATATGTCCCGTCCTCCGCTCGCGGTGGGCAAAATGCTTTCTTAAATTAACTGCCATCAGTAAGGAATTCTTCTTTTATTTTTTCTGTTCTTTCCTTCCTTTTTTGTAGTCCTTAAATTTTCATACATTGCCGGGCTTTTCCTTGGGATGTGAATGCACTGCATTAAATGAGAATTTAAATGAATTTAGACTTCCATAGAGTTCACTGTTTTATAGGAGAAACTTTTAGTATGAGTAATTAGCTATGTTCCGAGACTGGGTAATGTTTCATATTTACCAAAACACTGCAAGCAGATTTTCACGCACTTTTAACTTATATTCTACTGTTTTATTCCACATATATTAATATGTACCTTTAGAAACAATAAGTGACACAGATAATGTTATTTATTTGTATGAATATCTATAAAGTGCACTTGATTGAGGCAAGGTGCACAAATTTAAGGAATCGAAAGAACTGGTGTCGACGCGCCAAGGAGCTTTTTTCTGCTGCTCATCTGTTCCCTGTTGCCAACATCGCCACAAGCACGCTGTGTTGCGAGTTGCCCCGTTAATGTGTTAGATATTAACATCTCTTTCGCTACTCCTTTTATAAAGAATTTTCCTGAAAAATCGCGATTTAACACACAAAAAATCATTTTTATTCCCTCTTTTACAAATAACATACAATCTTCCGTGTGTTTTGTAACAGGGTTGGGAAACCACTTGTAACAGTGTACGTTGGGTGCCACTTTTGTGACAGTCTCTTTTCTGTCACATGAAATACCCGGTAGCTCATCCGGTGAAGTAGCTGCCTCTGCGCTGTACGCCGTTACGTTGATTTTGTTTGGGATTCGATACCGGGACTTAGGTTGGCATGAGTGGGATATTTCTCAGGCGCGAGAAATATTGACTATCGTAAATTTGACTATCGTACAAATACTTTTAACATAAAACTAACATTTCGCCAAAGCTTATTTCTCAAATAACTCGAGAACAAGTGATGCCATCTCAACAAACGAAACACACATTTGAAACCCTCCTTGAGGACCATCAGCCCACAACTCGAACGTCCAGCTAGCGCAAATACTTTTAACATAAAACTAACATTTCGCCAAAGCTTATTTCTCAAATAACTCGAGAACAAGTGATGCCATCTCAACAAACGAAACACACGTTTGAAGCCCTCCTTGAGGACCATCACCCCACAACTCGAACGTCCAGCTAGCGCAAATACTTTTAACATAAAACTAACATTTCGCCAAAGCTTATTTCTCAAATAACTCGAGAACAAGTGATGCCATCTCAACAAACGAAACACACATTTGAAACCCTCCTTGAGGACCATCAGCCCACAACTCGAACGTCCAGCTAGCGCAAATACTTTTAACATAAAACTAACATTTCGCCAAAGCTTATTTCTCAAATACCTCAAGAACTCGCCTTGTTGTTTAAACTGGCCTTCCTAGACAAAACTGGCCTTCCTAGATAAAACTGGCCTTCCTAGATAAAACTGGCCTTCCTAGATAAAACTAGCCTTCCTAGACAAAACTGGCCTTCCTAGACAAACCTGGCCTTCCTAGATAAAACTGTCCTTCCTAGACAAAACTGTCCTTCCTAGACAAAACTAGCCTTCCTAGACAAACCTGGCCTTCCTAGATAAAACTGGGCTTCCTAGACAAAATTGTCCTTCCTAGACAAAACTAGCCTTCCTAGACAAACCTGGCCTTCCTAGATAAAACTGTCCTTCCTAGATAAAACTGTCTTTCCTAGAAAAAACTAGCCTTCCAAGATAAAACTGGCCTTCCTAGACATAACTGTCCTTCCTAAAGAAAACTGGCCTTCCTAGACAAAACTAGCCTTCCTAGACAAACCTGGCCTTCCTAGATAAAACTGTCCTTCCTAGACAAAACTGTCCTTCCTAGACAAAACTAGCCTTGATAGACAAAACTAGCCTCCCTAGATAAAACTAGCCCCCCTAGATAAAACTAGCCCTCCTAGATAAAACTGTCCTTCCTAGACAAAACTGGCCTTCCTAGACAAAACTAGCCTTCCTAGATAAAACTAGCCCTCCTAGATAAAACTAGCCTTCTTAGATAAAGGTAGCCTTCCTAGATAAAACTAGCCTTCCTAGATAAAACTAGCCTTCCTAGATAAAACTATCCTTCTTAGATAAAAGTAGCCTTCGTAGATAAAACTAGCCTTCTTAGATAAAAGTAGCCTTCCTAGATAAAACTAGCCTTCCTAGATAAAACTGGCCTTCCTAGACAAAGCTAGTCTTCCTAGATAAAACTGGCCCTCCTAGATAACACTAGCCCTCCTAGATAAAACTGGCCTTCCTAGACAAAACTGTCCTTCCTAGAGAAAACTATCCTTCCTAGACAAAACTAGCCTTGCTAGACAAAACTGCCCTTCCTAGATAAAACTAGCCCCCTAGATAAAACTAGCCTTCTTAGATTAAAGTAGCCTTCGTAGATAAAACTAGCCTTCTCTGATAAAAGTAGTCTTCCTAGACAAAACTGCCCTTCCTAGATAAAACTAGCCCCCTAGATAAAACTAGCCTTCTTAGATAAAAGTAGCCTTCGTAGATAAAACTAGCCTTCTTAGATAAAAGTAGCCTTCCTAGATAAAACTAGCCTTCCTAGATAAAACTGGCCTTCCTAGACAAAGCTAGCCTTCCTAGATAAAACTGTCCTTCCTAGACAAAACTGTCCTTCCTAGACAAAACTAGCCTTCCTAGACAAACCTGGCCTTCCTAGATAAAACTGGGCTTCCTAGACAAAATTGTCCTTCCTAGACAAAACTAGCCTTCCTAGACATACCTGGCCTTCCTAGATAAAACTGTCCTTCCTAGATAAAACTGTCTTTCCTAGACAAAACTAGCCTTCCAAGATAAAACTGGCCTTCCTAGACATAACTGTCCTTCCTAAAGAAAACTGGCCTTCCTAGACAAAACTAGCCTTCCTAGACAAACCTGGCCTTCCTAGACAAAACTGTCCTTCCTAGACAAAACTATCCGTCCTAGACAAAACTACCCTTCCTAGACAAAACTGCCCTTCCTAGATAAAACTAGCCCCCCTAGATAAAACTAGCCTTCTTAGATAAAAGTAGCCTTCGTAGATAAAACTAGCCTTCTTAGATAAAAGTAGCCTTCCTAGATAAAACTAGCCTTCCTAGATAAAACTGGCCTTCCTAGACAAAGCTAGTCTTCCTAGATAAAACTGGCCCTCCTAGAACACACTAGCCCTCCTAGATAAAACTGGCCTTCCTAGACAAAACTGTTCTTCCTAGACAAAACTATCCTTCCTAGACAAAACTATCCTTCCTAGACAAAACTGCCCTTCCTAGATAAAACTAGCCCCCCTAGATAAAACTAGCCTTCTTAGATAAAAGTAGCCTTCGTAGATAAAACTAGCCTTCTTAGATAAAAGTAGCCTTCCTAGATAAAACTAGCCTTCCTAGATAAAACTGGCCTTCCTAGACAAAGCTAGTCTTCCTAGATAAAACTGGCCCTCCTAGAACACACTAGCCCTCCTAGATAAAACTGGCCTTCCTAGACAAAACTGTTCTTCCTAGACAAAACTATCCTTCCTAGACAAAACTATCCTTCCTAGACAAAACTGCCCTTCCTAGATAAAACTAGCCCCCCTAGATAAAACTAGCCTTCTTAGATAAAAGTAGCCTTAGTAGATAAAACTACCCTTCTTAGATACAAGTAGCCTTCCTAGATAAAACTAGCCTTCCTAGACAAAACAGGCCGTCCTAGATAAAACTGGCCTTCCTAGACAAAACTAGCCTTCCTAGATAAAACTGCCCTTCCTAGACAAAACTGTCCTTCCTAGACAAAACTAGCCCTCCTAGATAAAACTAGCCTTCCTAGATAAAACTAGCCCTCCTAGATAAAACTGTCCTTCCTAGATAAAACTAGCCCTCCTAGATAAAACTAGCCCTCCTAGATAAAACTAGCCTTCCTAGAAAAAACTAGCCTTCCTTGATAAAACTAGCCCTCCTAGACAAAACTAGCCCTCCTAGATAAAACTAACCCTCCTAGATAAAACTGGCCTTCCTAGATAAAACAGCCTTCCTAGATAAAACTGGCCTTCCTAGATAAAACTGGACTTCCTAGACAAAACTGGCCTTCCTAGATAAAACTAGCCCTCCTAGACAAAATTAGCCCTCCTAGATAAAACTAGCCTTCCTAGACGAAACTAGCCTTCCTAGACGAAACTGGCCTTCCTAGACCATTCTGGCCTTCCTAGAAAACACTGGCATTCCTAGACAAAACTGGCCTTCCTAGACAAAACTGGCCTTCCTAGACAAAACTAGCCTTCCTAGACAAAACTGGTCTTCCTAGACAAAACTTGCCTTCTTAGATAAAACTAGCCTTCCTAGATAAAACTAGCCTTCGTAGATAAAATTAGCCCTCCTAGATAAAACTAGCCTTCCTAGACAAAACTAGCCTTCCTAGACAAAACTAGCCTTCCTAGATAAAACTTGCCTTCTTAGATAAAACTAGCATTCCTAGATAACACTAGCCTCACTAGATAAAACTAGTCTTCCTAGATAAAACTAGTCTTACTAGATAAAAGTAATCTTCCTAGATAAAACTAGCCTTCCTAGAAAAACTAGGCTTCCTAGATAAAACTAGCCTTCCTAGATAAAACTACTCATCCTAGATAAAACTAGCCTTACTAGATAAAACTAGCCTTCGTAGATAAAACTAGCCTTACTAGATAAAACTATTCTTCCTAGATAAAACTAGCCCTACATGATAAAACTAGCCTTACTAGATAAAACTAGTTTTCCTAGATAAAACTAGCCTTCCTAGATAAAACTAGCATTCCTAGATAACACTAGCCTCACTAGATAAAACTAGTCTTCCTAGATAAAACTAGTCTTACTAGATAAAAGTAATCTTCCTAGATAAAACTAGCCTTACTAGATAAAACTAGCCTTCCTAGATAAAACTATTCTTCCTAGATAAAACTAGCCCTACTAGATAAAACTAGCCTTCCTAGATAAAACTACTCATCCTAGATAAAACTAGCCTTACTAGGTAAAACTAGGCTTCCTAGATAAAACTAGCCTTCGTAGATAAAACTAGCCATCCTAGATAAAACTAGCCTTACTAGATAAAACTAACCTTCCTAGATAAGGCTAGCCTTACTAGATAAAACTGGCCTTCCTAGATAAAACTAGCCATCCTAGATAAAACTAGCCTTCCTAGATAAAACTAGCCTTCCTAGATAAAACTACTCATCCTAGATAAAACTAGCCTTACTAGATAAAACTAGCCTTCGTAGATAAAACTAGCCTTACTAGATAAAACTATTCTTCCTAGATAAAACTAGCCCTACTAGATAAAACTAGCCTTACTAGATAAAACTAGTTTTCCTAGATAAAACTAGCCTTCCTAGATAAAAGTAGCCTTCCTAGACAAAACTGGCCTTCCTAGATAAAACTAGCCCTCCTAGATAAAACTGGCCTTCATAGATGAAACTGGCCTTCCTAGACAAAACTGTCCTTCCTAAATAAAACTAGCCCTCCTAGATAAAACTAGCCCTCCTAGATAAAACTAGCATTCCTAGATAACACTAGCCTCACTAGATAAAACTAGTCTTCCTAGATAAAACTAGTCTTACTAGATAAAAGTAATCTTCCTAGATAAAACTAGCCTTACTAGATAAAACTAGCCTTCCTAGATAAAACTAGCCTTACTAGATAAAACTATTCTTCCTAGATTAAACTAGCCTTCCTAGATAAAACTAGCCTTCCTAGATAAAACTAGCCTTCCTAGATAAAACTACTGTTCCTAGATAAAACTAGCCTTACCAGATAGAACTAGCCTTCCTAGATAAAACTAGCCTTCCTAGATAAAACTAGCCTTACTAGATAAAACTAGCCTTCCTAGATAAAACTAGCCTTCCTAGATAAAACTAGCCTTCCTCGATAAAACTAGCCTTACTAGATAAAACTAATCTTCCTGGATGAAACTAGCCTTCCTAGATAAAACTAGCCTTCCTAGATAAAACTGGTCTTCCTAGACAAAACTAGCCTTCCTAGATAAAACTAGTGTTCCTAGATAAAACTAGCCTTACTAGATAAAACTAATCTTCCTAGATAAAACTAGCCTTACTAGATAAAACTAGCCTTCCTAGATAAAACTAATCTTCCTAGATAAAAGTAGCCTTCCTAGATAAAACTGGCCTTCCTAGATAAAACTAGCCATCCTAGATAAAACTAGCCTTCCTAGATAAAACTAGCCTTCCTAGATAAAACTACTCATCCTAGATAAAACTAGCCTTACTAGATAAAACTAGCCTTACTAGATAAACCTATTCTTCCTAGATAAAACTAGCCCTACTAGATAAAACTAGCCTTACTAGATAGAACTAGTCTTCCTAGATAAAACTAGTCTTACTAGATAAAAGTAATCTTCCTAGATAAAACTAGCCTTACTAGGTAAAACTAGGCTTCCTAGATAAAACTAGCCTTCGTAGATAAAACTAGCCATCCTAGATAAAACTAGCCTTACTAGATAAAACTAACCTTCCTAGATAAGGCTAGCCTTACTAGATAAAACTGGCCTTCCTAGGTAAAACTAGCCATCCTAGATAAAACTAGCCATCCTAGATAAAACTAGCCTTCCTAGATAAAACTAGCCTTACTAGATAAAACTAGCCTTCGTAGATAAAACTAGCCTTACTAGATAAAACTATTCTTACTAGATAAAACTAGCCTTCCTAGATAAAACTACTCATCCTAGATAAAACTAGCCTTACTAGGTAAAACTAGGCTTCCTAGATAAAACTAGCCTTCGTAGATAAAACTAGCCATCCTAGATAAAACTAGCCTTACTAGATAAAACTAACCTTCCTAGATAAGGCTAGCCTTACTAGATAAAACTGGCCTTCCTAGATAAAACTAGCCATCCTAGATAAAACTAGCCTTCCTAGATAAAACTAGCCTTCCTAGATAAAACTACTCATCCTAGATAAAACTAGCCTTACTAGATAAAACTAGCCTTCGTAGATAAAACTAGCCTTACTAGATAAAACTATTCTTCCTAGATAAAACTAGCCCTACTAGATAAAACTAGCCTTACTAGATAAAACTAGTTTTCCTAGATAAAACTAGCCTTCCTAGATAAAAGTAGCCTTCCTAGACAACACTGGCCTTCCTAGATAAAACTAGCCCTCCTAGATAAAACTGGCCTTCATAGATGAAACTGGCCTTCCTAGACAAAACTGTCCTTCCTAAATAAAACTAGCCCTCCTAGATAAAACTAGCCCTCCTAGATAAAACTAGCCTTCCTAGATAAAACTGTCCTTCCTAGACAAAACTGTCCTTCCTAGACAAAACTGTCCTTCCTAGACAAAACTAGCCTTCCTAGACAAAACTGGCCTTCCTAGATAAAACTGGCCTTCCTAGATAAAACTAGCCTTCCTAGACAAAACTGGCCTTCCTAGATAAAACTGGCCTTCCTAGATAAGACTAGCCTTCCTAGATAAAACTGTCCTTCCTAGACAAAACTGGCCTTCTTAGATAAAACTGGCCTTCCTAGATAAAACTAGCCTTCCTAGACAAAACTAGCCTTCCTAGACAAAACTAGCCTTCCTAGACAAAACTGGCCCTCCTAAATAATACTAGCCCTCCTAGATAAAACTAGCCTTCCTAGATAAAACTAGCTTTTCTAGATAAAACTGTCCTTCCTAGACAAAACTGGCCTTCCTAGACAAAACTAGCCTTCCTAGATTAAACTAGCCCCCCTAGAAAAAACTAGCCTTCCTAGACAAAACTAGCCTTCCTAGATAAAACTTGCTTTCTTAGATAAAACTAGCCTTCCTAGATAAAACTAGCCTTCGTAGATAAAATTAGCCCTCCTAGATAAAACTAGCCTTCCTAGATAAGACCAGCCTTCCTAGATAAAACTGTGCTTCCTAGATAAAACTGGCCTTCCTAGACAAAACTGTCCTTCCTAGATAAAACTGGCCTTCCCTGACAAAACTGGCCTTCCTAGATAAAACTGCCCTTCCTAGACAAAACTGGCCTTCCTAGATAAAACTGGCCTTCCTAGATAAAACTGCCCTTCCTAGATAAAACTGGCCTTCCTAGATAAAACTGGCTTTCCTAGATAAAACTGGCCTTCCTAGATAAAACTGGCTTTCCTAGATAAAACTGGTCCTCCTAGATAAAACGAGATTTCGTATCCAAAACTGTCCTTCCTAGACAAAGCTGTCCTTCCTAGACAAAACTGGCCTTCCTAGATAAAACTGTGCTTCCTAGACAAAACGGTCCTTCCTAGAAATATTGGCCTTCCGAGATAAGACTGCCCCACCTAGACAGAACTGTCCTTCCTAGAAATACTGACCTTCCTAGACAAAACTGTGCTTCCTAGACAAAACTGTCCTTCCTAGACAAAACTGGCCTTCCTAGATAAAACTGGCCTCCCTTAGACAAGGGTCCTCTCTACACAAGGGGCCTTCCTAGACAAGGGCCCTCTCTATACAAGGAAGGGCCCTTTCCTGGCAAGGGCCCCTCCTAGACAAGGTACCTTCCTAGACTAGGGTATTTCTTAGACAAGGGTCCTTCCTAGACAAGCTCCGTTCCTAGACATGGGCGCTTCCTAGACAAGGGCCCTTCCTAGAAAAGGGCCCATCCTAGACAAGGGCCCTTCCTAGAAAAGGGCCCTTCCTGAACAAGAGCCCTTCCTAGAAAAGGCCCCATCCTAGACAAGGGCCATTCCTAGACCAGGGTCCTTGCTAAACAAGGGCCCCTCCTAGACAAGGTCCCCCCCTAGACAAGGGCCCATCCTAGACAAAGTCACCCTCCTAGACAAGGGTGGCTGCTATAGCAATGGGTCCTACCTTTGTCTATGTCATACCTATAAGAGAAACCGACTTTTTGAACGGGGCCTCGGAGAGGTCCTCCGATGGTCTAGGAGTGTCGGCCGTGGTCCAAAACGTATAATTCCAGAGTTTGGTCACTCTCCGTGTAGCGGTTCCCACTTTTGGTTATTCTGTCTGCACGAGCGGTTCAAGACGGGTTGATTATGTAGTGGGGTACCTGGACTTGTAGCCTTACGTTTCGCAAGTTTTTCCAAAATTTGAACGGCTGGACGGAACTTTCTGAATTTCAGAATTGTTACGTTTATTGACACGGGGAACACGCCTGTACCGGTCCCGAGTCGCTGCGGTCCTCGGTTCGAGTTTTAGAAATTTTTGGCCATTTTTGATCCCTTCTTGGGAAGAAGCGAGAGGAGGGTTAAGAAAACTGACTGTTGGGTCGTGAAGCCCTTGGGGAGGACTACCGGAGTCGGTGGTCCGAGTTCGACCTCCCGCACCGAGTCGGGAGTAAAAGTGTTATATGTGTATAGCGTGCGCTACAGCAGGCGCGGGGGGATGTCCCGTGGTGGTTGGGTAGTGCCCTTGGGGCCGAAGCTTCACCTAACATTTGGCGGTTCTAACGCTATTAGGGCGCCGGGGAGAGCGTCCCGCTGTTTTGCCCGACTTTGGAAGCTTAGATCCGGGCAGGGCGGACAGGTTTAAGAAATTTGAGCACACGTGTGGAAAGCGGTCAAGGTGGACTACAACAGTTAGTGGTCCGAATTCGCGGATTTTGCGCCGTTCAAATTTTAGAAAATTTTGGCCATCTTACGAGAGGTGTGGGCGGGCCCCCGTCGGCGTGATTTCGAATGCAAAGGTGTATCTGGATAGCCCTGGAGAAGTACTACCCAGCTGTGGTGTCCGGGTTCGAATCCCGCGCACCGTTGGAGAGTAAATCGGTTTTTTGTTTATAGCGTGCGCTACCGCAGGCGCGGGGGGATGTCCCGCGGTGGGTGGGTAGTGCCCCTAGGGTCAAAGCTTCACCTAAAATTGGGCCGTTATACCTTGGTAGGATCGCTGGGAAATAGATGGTGTATTTTTGGCGGCAAAACCCCCACGTGTCCGTTAAACCAAGCGTAACGACTTTCCCGGCCAGCGCCTCAACAGAATGAAATTGACAATGGTCACGTGTTTTATAAAGGTCAAGACGCCCAAGTCGCTGCGGTCATCTGTTCGAATCTTGGAAATTATAGAATAATTAATGAATAGTTAATAAATAATTAATCATAGAACGTGTCAAAAGCATTTACAATTAAATGCGTAAAAAACATGTGCAGGTTTTTTCAAGTTTTGCTGTTAAAGTACGATACATCGACACTTACATAGTTGTTGTTATTATCATAATACATGTGCAAAATCATGCTTTTACAGACTGACTGTGTCATTGCTGCTTCAACGTTTGCATTTCTGTATGAGATAGCGGTCCAAGTAATAATACATTCTAACATGCACATTTAGCTTATTGGTAAACAATGTTGTTACTCGTCACGTGTCAAGTGTGTCAAATTTAAGATAAGCGAGCGACCTAATCACGGCGTACTACCCATTTTAATTCTTACATAGTAGACAACACACAGAATAACATCTATTTACATAAAGCAGCGTGATTGTTCAAATATATAATCAATTAGTTGGCTTTTTGTAGCTGCTGCCTGCTGCACGTCGTTGTTGTATTTTCAGCTTGATTCCCTCCTACTATCCAACAACACAACTGATTATTGATTTAAACATTCCTCTACAGAGATACTCTTTGAGGGAAGCTTCTTTAAAAAGCTCTGAAATTGCTAACATTTTCCTTTACATTACTGGGTAGAGAGAGCACTACCTATTTTAATTGTTTCACAATAAACACCTTTCTGGAAGCAAGGGAGTTTGGCATTGGGAATTTCCATGTTAGTTACTTGTAAAGCAATTCTGCTTATTAGCATAAAATTTGACAGTAATGCTCGATGCGTGTTGTATGAAGGGAGCAAACACATAGCAACTGGTTACGACTAGTCGCTACGGTCCGCGGTTCACAAATTTCGATATCGAACTTTCTCCCAGTGCACGTGTAACCCCTCTCGGAGAAACAAGCTAGTAACAATGTGCTGTTTGAATCAAGTTACTACTTTCCGGAGTTTACGTCTCCTAGGACAAGTGCCGTGTCTAGAGTCGAAGCCGCGGCCACCCGGGGACAGTAGGTAGCAGCGCCAAAAATATCAATGTCCCCTGAGTCTGTGTCTGAGTGCTGTCTGAGTCTGTCAGAGTCTGCCCAACCCAACCGGCTTCTACCCTCTATCTATACCACACCCGCAGACGTCCGTTCCGTGAAACGGGCCAATTAGCCGACTAGTGCCATCTGTGTGCAACACACAGCAACATTTTCACTTGTACTAGTACTACTTATGCACTACAGGGGCTGCTGCCATAGCCAGAAATACCCGACGTTGTCCGTGGTTTGATGATTTATCACTACAACATTTACACCTAGGTTCTACTTATCTAATAGTCTTGGGTTTCTTTGTTACTAGCTGAAATACCCGACGTTGTCCGTGGTTTGATGATTTATCACTACAACATTTAGAGTTAGGTTGTACATGTTCAATATCCTTGTGTTTCTTTGTTACTAGCTGAAATACCCGACGTTGTCCTGAAATTGTACAACTTTGCTAGAGACGCTGACAGTTGAATTTCAAGAGAGCTTACAAAGGTTTTAAATTACAGTTTTTTATTCTCGCAGCTGATCCATACCCTTGTTTGATAGGTTTCTGCCGGAAATGAAAAGGGACTGGTGGTTGGAATGGAGGGAGGGTGAAAATAATTTCCTAGTGCCGCACGTTCTACAGGAAAATGAGAAAAACACAAACGCTCAGCACATACCAGTTTTATTTTACAAATTGTGGAAAGGTGAACAGAACCTCGGCGACATTTCTAGAACTTGGTATGTACAGCGAGAGAATTGCACCGGACACAAATCTGGAAACGTATTTCCGTTGCAAAATTGCATTCCAAAGTTGCAGGGTTATTCTATAATTTGTTTACCTTACTGGCAAACCCACAAAATGAAGCATATCTTATTCAAGTTTATACTAGTTACCAGAGAAACAATCTGACGTGTTGCACTGCTATCTAAGTCTGTGTGTTCGATTATTGTGCGATCCCACACCTGACACCAACATTACTCGCTGGTAGCATTAGTTTATTTACAGAGTTTCAATGTTTACACCTCTTGCTTTTGCTAAAGAACCCTCTTTCTCCACCCATCCCTATCTATCCATTCCAGTTTTACTTTCTCTACTAGCAAGTAGATCAAGTATTGTACTCCACCGAAAACTTCGATGTCGAGATTTCAGCGGTAATATTTTGAAGCCCCCGAATCTAAAAACAAA
This sequence comes from Tenodera sinensis, assembly GCA_030765045.1. NCBI lineage: Eukaryota > Metazoa > Arthropoda > Insecta > Mantodea > Mantidae > Tenodera > Tenodera sinensis. The sequence continues at coordinate 129,514,283 of CM060970.1, forward strand.
AAAGCAATTCTAGAAATAAGTATGTATTTCAAGGATGCGAAACGAAGATTTTGAAGAAAATACCCTACCTTAAACTACCCTTTACCTGGAAAATTTTTCGAAAATTTTTATTTTCTTGAAAATGGCTCTAACGATTTTGATTAAAATTTCTTATGTTTGATATATTTTTATGACAAATGAAATGTATATCTTGAATTTTCTGGCTATAGCCCCTGTAGTGGTATTTACTCTGAACGACTTTTGCATAACTGGTAAACCGTTAGAGATAGACCAAATCATACTATACAAAAAATGTAGATCTTGCTAAAATACACAATTTATGTCTCAATAAATTTTCTTGTAGGGTGAGCCAGTTCGGAGATATTCCTGGTTATGTGTGTGAGTTTCGGAAAACTTAGAACTTTAGCGAAATGGAACAACGTTATTCATTTTTTATATGGTAAATGTGCAAAGACAAGAGAATCTCAAAGCTTTAAAATATTTGACTATCGCTCAAAGCCTTGTATTCTAATATTCTCCTTGTACCTACAAGGAAATAAGCACAAATGTTTATCTCAACTAACATGAAGAAGATATAGGAATAAGAGTTTGTAAGAATGGTTAGTACAAGAGTAGAGAAACTCATGTGAGTGCAACACATCAGATTTTTAAAGAAAGGTCCGTGAGCGTGTGACGTTTTTAATAATCTTTTATAGCAATACTTTATAAAGGAGTGAGTAGTACGACAAAATATCACGCAGTAACAGTTACGTGTAGGTACCTCAGAACCAGTTGTAAGGTTTTTCCTATACCTTGTGTGGAAGGGGCGTAGTGGATCTCCATCAAAGAGAGTTTCCAGACCAGTTAATCCATCATGACTATGAAGTTAAGACCAGATCCCTTCAGAGTGATGGATAGCAGCCAGGCAAATTCCCTCCCTCCCGAGAGATCCACCAGTTAGTTTCCTTCCATCCCTTTTCCACCTACATCAATCATAATGTTCCAAAGCGATAGGAGACAAAACCGAAAATAGTCATTATGTAGTATTGCACAAGTGGTTATCTTACTATTTATTTAAAAGTATTAAATATTACAACTTTCTCAACTGAATATTGTAGAGAAAGTCGTTCTTAGAAACTCTTCTATCTCTATCTTCTTCGTGTTAGTTGATATAAACATTTGTGCGATAATCAAATCTTTTAAAGCTTTGAGATTCCATTCTCATTGCAGGATTAACATATAAAAAAATGAACAACGTTGTTCCATTTCGCTGAAGTTCTAAGTTTTCCGAAACTCACACACATAACCAGGAATATCTCCGAAATGGCTCACCCTACAAGAAAATTTATTGAGACATAAATTGTATATTTTAGCTAGATCTACATTTTTTGTACAGTATGATTTGGTCTATCTCTAACGGTTTACCAGTTATGCAAAAGTCGTCCAAAGTAAATACGACTACAGGGGCTATAGCCAGAAAATTCAAGATATACATTTCATTTGTCATAAAAATATCTCAAACATATGACGTTTTAATCAAAATCGTTAGAGCCATTTTCAAGAAAATAAAAATCTTCGAAAAATTTTCCATGTAAAGGGTAGTTTAGGGTGGGGCTATTTTCTTCAAAATCTTCGTGTCGCATCCTTGAAATACATTAAACTTAAATACCATCTTTGGCTTGTAACCGAGTTTTCGTTTTTGAGTCATGCTGTCCGCAGACTGAGACAGACACACGCGGGCGCGGGCCTTTTTTCTAGAATTGTTTTTTTTTTTTTTTTTGTTTTTAGATTCAGGGGCCTCAAAATATTACCGCTCAAATCTCGACATCGAAATTTTCGGTGGAGCACAATACTTCATCTACTTGCTAGTAGAGAAAGCAATCGGTGGAGAAAGAGGGTTCTTTAGCAAAAGCAAGAGGTGTAAACATTGAAACTCTGTAAATAAATAAACTAATGTTAGTAGCGACTAATGTTGGTGTCAGGTGTGGGATCGCACAATGATCGAACACACAGACTTAGATAGCAGGTGCAACCATCTAGAAGGAAATTAACATGTTAGCTCAACTCATATTGATATTACTGATGCTCCAATTGGCTCATCTATTATTTAACGTGCCCTGATTGATTCACCTCCGAGATGGAATTCGCTGCAATGCAGAATATACCACAGTGCTTTACATGGCTGTCTGCTAACACACCGAGGTTTAGGAAGTCACACTGTATTGTCTACTCAGTCTTCATCTATACCGGCTGGAACAGAAGTGGTAGATCTAGGTATTTGGAACACATTTTGTATCTTATATTTTTGTCTCTCACCATTTCCTACGGAGATATTTTAGTTTTGTAGAAAACAAGCTGGCACTGCAGATTGTGTGTGTGTGTCACTTTCCCTATTTCAGTGCATAAAAACACAGTAACGGTGCGTCATGAGAACATAAACACACACCCTGCCTTGTCCTTCCGTGTTTGCTGTGCGGGTGCAGGCCAATCACAAGCGTTATCTCCCGAAATATTACACGAAAGCGAATGTGCTCGACCTGTTTACATCCACAAACAGGTCAATTCCCTGACCAACCTCAACCGAAAATATGGCACTGTACATCTTACAATTTCTGGGAATAGACTCTCAAGTCTTGTGTATCCTGAAATAATTTTAATACGGAATTACTAAATCTTAATAAGGAAACAGAACGCGATCCCACACCTGACACCAACATTACTCACTGGTAGCATTAGTTTATTTATTTACAGAGTTTCAATATTTACACCTCTTGCTTTTGCTAAATAACGCTCTTTCTCCACCCATCCCTATCTATCCACCCAGTTTTACTTTCTCTACTAGCAAGTAGATGAAGTATTGTACTCCACCGAAAATTTTGATGTCGAGATTTCACCGGTAGTGTTTTGAGGCCCCAGAATATAATAAAAGCATTTCTAGAAAAAGAGGACTAGACTTCAGAGTCTATTCTCAGAAATTGTAAGATGTACAGTGCGATATTTTCAACTCTGATCCGCGCTGCCGAATTGGTCAGTCAAGAACTTACCATTTACTATGGCATTTATGCGCTGTAGGCAACTAAAGTTCAGATAGGAACTATTCTCTCATTAAAGTGCCAGTGTCTTGCGGTTGAACTTGTTTCGCAAACCTGAGAACGAGATACGTAACTTCCGTTCTTCCTTCGTTTCTTTTCATTATTATTTCCTGGTCTCCCTACACCATTTCTGCTCTATAATGAATAATGTCCCGTCCTCCGCTCGCGGTGGGCAAAATGCTTTCTTAAATTAACTGCCATCAGTAAGGAATTCTTCTTTTATTTTTTCTGTTCTTTCCTTCCTTTTTTGTAGTCCTTAAATTTTCATACATTGCCGGGCTTTTCCTTGGGATGTGAATGCACTGCATTAAATGAGAATTTAAATGAATTTAGACTCCCATAGAGTTCGCTGTTTTATAGGAGAAACTTTTAGTATGAGTAATTAGCTATGTTCCGAGACTGGGTAATGTTTCATATTTACCAAAACACTGCAAGCAGATTTTCACGCACTTTTAACTTATATTCTACTGTTTTATTCCACATATATTAATAATGTACCTTTAGAAACAATAAGTGACACAGATAATGTTATTTATTTGTATGAATATCTATAAAGTGCACTTGATTGAGGCAAGGTGCACAAATTTGAGGAATCGAAAGAACTGGTGTCGACGCGCCAAGGAGCTTTTTTCTGCTGCTCATCTGTTCCCTGTTGCCAACATCGCCACAAGCACGCTGTGTTGCGAGTTGCCCCGTTAATGTGTTAGATATTAACATCTCTTTCGCTACTCCTTTTATTAAGAATTTTCCTGAAAAATCGCGATTTAACACACAAAAAATCATTTTTATTCCCTCGTTTACAAATAACATACAATCTTCCGTGTGTTTTGTAACAGGGTTGGGAAACCACTTGTAACAGTGTACGTTGGGTGCCACTTTTGTGACAGTCTCTTTTCTGTCACATGAAATACCCGGTAGCTCATCCGGTGAAGTAGCTGCCTCTGCGCTGTACGCCGCTACGTTGATTTTGTTTGGGATTCGATACCGGGACTTAGGTTGGCATGAGTGGGATATTTCTCAGGCGCGAGAAATATTGACTATCGTAAATTTGACTATCGTACAAATACTTTTAACATAAAACTAACATTTCGCCAAAGCTTATTTCTCAAATAACTCGAGAACAACTGATGCCATCTCAACAAACGAAACACACGTTTGAAGCCCTCCTTGAGGACCATCAGCCCACAACTCGAACGTCCAGCTAGCGCAAATACTTTTAACATAAAACTAACATTTCGCCAAAGCTTATTTCTCAAATAACTCGAGAACAACTGATGCCATCTCAACAAACGAAACACACGTTTGAAGCCCTCCTTGAGGACCATCAGCCCACAACTCGAACGTCCAGCTAGCGCAAATACTTTTAACATAAAACTAACATTTCGCCAAAGCTTATTTCTCAAATAACTCGAGAACAAGTGATGCCATCTCAACAAACGAAACACACATTTGAAGCCCTCCTTGAGGACCATCAGCCCACAACTCGAACGTCCAGCTAGCGCAAATACTTTTAACATAAAACTAACATTTCGCCAAAGCTTATTTCTCAAATAACTCGAGAACAAGTGATGCCATCTCAACAAACGAAACACACATTTGAAGCCCTCCTTGAGGACCATCAGCCCACAACTCGAACGTCCAGCTAGCGCAAATACTTTTAACATAAAACTAACATTTCGCCAAAGCTTATTTCTCAAATAACTCGAGAACAAGTGATGCCATCTCAACAAACGAAACACACATTTGAAGCCCTCCTTGAGGACCATCAGCCCACAACTCGAACGTCCAGCTAGCGCAAATACTTTTAACATAAAACTAACATTTCGCCAAAGCTTATTTCTCAAATAACTCGAGAACAAGTGATGCCATCTCAACAAACGAAACACACATTTGAAGCCCTCCTTGAGGACCATCAGCCCACAACTCGAACGTCCAGCTAGCGCAAATACTTTTAACATAAAACTAACATTTCGCCAAAGCTTATTTCTCAAATAACTCGAGAACAAGTGATGCCATCTCAACAAACGAAACACACATTTGAAGCCCTCCTTGAGGACCATCAGCCCACAACTCGAACGTCCAGCTAGCGCAAATACTTTTAACATAAAACTAACATTTCGCCAAAGCTTATTTCTCAAATAACTCGAGAACAAGTGATGCCATCTCAACAAACGAAACACACATTTGAAGCCCTCCTTGAGGACCATCAGCCCACAACTCGAACGTCCAGCTAGCGCAAATACTTTTAACATAAAACTAACATTTCGCCAAAGCTTATTTCTCAAATAACTCGAGAACAAGTGATGCCATCTCAACAAACGAAACACAAATTTGAAGCCCTCCTTGAGGCGCATCAACCCACAACTCGAACGTCCTACTAGCGCAAATACTTTTAACATAAAACTAACATTTCGCCAAAGCTTATTTCTCAAATACCTCGAGAACTCGCCTTCTTGTTTAAACTGGCCTTCCTAGACAAAACTGGCCTTCCTAGATAAAACTGGCCTTCCTAGATAAAACTAGCCTTCCTAGATAAAACTGGCCTTCCTAGATAAAACTGGCCTTCCTAGATAAAACTAGCCTTCCTAGATAAAACTGGCCTTCCTAGATAAAACTGGCCTTCCTAGATAAAACTGGCCTTCCTAGATAAAACTGGCCTTCCTAGATAAAACTGGCCTTCCTAGACAAAACTGGCCTTCCTAGATAAAACTGGCCTTCCTAGATAAAACTAGCCTTCCTAGATAAAACTGGCCTTCCTAGATAAAACTAGCCCTCCTAGATAAAACTAGCCCTCCTAGATAAAACTGGCCTTCCTAGATAAAACTAGCCCTCCTAGATAAAACTAGCCCTCCTAGATAAAACTGGCCTTCCTAGATAAAACTAGCCTTCCTAGATAAAACCAGCGCTCCTAGATAAAACTGGCCTTCCTAGATAAAACTAGCCCTCCTAGATAAAACTAGCCCTCCTAGATAAAACTGGCCTTCCTAGATAAAACTAGCCTTCCTAGATAAAAATAGTCTTCGCAGATAAAACTAGTCTTCCTAGATAAAACTAGCCTTCCTAGATAAAACTAGCCTTCCTAGATAAAACTAGCCTTCCTAGATAAAAATAGTCTTCGCAGATAAAACTAGTCTTCCTAGATAAAACTAGTCTTCCTAGATAAAACTAGCCTTCCTAGATAAAACTAGCGCTCCTAGATAAAACTAGCCTTCCTAGATAAAAATAGTCTTCGCAGATAAAACTAGTCTTCCTAGATAAAACTAGTCTTCCTAGATAAAACTAGCCTTCCTAGATAAAACTAGCCTTCCTAGATAAAAATAGTCTTCGCAGATAAAACTAGTCTTCCTAGATAAAACTAGTCTTCCTAGATAAAACTAGCCTTCCTAGATAAAACTAGCCTTCCTAGATAAAACTAGCCTTCCTAGATAAAAATAGTCTTCGCAGATAAAACTAGTCTTCCTAGATAAAACTAGTCTTCCTAGATAAAACTAGCCTTCCTAGATAAAACTAGCGCTCCTAGATAAAACTAGCCTTCCTAGATAAAAATAGCCTTCCTAGATAAAACTAGCCTTCCTAGATAAAACTAGTCTTCCTAGATAAAACTAGCCTTCCTAGATAAAACTAGCGCTCCTAGATAAAACTAGCCTTCCTAGATAAAACTAGCCTTCCTAGATAAAACTAGCCTTCCTAGATAAAACTAGTCTTCCAAGATAAAACTAGCCTTACTAGATAAAACTAGTCTTCCTAGATAAAACTAGTCTTCCTAGACAAAACTAGCCTTACTAGATAAAACTAGTCTTCCTAGATCAAACTAGTCTTACTCGATAAAACTAGCCTTCCTAGATAAAACTAGCCTTCCTAGATAAAATTAGCCTTCCTAGATAAAACTAGCCTTACTAGATAAAACTAGCCTTCGTAGATAAAACTAGCCTTACTAGATAAAACTATTCTTCCTAGATAAAACTAGCCTTCCTAGATAAAGCTGGTCTTCCTAGACAAAGCTAGCCTTCCTAGATAAAACTAGCCTTCCTAGATAAAACTAGCCTTACTAGATAAAACTAGTCTTCCTAGATAAAACTAGCGTTCCTATATAAATATAGCCTTCCTAGATAAAACTAGCCTTCCTAGATAAGACTAGCCTTCCTAGATAAAACTGGTCTTCCTAGACAAAGCTAGCCTTCCTAGATAAAACTAGTCTTCTAGATAAAACTAGCCTTACTAGTTAAAACTAGTCTTCCTAGATAAAACTGGTCTTCCTAGATAAAATAGTCTTAATAAATAAAACTGGCCTTACTAGATAAAACTGGTCTTCCTAGATAAAACTAGCCTTCCTAGATAAAACTAGCCTTACTAGATAAAACTAGCCTTCCTAGATAAAACTAGTCTTCCTAGATAAAACTAGCATTCCTAGATAAAACTAGCCTTCCTAGATAAAACTAGCCCTCCTAGATAAAACTTGCCTTCCTAGATAAAACTAGCCTTCCTAGATAAAACTAGCGCTCCTAGATAAAACTAGTCTTCCTAGATAAAAATAGTCTTCGTAGATAAAACTAGTCTTCCTAGATAAAACTAGCCTACCTAGATAAAACTAGCCTTACTAGATAAAACTAGCCTTCCTAGATAAAACTAGCCTTCCTAGATAAAACTAGTCTTCCTAGATCAAACTAGTCTTCCTAGATAAAACTAGCCTTACTAGATAAAACTAGCCTTCGTAGATAAAACTAGCCTTACTAGATAAAACTATTCTTCCTAGATAAAACTAGCCTTCCTAGATAAAGCTGGTCTTCCTAGACAAAGCTAGCCTTCCTAGATAAAACTAGCCTTCCTAGATAAAACTAGCCTTACTAGATAAAACTAGTCTTCCTAGATAAAACTAGCGTTCCTATATAAATATAGCCTTCCTAGATAAAACTAGCCTTCCTAGATAAGACTAGCCTTCCTAGATAAAACTGGTCTTCCTAGACAAAGCTAGCCTTCCTAGATAAAACTAGTCTTCTAGATAAAACTAGCCTTACTAGTTAAAACTAGTCTTCCTAGATAAAACTGGTCTTCCTAGATAAAATAGTCTTAATAAATAAAACTGGCCTTACTAGATAAAACTGGTCTTCCTAGATAAAACTAGCCTTCCTAGATAAAACTAGCCTTACTAGATAAAACTAGCCTTCCTAGATAAAACTAGTCTTCCTAGATAAAACTAGCATTCCTAGATAAAACTAGCCTTCCTAGATAAAACTAGCCCTCCTAGATAAAACTTGCCTTCCTAGATAAAACTAGCCTTCCTAGATAAAACTAGCGCTCCTAGATAAAACTAGTCTTCCTAGATAAAAATAGTCTTCGTAGATAAAACTAGTCTTCCTAGATAAAACTAGCCTACCTAGATAAAACTAGCCTTACTAGATAAAACTAGCCTTCCTAGATAAAACTAGCCTTCCTAGATAAAACTAGTCTTCCTAGATCAAACTAGTCTTCCTAGATAAAACTAGCCTTACTAGATAAAACTAGCCTTCGTAGATAAAACTAGTCTTACTCGATAAAACTGGCCTTCCTAGATAAAACTGGCCTTCCTAGATAAAACTAGCCTTACTAGATAAAACTAGCCTTCGTAGATAAAACTAGCCTTACTAGATAAAACTAGCCTTACTAGATCAAACTAGTCTTCCTAGATAAAATTAGCCTTCCTAGATAAAACTAGCCTTCGTAGATAAAACTAGCCTTACTAGATAAAACTAGCCTTCGTAGATAAAACTATCCTTACTAGATAAAAATAGTCTTCGTTGATAATACTAGCCTTCCTAGATAAAACTAGCCTTCGTAGATAAAACTAGCCTTCCTGGATAAAACTAGCCTTACTAGATAAAACTAGCCTTCCTAGATAAAACTAGCCTTCCTAGATAAAACTAGCCTTCCTAGAAAAGACTAGCCTTCCTAGATAAAACTAGCCTTCCTAGATAAAACTAGCCTTCCTAGATAAAACTAGCCTTCCTAGATAAAACTAGCCTTCCTAGATAAAACTAGCCTTCCTAGATAAAACTAGCCTTCCTAGATAAGACTAGCCTTCCTAGATAAAACTGGTCTTCCTAGACAAAGCTAGCCTTCCTAGATAAAACTGGTCTTCCTAGACAAAGCTAGCCTTCCTAGATAAAACTAGTCTTCTAGATAAAACTAGCCTTACTAGTTAAAACTAGTCTTCCTAGATAAAACTGGTCTTCCTAGATAAAACTAGCCTTCCTAGATAAGACTAGCCTTCCTAGATAAAACTAGCCTTCCTAGATAAAACTAGCCTTCCTAGATAAAACTAGCCTTCCTAGATAAAACTAGCCTTCCTAGATAAAACTAGCCTTCCTAGATAAGACTAGCCTTCCTAGATAAAACTGGTCTTCCTAGACAAAGCTAGCCTTCCTAGATAAAACTAGTCTTCTAGATAAAACTAGCCTTACTAGTTAAAACTAGTCTTCCTAGATAAAACTGGTCTTCCTAGATAAAATAGTCTTAATAAATAAAACTGGCCTTACTAGATAAAACTGGTCTTCCTAGATAAAACTAGCCTTCCTAGATAAAACTAGCCTTACTAGATAAAACTAGCCTTCCTAGATAAAACTAGTCTTCCTAGATAAAACTAGCATTCCTAGATAAAACTAGCCTTCCTAGATAAAACTAGCCCTCCTAGATAAAACTGGCCTTCCTAGATAAAACTAGCCTTCCTAGATAAAACTAGCGCTCCTAGATAAAACTAGTCTTCCTAGATAAAAATAGTCTTCGTAGATAAAACTAGTCTTCCTAGATAAAACTAGCCTACCTAGATAAAACTAGCCTTACTAGATAAAACTAGCCTTCCTAGATAAAACTAGCCTTCCTAGATAAAACTAGCCTTCCTAGATAAAACTAGCCTTCCTAGATAAAACTAGCCTTCCTAGATAAGACTAGCCTTCCTAGATAAAACTGGTCTTCCTAGACAAAGCTAGCCTTCCTAGATAAAACTGGTCTTCCTAGACAAAGCTAGCCTTCCTAGATAAAACTGGTCTTCCTAGACAAAGCTAGCCTTCCTAGATAAAACTAGTCTTCTAGATAAAACTAGCCTTACTAGATCAAACTAGTCTTCCTAGATAAAATTAGCCTTCCTAGATAAAACTAGCCTTCGTAGATAAAACTAGCCTTACTAGATAAAACTAGCCTTCGTAGATAAAACTATCCTTACTAGATAAAAATAGTCTTCGTTGATAATACTAGCCTTCCTAGATAAAACTAGCCTTCGTAGATAAAACTAGCCTTCCTGGATAAAACTAGCCTTACTAGATAAAACTAGCCTTCCTAGATAAAACTAGCCTTCCTAGATAAAACTAGCCTTCCTAGATAAAACTGGTCTTCCTAGACAAAGCTAGCCTTCCAAGATAAAACTAGCCTTACTAGATAAAACTAGTCTTCCTAGATCAAACTAGTCTTCCTAGATAAAACTAGCCTTACTAGATAAAACTAGCCTTCCTAGATCAAACTAGTCTTACTCGATAAAACTAGCCTTCCTAGATAAAACTAGCCTTCCTAGATAAAATTAGCCTTCCTAGATAAAACTAGCCTTACTAGATAAAACTAGCCTTCGTAGATAAAACTATTCTTCCTAGATAAAACTAGCCCTACTAGATAAAACTAGCCTTACAAGATAAGACTAGTCTTCCTAGACAAAACTAGCCTTCCTAGATAAAACTAGCATTCCTAGATAAAACTAGCCTTACTAGATAAAACTAGTCTTCCTAAATAAAACTAGCCTTACTAGATAAAACTGGCCTTCCTAGATAAAACTAGCCTTCCTAGACAAAACTAGCCTTCCTAGTTAAAACTAGCCTTCCTAGTAAAACTAGCCTTCCTAGATAAAACTAGCCCTTTTAGATAAAACTAGCCCTCCTAGATAAAACTGGCCTTCCTAGATAAAACTAGCCTTCCTACATAAAACTAGCCCTCCTAGATAAAACTAGCCCTCCTAGATAAAACTAGCCCTCCTAGATAAAACTAGCCTTACTAGATAAAACTAGCCTTACTAGATAAAACTAGCCTTACTAGATAAGACTAGCCTTACTAGATAAAACTAGCCTTCATAGATAAAACTAGCCTTCATAGATAAAACTAGCCTTACTAGTTAAAACTAGTCTTCCTAGATAAAACTAGTCTTCCTAGATAAAACTAGTCTTAATAAATAAAACTGGCCTTACTAGATAAAACTGGTCTTCCTAGATAAAACTAGTCTTCCTAGATAAAACTAGTCTTCCTAGATAAAACTAGTCTTAATAAATAAAACTGGCCTTACTAGATAAAACTGGCCTTACTAGATAAAACTAGCCTTCCTAGATAAAACTAGCCTTCCTAGATAAAATTAGCCTTCCTAGATAAAACTAGCCTTACTAGATAAAACTAGCCTTACTAGATAAAACTATTCTTCCTAGATAAAACTAGCCCTACTAGATAAAACTAGCCTTACAAGATAAGACTAGTCTTCCTAGACAAAACTAGCCTTCCTAGATAAAACTAGCATTCCTAGATAAAACTAGCCTTACTAGATAAAACTAGTCTTCCTAAATAAAACTAGCCTTACTAGATAAAACTGGCCTTCCTAGATAAAACTAGCCTTCCTAGACAAAACTAGCCTTCCTAGTTAAAACTAGCCTTCCTAGTAAAACTAGCCTTCCTAGATAAAACTAGCCCTTTTAGATAAAACTAGCCCTCCTAGATAAAACTGGCCTTCCTAGATAAAACTAGCCTTCCTACATAAAACTAGCCCTCCTAGATAAAACTAGCCCTCCTAGATAAAACTAGCCCTCCTAGATAAAACTAGCCTTACTAGATAAAACTAGCCTTACTAGATAAAACTAGCCTTACTAGATAAGACTAGCCTTACTAGATAAAACTAGCCTTCATAGATAAAACTAGCCTTCATAGATAAAACTAGCATTACTAGTTAAAACTAGTCTTCCTAGATAAAACTAGTCTTCCTAGATAAAACTAGTCTTAATAAATAAAACTGGCCTTACTAGATAAAACTGGTCTTCCTAGATAAAACTAGTCTTCCTAGATAAAACTAGCCTCACTAGATAAAACTAGTCTTCCTAGATAAAACTAGTCTTACTAGATAAAAGTAATCTTCCTAGATAAAACTAGCTTTACTAGATAAAACTGTCCTTCCTAGATAAAACTGTCCTTCCTAGACAAAACTAGCCTTCCTAGATAAAACTGGCCTTCCTAGACATAACTGTCCTTCCTAAAGAAAACTGGCCTTCCTAGACAAAACTAGCCTTCCTAGACAAACCTGGCCTTCCTAGATAAAACTGTCCTTCCTAGACAAAACTGTCCTTCCTAGACAAAACTAGCCTTGATAGACAAAACTAGCCTTCCTAGACAAACCTGGCCTTCCTAGATAAAACTGGTCTTCCTAGACAAAGCTAGCCTTCCTAGATAAAACTAGTCTTCTAGATAAAACTAGCCTTACTAGTTAAAACTAGTCTTCCTAGATAAAACTGGTCTTCCTAGATAAAATAGTCTTAATAAATAAAACTGGCCTTACTAGATAAAACTGGTCTTCCTAGATAAAACTAGCCTTCCTAGATAAAACTAGCCTTACTAGATAAAACTAGCCTTCCTAGATAAAACTAGCCTTCCTAGATAAAACTAGTCTTCCTAGATAAAACTAGCATTCCTAGATTAAACTAACCTTCCTAGATAAAACTAGCCCTCCTAGATAAAACTGGCCTTCCTAGATAAAACTAGCCTTCCTAGATAAAACTAGCGCTCCTAGATAAAACTAGTCTTCCTAGATAAAAATAGTCTTCGTAGATAAAACTAGTCTTCCTAGATAAAACTAGCCTACCTAGCTAAAACTAGCCTTACTAGATAAAACTAGCCTTCCTAGATAAAACTAGCCTTCCTAGATAAAACTAGTCTTCCTAGATCAAGCTACTCTTCCTAGATAAAACTAGCCTTACTAGATCAAACTAGTCTTCCTAGATAAAACTAGTCTTCCTAGATAAAACTAGTCTTCCTAGATAAAACTAGTCTTCCTAGATCAAACTAGTCTTACTAGATAAAACTAGTCTTCTTAGATCAAACTAGTCTTACTCGATAAAACTTGCCTTCCTAGATAAAACTAGCCTTCCTAGATAAAATTAGCCTTCCTAGATAAAACTAGCCTTCGTAGATAAAACTAGCCTTACTAGATAAAACTAGCCTTCGTAGATAAAACTAGCCTTACTAGATAAAACTAGCCTTACTAGATATAACTAGTCTTCCTAGATAAAATTAGCCTTCCTAGATAAAACTAGCCTTCGTAGATAAAACTAGCCTTACTAGATAAAACTAGCCTTCGTAGATAAAACTATCCTTACTAGATAAAAATCGTCTTCGTTGATAATACTAGCCTTCCTAGATAAAACTAGCCTTCGTAGATAAAACTAGCCTTCCTGGATAAAACTAGCCTTACTAGATAAAACTAGCCTTCCTAGATAAAACTAGCCTTCCTAGATAAAACTAGCCTTCCTAGATAAAACTGGTCTTCCTAGACAAAGCTAGCCTTCCAAGATAAAACTAGCCTTACTAGATAAAACTAGTCTTCCTAGATCAAACTAGTCTTCCTAGATAAAACTAGCCTTCCTAGATAAAACTAGCCTTCCTAGATAAAACTAGCCCTTTTAGATAAAACTAGCCCTCCTAGATAAAACTGGCCTTCCTAGATAAAACTAGCCTTCCTACATAAAACTAGCCCTCCTAGATAAAACTAGCCCTCCTAGATAAAACTAGCCCTCCTAGATAAAACTAGCCTTACTAGATAAAACTAGCCTTACTAGATAAAACTAGCCTTACTAGATAAGACTAGCCTTACTAGATAAAACTAGCCTTCATAGATAAAACTAGCCTTCCTAGATAAAACTAGCCTTCCTAGACAAAACTAGCCTTCCTAGTTAAAACTAGCCTTCCTGGTAAAACTGGCCTTCCTAGATAAAACTAGCCCTTTTAGATAAAACTAGCCCTCCTAGATAAAACTGGCCTTCCTAGATAAAACTAGCCTTCCTACATAAAACTAGCCCTCCTAGATAAAACTAGCCCTCCTAGATAAAATTAGCCTTACTAGATAAAACTAGCCTTACTAGATAAAACTAGCCTTACTAGATAAGACTAGCCTTACTAGATAAAACTAGCCTTCATAGATAAAACTAGCCTTCATAGATAAAACTAGCCTTACTAGTTAAAACTAGTCTTCCTAGATAAAACTAGTCTTCCTAGATAAAACTAGTCTTAATAAATAAAACTGGCCTTACTAGATAAAACTGGTCTTCCTAGATAAAACTAGTCTTCCTAGATAAAACTAGCCTCACTAGATAAAACTAGTCTTCCTAGATAAAACTAGTCTTACTAGATAAAAGTAATCTTCCTAGATAAAACTAGCTTTACTAGATAAAACTATCCTTCCTAGATAAAACTGTCCTTCCTAGACAAAACTAGCCTTCCTAGATAAAACTGGCCTTCCTAGACATAACTGTCCTTCCTAAAGAAAACTGGCCTTCCTAGACAAAACTAGCCTTCCTAGACAAACCTGGCCTTCCTAGATAAAACTGTCCATCCTAGACAACACTGTCCTTCCTAGACAAAACTAGCCTTGATAGACAAAACTAGCCTTCCTAGACAAACCTGGCCTTCCTAGATAAAACTGTCCTTCCTAGACAAAACTGTCCTTCCTAGACAAAACTAGCCTTCCTAGACAAACCTGGCCTTCCTAGATAAAACTGGGCTTCCTAGACAAAATTGTCCTTCCTAGACAAAACTAGCCTTCCTAGACAAACCTGGCCTTCCTAGATAAAACTGTCCTTCCTAGATAAAACTGTCTTTCCTAGAAAAAACTAGCCTTCCAAGATAAAACTGGCCTTCCTAGACATAACTGTCCTTCCTAAAGAAAACTGGCCTTCCTAGACAAAACTAGCCTTCCTAGACAAACCTGGCCTTCCTAGATAAAACTGTCCTTCCTAGACAAAACTGTCCTTCCTAGACAAAACTAGCCTTGATAGACAAAACTAGCCTCCCTAGATAAAACTAGCCCCCCTAGATAAAACTAGCCCTCCTAGATAAAACTGTCCTTCCTAGACAAAACTGGCCTTCCTAGACAAAACTAGCCTTCCTAGATAAAACTAGCCCTCCTAGATAAAACTAGCCTTCTTAGATAAAGGTAGCCTTCCTAGATAAAACTAGCCTTCCTAGATAAAACTAGCCTTCCTAGATAAAACTAGCCTTCCTAGATAAAACTAGCCTTCCTAGATAAAACTATCCTTCTTAGATAAAAGTAGCCTTCGTAGATAAAACTAGCCTTCTTAGATAAAAGTAGCCTTCCTAGATAAAACTAGCCTTCCTAGATAAAACTGGCCTTCCTAGACAAAGCTAGTCTTCCTAGATAAAACTGGCCCTCCTAGATAACACTAGCCCTCCTAGATAAAACTGGCCTTCCTAGACAAAACTGTCCTTCCTAGAGAAAACTATCCTTCCTAGACAAAACTAGCCTTGCTAGACAAAACTGCCCTTCCTAGATAAAACTAGCCCCCTAGATAAAACTAGCCTTCTTAGATTAAAGTAGCCTTCGTAGATAAAACTAGCCTTCTCTGATAAAAGTAGTCTTCCTAGACAAAACTGCCCTTCCTAGATAAAACTAGCCCCCTAGATAAAACTAGCCTTCTTAGATAAAAGTAGCCTTCGTAGATAAAACTAGCCTTCTTAGATAAAAGTAGCCTTCCTAGATAAAACTAGCCTTCCTAGATAAAACTGGCCTTCCTAGACAAAGCTAGCCTTCCTAGATAAAACTGTCCTTCCTAGACAAAACTGTCCTTCCTAGACAAAACTAGCCTTCCTAGACAAACCTGGCCTTCCTAGATAAAACTGGGCTTCCTAGACAAAATTGTCCTTCCTAGACAAAACTAGCCTTCCTAGACATACCTGGCCTTCCTAGATAAAACTGTCCTTCCTAGATAAAACTGTCTTTCCTAGACAAAACTAGCCTTCCAAGATAAAACTGGCCTTCCTAGACATAACTGTCCTTCCTAAAGAAAACTGGCCTTCCTAGACAAAACTAGCCTTCCTAGACAAACCTGGCCTTCCTAGACAAAACTGTCCTTCCTAGACAAAACTATCCGTCCTAGACAAAACTACCCTTCCTAGACAAAACTGCCCTTCCTAGATAAAACTAGCCCCCCTAGATAAAACTAGCCTTCTTAGATAAAAGTAGCCTTCGTAGATAAAACTAGCCTTCTTAGATAAAAGTAGCCTTCCTAGATAAAACTAGCCTTCCTAGATAAAACTGGCCTTCCTAGACAAAGCTAGTCTTCCTAGATAAAACTGGCCCTCCTAGAACACACTAGCCCTCCTAGATAAAACTGGCCTTCCTAGACAAAACTGTTCTTCCTAGACAAAACTATCCTTCCTAGACAAAACTATCCTTCCTAGACAAAACTGCCCTTCCTAGATAAAACTAGCCCCCCTAGATAAAACTAGCCTTCTTAGATAAAAGTAGCCTTCGTAGATAAAACTAGCCTTCTTAGATAAAAGTAGCCTTCCTAGATAAAACTAGCCTTCCTAGATAAAACTGGCCTTCCTAGACAAAGCTAGTCTTCCTAGATAAAACTGGCCCTCCTAGAACACACTAGCCCTCCTAGATAAAACTGGCCTTCCTAGACAAAACTGTTCTTCCTAGACAAAACTATCCTTCCTAGACAAAACTATCCTTCCTAGACAAAACTGCCCTTCCTAGATAAAACTAGCCCCCCTAGATAAAACTAGCCTTCTTAGATAAAAGTAGCCTTAGTAGATAAAACTACCCTTCTTAGATACAAGTAGCCTTCCTAGATAAAACTAGCCTTCCTAGACAAAACAGGCCGTCCTAGATAAAACTGGCCTTCCTAGACAAAACTAGCCTTCCTAGATAAAACTGCCCTTCCTAGACAAAACTGTCCTTCCTAGACAAAACTAGCCCTCCTAGATAAAACTAGCCTTCCTAGATAAAACTAGCCCTCCTAGATAAAACTGTCCTTCCTAGATAAAACTAGCCCTCCTAGATAAAACTAGCCCTCCTAGATAAAACTAGCCTTCCTAGAAAAAACTAGCCTTCCTTGATAAAACTAGCCCTCCTAGACAAAACTAGCCCTCCTAGATAAAACTAACCCTCCTAGATAAAACTGGCCTTCCTAGATAAAACAGCCTTCCTAGATAAAACTGGCCTTCCTAGATAAAACTGGACTTCCTAGACAAAACTGGCCTTCCTAGATAAAACTAGCCCTCCTAGACAAAATTAGCCCTCCTAGATAAAACTAGCCTTCCTAGACGAAACTAGCCTTCCTAGACGAAACTGGCCTTCCTAGACCATTCTGGCCTTCCTAGAAAACACTGGCATTCCTAGACAAAACTGGCCTTCCTAGACAAAACTGGCCTTCCTAGACAAAACTAGCCTTCCTAGACAAAACTGGTCTTCCTAGACAAAACTTGCCTTCTTAGATAAAACTAGCCTTCCTAGATAAAACTAGCCTTCGTAGATAAAATTAGCCCTCCTAGATAAAACTAGCCTTCCTAGACAAAACTAGCCTTCCTAGACAAAACTAGCCTTCCTAGATAAAACTTGCCTTCTTAGATAAAACTAGCATTCCTAGATAACACTAGCCTCACTAGATAAAACTAGTCTTCCTAGATAAAACTAGTCTTACTAGATAAAAGTAATCTTCCTAGATAAAACTAGCCTTCCTAGAAAAACTAGGCTTCCTAGATAAAACTAGCCTTCCTAGATAAAACTACTCATCCTAGATAAAACTAGCCTTACTAGATAAAACTAGCCTTCGTAGATAAAACTAGCCTTACTAGATAAAACTATTCTTCCTAGATAAAACTAGCCCTACATGATAAAACTAGCCTTACTAGATAAAACTAGTTTTCCTAGATAAAACTAGCCTTCCTAGATAAAACTAGCATTCCTAGATAACACTAGCCTCACTAGATAAAACTAGTCTTCCTAGATAAAACTAGTCTTACTAGATAAAAGTAATCTTCCTAGATAAAACTAGCCTTACTAGATAAAACTAGCCTTCCTAGATAAAACTATTCTTCCTAGATAAAACTAGCCCTACTAGATAAAACTAGCCTTCCTAGATAAAACTACTCATCCTAGATAAAACTAGCCTTACTAGGTAAAACTAGGCTTCCTAGATAAAACTAGCCTTCGTAGATAAAACTAGCCATCCTAGATAAAACTAGCCTTACTAGATAAAACTAACCTTCCTAGATAAGGCTAGCCTTACTAGATAAAACTGGCCTTCCTAGATAAAACTAGCCATCCTAGATAAAACTAGCCTTCCTAGATAAAACTAGCCTTCCTAGATAAAACTACTCATCCTAGATAAAACTAGCCTTACTAGATAAAACTAGCCTTCGTAGATAAAACTAGCCTTACTAGATAAAACTATTCTTCCTAGATAAAACTAGCCCTACTAGATAAAACTAGCCTTACTAGATAAAACTAGTTTTCCTAGATAAAACTAGCCTTCCTAGATAAAAGTAGCCTTCCTAGACAAAACTGGCCTTCCTAGATAAAACTAGCCCTCCTAGATAAAACTGGCCTTCATAGATGAAACTGGCCTTCCTAGACAAAACTGTCCTTCCTAAATAAAACTAGCCCTCCTAGATAAAACTAGCCCTCCTAGATAAAACTAGCATTCCTAGATAACACTAGCCTCACTAGATAAAACTAGTCTTCCTAGATAAAACTAGTCTTACTAGATAAAAGTAATCTTCCTAGATAAAACTAGCCTTCCTAGATAAAACTAGCGCTCCTAGATAAAACTAGCCTTCCTAGATAAAAATAGCCTTCCTAGATAAAACTAGCCTTCCTAGATAAAACTAGTCTTCCTAGATAAAACTAGCCTTCCTAGATAAAACTAGCGCTCCTAGATAAAACTAGCCTTCCTAGATAAAACTAGCCTTCCTAGATAAAACTAGCCTTCCTAGATAAAACTAGTCTTCCAAGATAAAACTAGCCTTACTAGATAAAACTAGTCTTCCTAGATAAAACTAGTCTTCCTAGACAAAACTAGCCTTACTAGATAAAACTAGTCTTCCTAGATCAAACTAGTCTTACTCGATAAAACTAGCCTTCCTAGATAAAACTAGCCTTCCTAGATAAAATTAGCCTTCCTAGATAAAACTAGCCTTACTAGATAAAACTAGCCTTCGTAGATAAAACTAGCCTTACTAGATAAAACTATTCTTCCTAGATAAAACTAGCCTTCCTAGATAAAGCTGGTCTTCCTAGACAAAGCTAGCCTTCCTAGATAAAACTAGCCTTCCTAGATAAAACTAGCCTTACTAGATAAAACTAGTCTTCCTAGATAAAACTAGCGTTCCTATATAAATATAGCCTTCCTAGATAAAACTAGCCTTCCTAGATAAGACTAGCCTTCCTAGATAAAACTGGTCTTCCTAGACAAAGCTAGCCTTCCTAGATAAAACTAGTCTTCTAGATAAAACTAGCCTTACTAGTTAAAACTAGTCTTCCTAGATAAAACTGGTCTTCCTAGATAAAATAGTCTTAATAAATAAAACTGGCCTTACTAGATAAAACTGGTCTTCCTAGATAAAACTAGCCTTCCTAGATAAAACTAGCCTTACTAGATAAAACTAGCCTTCCTAGATAAAACTAGTCTTCCTAGATAAAACTAGCATTCCTAGATAAAACTAGCCTTCCTAGATAAAACTAGCCCTCCTAGATAAAACTTGCCTTCCTAGATAAAACTAGCCTTCCTAGATAAAACTAGCGCTCCTAGATAAAACTAGTCTTCCTAGATAAAAATAGTCTTCGTAGATAAAACTAGTCTTCCTAGATAAAACTAGCCTACCTAGATAAAACTAGCCTTACTAGATAAAACTAGCCTTCCTAGATAAAACTAGCCTTCCTAGATAAAACTAGTCTTCCTAGATCAAACTAGTCTTCCTAGATAAAACTAGCCTTACTAGATAAAACTAGCCTTCGTAGATAAAACTAGCCTTACTAGATAAAACTATTCTTCCTAGATAAAACTAGCCTTCCTAGATAAAGCTGGTCTTCCTAGACAAAGCTAGCCTTCCTAGATAAAACTAGCCTTCCTAGATAAAACTAGCCTTACTAGATAAAACTAGTCTTCCTAGATAAAACTAGCGTTCCTATATAAATATAGCCTTCCTAGATAAAACTAGCCTTCCTAGATAAGACTAGCCTTCCTAGATAAAACTGGTCTTCCTAGACAAAGCTAGCCTTCCTAGATAAAACTAGTCTTCTAGATAAAACTAGCCTTACTAGTTAAAACTAGTCTTCCTAGATAAAACTGGTCTTCCTAGATAAAATAGTCTTAATAAATAAAACTGGCCTTACTAGATAAAACTGGTCTTCCTAGATAAAACTAGCCTTCCTAGATAAAACTAGCCTTACTAGATAAAACTAGCCTTCCTAGATAAAACTAGTCTTCCTAGATAAAACTAGCATTCCTAGATAAAACTAGCCTTCCTAGATAAAACTAGCCCTCCTAGATAAAACTTGCCTTCCTAGATAAAACTAGCCTTCCTAGATAAAACTAGCGCTCCTAGATAAAACTAGTCTTCCTAGATAAAAATAGTCTTCGTAGATAAAACTAGTCTTCCTAGATAAAACTAGCCTACCTAGATAAAACTAGCCTTACTAGATAAAACTAGCCTTCCTAGATAAAACTAGCCTTCCTAGATAAAACTAGTCTTCCTAGATCAAACTAGTCTTCCTAGATAAAACTAGCCTTACTAGATAAAACTAGCCTTCGTAGATAAAACTAGCCTTACTAGATAAAACTAGTCTTCCTAGATAAAACTAGTCTTCCTAGATCAAACTAGTCTTACTCGATAAAACTGGCCTTCCTAGATAAAACTGGCCTTCCTAGATAAAACTAGCCTTACTAGATAAAACTAGCCTTCGTAGATAAAACTAGCCTTACTAGATAAAACTAGCCTTACTAGATCAAACTAGTCTTCCTAGATAAAATTAGCCTTCCTAGATAAAACTAGCCTTCGTAGATAAAACTAGCCTTACTAGATAAAACTAGCCTTCGTAGATAAAACTATCCTTACTAGATAAAAATAGTCTTCGTTGATAATACTAGCCTTCCTAGATAAAACTAGCCTTCGTAGATAAAACTAGCCTTCCTGGATAAAACTAGCCTTACTAGATAAAACTAGCCTTCCTAGATAAAACTAGCCTTCCTAGATAAAACTAGCCTTCCTAGAAAAGACTAGCCTTCCTAGATAAAACTAGCCTTCCTAGATAAAACTAGCCTTCCTAGATAAAACTAGCCTTCCTAGATAAAACTAGCCTTCCTAGATAAAACTAGCCTTCCTAGATAAAACTAGCCTTCCTAGATAAGACTAGCCTTCCTAGATAAAACTGGTCTTCCTAGACAAAGCTAGCCTTCCTAGATAAAACTGGTCTTCCTAGACAAAGCTAGCCTTCCTAGATAAAACTAGTCTTCTAGATAAAACTAGCCTTACTAGTTAAAACTAGTCTTCCTAGATAAAACTGGTCTTCCTAGATAAAACTAGCCTTCCTAGATAAGACTAGCCTTCCTAGATAAAACTAGCCTTCCTAGATAAAACTAGCCTTCCTAGATAAAACTAGCCTTCCTAGATAAAACTAGCCTTCCTAGATAAAACTAGCCTTCCTAGATAAGACTAGCCTTCCTAGATAAAACTGGTCTTCCTAGACAAAGCTAGCCTTCCTAGATAAAACTAGTCTTCTAGATAAAACTAGCCTTACTAGTTAAAACTAGTCTTCCTAGATAAAACTGGTCTTCCTAGATAAAATAGTCTTAATAAATAAAACTGGCCTTACTAGATAAAACTGGTCTTCCTAGATAAAACTAGCCTTCCTAGATAAAACTAGCCTTACTAGATAAAACTAGCCTTCCTAGATAAAACTAGTCTTCCTAGATAAAACTAGCATTCCTAGATAAAACTAGCCTTCCTAGATAAAACTAGCCCTCCTAGATAAAACTGGCCTTCCTAGATAAAACTAGCCTTCCTAGATAAAACTAGCGCTCCTAGATAAAACTAGTCTTCCTAGATAAAAATAGTCTTCGTAGATAAAACTAGTCTTCCTAGATAAAACTAGCCTACCTAGATAAAACTAGCCTTACTAGATAAAACTAGCCTTCCTAGATAAAACTAGCCTTCCTAGATAAAACTAGCCTTCCTAGATAAAACTAGCCTTCCTAGATAAAACTAGCCTTCCTAGATAAGACTAGCCTTCCTAGATAAAACTGGTCTTCCTAGACAAAGCTAGCCTTCCTAGATAAAACTGGTCTTCCTAGACAAAGCTAGCCTTCCTAGATAAAACTGGTCTTCCTAGACAAAGCTAGCCTTCCTAGATAAAACTAGTCTTCTAGATAAAACTAGCCTTACTAGATCAAACTAGTCTTCCTAGATAAAATTAGCCTTCCTAGATAAAACTAGCCTTCGTAGATAAAACTAGCCTTACTAGATAAAACTAGCCTTCGTAGATAAAACTATCCTTACTAGATAAAAATAGTCTTCGTTGATAATACTAGCCTTCCTAGATAAAACTAGCCTTCGTAGATAAAACTAGCCTTCCTGGATAAAACTAGCCTTACTAGATAAAACTAGCCTTCCTAGATAAAACTAGCCTTCCTAGATAAAACTAGCCTTCCTAGATAAAACTGGTCTTCCTAGACAAAGCTAGCCTTCCAAGATAAAACTAGCCTTACTAGATAAAACTAGTCTTCCTAGATCAAACTAGTCTTCCTAGATAAAACTAGCCTTACTAGATAAAACTAGCCTTCCTAGATCAAACTAGTCTTACTCGATAAAACTAGCCTTCCTAGATAAAACTAGCCTTCCTAGATAAAATTAGCCTTCCTAGATAAAACTAGCCTTACTAGATAAAACTAGCCTTCGTAGATAAAACTATTCTTCCTAGATAAAACTAGCCCTACTAGATAAAACTAGCCTTACAAGATAAGACTAGTCTTCCTAGACAAAACTAGCCTTCCTAGATAAAACTAGCATTCCTAGATAAAACTAGCCTTACTAGATAAAACTAGCCTTACTAGATAAAACTGGCCTTCCTAGATAAAACTAGCCTTCCTAGACAAAACTAGCCTTCCTAGTTAAAACTAGCCTTCCTAGTAAAACTAGCCTTCCTAGATAAAACTAGCCCTTTTAGATAAAACTAGCCCTCCTAGATAAAACTGGCCTTCCTAGATAAAACTAGCCTTCCTACATAAAACTAGCCCTCCTAGATAAAACTAGCCCTCCTAGATAAAACTAGCCCTCCTAGATAAAACTAGCCTTACTAGATAAAACTAGCCTTACTAGATAAAACTAGCCTTACTAGATAAGACTAGCCTTACTAGATAAAACTAGCCTTCATAGATAAAACTAGCCTTCATAGATAAAACTAGCCTTACTAGTTAAAACTAGTCTTCCTAGATAAAACTAGTCTTCCTAGATAAAACTAGTCTTAATAAATAAAACTGGCCTTACTAGATAAAACTGGTCTTCCTAGATAAAACTAGTCTTCCTAGATAAAACTAGTCTTCCTAGATAAAACTAGTCTTAATAAATAAAACTGGCCTTACTAGATAAAACTGGCCTTACTAGATAAAACTAGCCTTCCTAGATAAAACTAGCCTTCCTAGATAAAATTAGCCTTCCTAGATAAAACTAGCCTTACTAGATAAAACTAGCCTTACTAGATAAAACTATTCTTCCTAGATAAAACTAGCCCTACTAGATAAAACTAGCCTTACAAGATAAGACTAGTCTTCCTAGACAAAACTAGCCTTCCTAGATAAAACTAGCATTCCTAGATAAAACTAGCCTTACTAGATAAAACTAGTCTTCCTAAATAAAACTAGCCTTACTAGATAAAACTGGCCTTCCTAGATAAAACTAGCCTTCCTAGACAAAACTAGCCTTCCTAGTTAAAACTAGCCTTCCTAGTAAAACTAGCCTTCCTAGATAAAACTAGCCCTTTTAGATAAAACTAGCCCTCCTAGATAAAACTGGCCTTCCTAGATAAAACTAGCCTTCCTACATAAAACTAGCCCTCCTAGATAAAACTAGCCCTCCTAGATAAAACTAGCCCTCCTAGATAAAACTAGCCTTACTAGATAAAACTAGCCTTACTAGATAAAACTAGCCTTACTAGATAAGACTAGCCTTACTAGATAAAACTAGCCTTCATAGATAAAACTAGCCTTCATAGATAAAACTAGCATTACTAGTTAAAACTAGTCTTCCTAGATAAAACTAGTCTTCCTAGATAAAACTAGTCTTAATAAATAAAACTGGCCTTACTAGATAAAACTGGTCTTCCTAGATAAAACTAGTCTTCCTAGATAAAACTAGCCTCACTAGATAAAACTAGTCTTCCTAGATAAAACTAGTCTTACTAGATAAAAGTAATCTTCCTAGATAAAACTAGCTTTACTAGATAAAACTGTCCTTCCTAGATAAAACTGTCCTTCCTAGACAAAACTAGCCTTCCTAGATAAAACTGGCCTTCCTAGACATAACTGTCCTTCCTAAAGAAAACTGGCCTTCCTAGACAAAACTAGCCTTCCTAGACAAACCTGGCCTTCCTAGATAAAACTGTCCTTCCTAGACAAAACTGTCCTTCCTAGACAAAACTAGCCTTGATAGACAAAACTAGCCTTCCTAGACAAACCTGGCCTTCCTAGATAAAACTGGTCTTCCTAGACAAAGCTAGCCTTCCTAGATAAAACTAGTCTTCTAGATAAAACTAGCCTTACTAGTTAAAACTAGTCTTCCTAGATAAAACTGGTCTTCCTAGATAAAATAGTCTTAATAAATAAAACTGGCCTTACTAGATAAAACTGGTCTTCCTAGATAAAACTAGCCTTCCTAGATAAAACTAGCCTTACTAGATAAAACTAGCCTTCCTAGATAAAACTAGCCTTCCTAGATAAAACTAGTCTTCCTAGATAAAACTAGCATTCCTAGATTAAACTAACCTTCCTAGATAAAACTAGCCCTCCTAGATAAAACTGGCCTTCCTAGATAAAACTAGCCTTCCTAGATAAAACTAGCGCTCCTAGATAAAACTAGTCTTCCTAGATAAAAATAGTCTTCGTAGATAAAACTAGTCTTCCTAGATAAAACTAGCCTACCTAGCTAAAACTAGCCTTACTAGATAAAACTAGCCTTCCTAGATAAAACTAGCCTTCCTAGATAAAACTAGTCTTCCTAGATCAAGCTACTCTTCCTAGATAAAACTAGCCTTACTAGATCAAACTAGTCTTCCTAGATAAAACTAGTCTTCCTAGATAAAACTAGTCTTCCTAGATAAAACTAGTCTTCCTAGATCAAACTAGTCTTACTAGATAAAACTAGTCTTCTTAGATCAAACTAGTCTTACTCGATAAAACTTGCCTTCCTAGATAAAACTAGCCTTCCTAGATAAAATTAGCCTTCCTAGATAAAACTAGCCTTCGTAGATAAAACTAGCCTTACTAGATAAAACTAGCCTTCGTAGATAAAACTAGCCTTACTAGATAAAACTAGCCTTACTAGATATAACTAGTCTTCCTAGATAAAATTAGCCTTCCTAGATAAAACTAGCCTTCGTAGATAAAACTAGCCTTACTAGATAAAACTAGCCTTCGTAGATAAAACTATCCTTACTAGATAAAAATCGTCTTCGTTGATAATACTAGCCTTCCTAGATAAAACTAGCCTTCGTAGATAAAACTAGCCTTCCTGGATAAAACTAGCCTTACTAGATAAAACTAGCCTTCCAAGATAAAACTAGCCTTCCTAGATAAAACTAGCCTTCCTAGATAAAACTGGTCTTCCTAGACAAAGCTAGCCTTCCAAGATAAAACTAGCCTTACTAGATAAAACTAGTCTTCCTAGATCAAACTAGTCTTCCTAGATAAAACTAGCCTTCCTAGATAAAACTAGCCTTCCTAGATAAAACTAGCCCTTTTAGATAAAACTAGCCCTCCTAGATAAAACTGGCCTTCCTAGATAAAACTAGCCTTCCTACATAAAACTAGCCCTCCTAGATAAAACTAGCCCTCCTAGATAAAACTAGCCCTCCTAGATAAAACTAGCCTTACTAGATAAAACTAGCCTTACTAGATAAAACTAGCCTTACTAGATAAGAC
Organism: Tenodera sinensis; assembly: GCA_030765045.1. Lineage (NCBI taxonomy): Eukaryota > Metazoa > Arthropoda > Insecta > Mantodea > Mantidae > Tenodera > Tenodera sinensis. Next base: position 129,540,555 of record CM060970.1, read on the forward strand.
TAGCCTTACTAGATAAAACTAGCCTTCATAGATAAAACTAGCCTTCCTAGATAAAACTAGCCTTCCTAGACAAAACTAGCCTTCCTAGTTAAAACTAGCCTTCCTGGTAAAACTGGCCTTCCTAGATAAAACTAGCCCTTTTAGATAAAACTAGCCCTCCTAGATAAAACTGGCCTTCCTAGATAAAACTAGCCTTCCTACATAAAACTAGCCCTCCTAGATAAAACTAGCCCTCCTAGATAAAATTAGCCTTACTAGATAAAACTAGCCTTACTAGATAAAACTAGCCTTACTAGATAAGACTAGCCTTACTAGATAAAACTAGCCTTCATAGATAAAACTAGCCTTCATAGATAAAACTAGCCTTACTAGTTAAAACTAGTCTTCCTAGATAAAACTAGTCTTCCTAGATAAAACTAGTCTTAATAAATAAAACTGGCCTTACTAGATAAAACTGGTCTTCCTAGATAAAACTAGTCTTCCTAGATAAAACTAGCCTCACTAGATAAAACTAGTCTTCCTAGATAAAACTAGTCTTACTAGATAAAAGTAATCTTCCTAGATAAAACTAGCTTTACTAGATAAAACTATCCTTCCTAGATAAAACTGTCCTTCCTAGACAAAACTAGCCTTCCTAGATAAAACTGGCCTTCCTAGACATAACTGTCCTTCCTAAAGAAAACTGGCCTTCCTAGACAAAACTAGCCTTCCTAGACAAACCTGGCCTTCCTAGATAAAACTGTCCATCCTAGACAACACTGTCCTTCCTAGACAAAACTAGCCTTGATAGACAAAACTAGCCTTCCTAGACAAACCTGGCCTTCCTAGATAAAACTGTCCTTCCTAGACAAAACTGTCCTTCCTAGACAAAACTAGCCTTCCTAGACAAACCTGGCCTTCCTAGATAAAACTGGGCTTCCTAGACAAAATTGTCCTTCCTAGACAAAACTAGCCTTCCTAGACAAACCTGGCCTTCCTAGATAAAACTGTCCTTCCTAGATAAAACTGTCTTTCCTAGAAAAAACTAGCCTTCCAAGATAAAACTGGCCTTCCTAGACATAACTGTCCTTCCTAAAGAAAACTGGCCTTCCTAGACAAAACTAGCCTTCCTAGACAAACCTGGCCTTCCTAGATAAAACTGTCCTTCCTAGACAAAACTGTCCTTCCTAGACAAAACTAGCCTTGATAGACAAAACTAGCCTCCCTAGATAAAACTAGCCCCCCTAGATAAAACTAGCCCTCCTAGATAAAACTGTCCTTCCTAGACAAAACTGGCCTTCCTAGACAAAACTAGCCTTCCTAGATAAAACTAGCCCTCCTAGATAAAACTAGCCTTCTTAGATAAAGGTAGCCTTCCTAGATAAAACTAGCCTTCCTAGATAAAACTAGCCTTCCTAGATAAAACTATCCTTCTTAGATAAAAGTAGCCTTCGTAGATAAAACTAGCCTTCTTAGATAAAAGTAGCCTTCCTAGATAAAACTAGCCTTCCTAGATAAAACTGGCCTTCCTAGACAAAGCTAGTCTTCCTAGATAAAACTGGCCCTCCTAGATAACACTAGCCCTCCTAGATAAAACTGGCCTTCCTAGACAAAACTGTCCTTCCTAGAGAAAACTATCCTTCCTAGACAAAACTAGCCTTGCTAGACAAAACTGCCCTTCCTAGATAAAACTAGCCCCCTAGATAAAACTAGCCTTCTTAGATTAAAGTAGCCTTCGTAGATAAAACTAGCCTTCTCTGATAAAAGTAGTCTTCCTAGACAAAACTGCCCTTCCTAGATAAAACTAGCCCCCTAGATAAAACTAGCCTTCTTAGATAAAAGTAGCCTTCGTAGATAAAACTAGCCTTCTTAGATAAAAGTAGCCTTCCTAGATAAAACTAGCCTTCCTAGATAAAACTGGCCTTCCTAGACAAAGCTAGCCTTCCTAGATAAAACTGTCCTTCCTAGACAAAACTGTCCTTCCTAGACAAAACTAGCCTTCCTAGACAAACCTGGCCTTCCTAGATAAAACTGGGCTTCCTAGACAAAATTGTCCTTCCTAGACAAAACTAGCCTTCCTAGACATACCTGGCCTTCCTAGATAAAACTGTCCTTCCTAGATAAAACTGTCTTTCCTAGACAAAACTAGCCTTCCAAGATAAAACTGGCCTTCCTAGACATAACTGTCCTTCCTAAAGAAAACTGGCCTTCCTAGACAAAACTAGCCTTCCTAGACAAACCTGGCCTTCCTAGACAAAACTGTCCTTCCTAGACAAAACTATCCGTCCTAGACAAAACTACCCTTCCTAGACAAAACTGCCCTTCCTAGATAAAACTAGCCCCCCTAGATAAAACTAGCCTTCTTAGATAAAAGTAGCCTTCGTAGATAAAACTAGCCTTCTTAGATAAAAGTAGCCTTCCTAGATAAAACTAGCCTTCCTAGATAAAACTGGCCTTCCTAGACAAAGCTAGTCTTCCTAGATAAAACTGGCCCTCCTAGAACACACTAGCCCTCCTAGATAAAACTGGCCTTCCTAGACAAAACTGTTCTTCCTAGACAAAACTATCCTTCCTAGACAAAACTATCCTTCCTAGACAAAACTGCCCTTCCTAGATAAAACTAGCCCCCCTAGATAAAACTAGCCTTCTTAGATAAAAGTAGCCTTCGTAGATAAAACTAGCCTTCTTAGATAAAAGTAGCCTTCCTAGATAAAACTAGCCTTCCTAGATAAAACTGGCCTTCCTAGACAAAGCTAGTCTTCCTAGATAAAACTGGCCCTCCTAGAACACACTAGCCCTCCTAGATAAAACTGGCCTTCCTAGACAAAACTGTTCTTCCTAGACAAAACTATCCTTCCTAGACAAAACTATCCTTCCTAGACAAAACTGCCCTTCCTAGATAAAACTAGCCCCCCTAGATAAAACTAGCCTTCTTAGATAAAAGTAGCCTTAGTAGATAAAACTACCCTTCTTAGATACAAGTAGCCTTCCTAGATAAAACTAGCCTTCCTAGACAAAACAGGCCGTCCTAGATAAAACTGGCCTTCCTAGACAAAACTAGCCTTCCTAGATAAAACTGCCCTTCCTAGACAAAACTGTCCTTCCTAGACAAAACTAGCCCTCCTAGATAAAACTAGCCTTCCTAGATAAAACTAGCCCTCCTAGATAAAACTGTCCTTCCTAGATAAAACTAGCCCTCCTAGATAAAACTAGCCCTCCTAGATAAAACTAGCCTTCCTAGAAAAAACTAGCCTTCCTTGATAAAACTAGCCCTCCTAGACAAAACTAGCCCTCCTAGATAAAACTAACCCTCCTAGATAAAACTGGCCTTCCTAGATAAAACAGCCTTCCTAGATAAAACTGGCCTTCCTAGATAAAACTGGACTTCCTAGACAAAACTGGCCTTCCTAGATAAAACTAGCCCTCCTAGACAAAATTAGCCCTCCTAGATAAAACTAGCCTTCCTAGACGAAACTAGCCTTCCTAGACGAAACTGGCCTTCCTAGACCATTCTGGCCTTCCTAGAAAACACTGGCATTCCTAGACAAAACTGGCCTTCCTAGACAAAACTGGCCTTCCTAGACAAAACTAGCCTTCCTAGACAAAACTGGTCTTCCTAGACAAAACTTGCCTTCTTAGATAAAACTAGCCTTCCTAGATAAAACTAGCCTTCGTAGATAAAATTAGCCCTCCTAGATAAAACTAGCCTTCCTAGACAAAACTAGCCTTCCTAGACAAAACTAGCCTTCCTAGATAAAACTTGCCTTCTTAGATAAAACTAGCATTCCTAGATAACACTAGCCTCACTAGATAAAACTAGTCTTCCTAGATAAAACTAGTCTTACTAGATAAAAGTAATCTTCCTAGATAAAACTAGCCTTCCTAGAAAAACTAGGCTTCCTAGATAAAACTAGCCTTCCTAGATAAAACTACTCATCCTAGATAAAACTAGCCTTACTAGATAAAACTAGCCTTCGTAGATAAAACTAGCCTTACTAGATAAAACTATTCTTCCTAGATAAAACTAGCCCTACATGATAAAACTAGCCTTACTAGATAAAACTAGTTTTCCTAGATAAAACTAGCCTTCCTAGATAAAACTAGCATTCCTAGATAACACTAGCCTCACTAGATAAAACTAGTCTTCCTAGATAAAACTAGTCTTACTAGATAAAAGTAATCTTCCTAGATAAAACTAGCCTTCCTAGATAAAACTATTCTTCCTAGATAAAACTAGCCCTACTAGATAAAACTAGCCTTCCTAGATAAAACTACTCATCCTAGATAAAACTAGCCTTACTAGGTAAAACTAGGCTTCCTAGATAAAACTAGCCTTCGTAGATAAAACTAGCCATCCTAGATAAAACTAGCCTTACTAGATAAAACTAACCTTCCTAGATAAGGCTAGCCTTACTAGATAAAACTGGCCTTCCTAGATAAAACTAGCCATCCTAGATAAAACTAGCCTTCCTAGATAAAACTAGCCTTCCTAGATAAAACTACTCATCCTAGATAAAACTAGCCTTACTAGATAAAACTAGCCTTCGTAGATAAAACTAGCCTTACTAGATAAAACTATTCTTCCTAGATAAAACTAGCCCTACTAGATAAAACTAGCCTTACTAGATAAAACTAGTTTTCCTAGATAAAACTAGCCTTCCTAGATAAAAGTAGCCTTCCTAGACAAAACTGGCCTTCCTAGATAAAACTAGCCCTCCTAGATAAAACTGGCCTTCATAGATGAAACTGGCCTTCCTAGACAAAACTGTCCTTCCTAAATAAAACTAGCCCTCCTAGATAAAACTAGCCCTCCTAGATAAAACTAGCATTCCTAGATAACACTAGCCTCACTAGATAAAACTAGTCTTCCTAGATAAAACTAGTCTTACTAGATAAAAGTAATCTTCCTAGATAAAACTAGCCTTACTAGATAAAACTAGCCTTCCTAGATAAAACTAGCCTTACTAGATAAAACTATTCTTCCTAGATTAAACTAGCCTTCCTAGATAAAACTAGCCTTCCTAGATAAAACTAGCCTTCCTAGATAAAACTACTGTTCCTAGATAAAACTAGCCTTACCAGATAGAACTAGCCTTCCTAGATAAAACTAGCCTTCCTAGATAAAACTAGCCTTACTAGATAAAACTAGCCTTCCTAGATAAAACTAGCCTTCCTAGATAAAACTAGCCTTCCTCGATAAAACTAGCCTTACTAGATAAAACTAATCTTCCTGGATGAAACTAGCCTTCCTAGATAAAACTAGCCTTCCTAGATAAAACTGGTCTTCCTAGACAAAACTAGCCTTCCTAGATAAAACTAGTGTTCCTAGATAAAACTAGCCTTACTAGATAAAACTAATCTTCCTAGATAAAACTAGCCTTACTAGATAAAACTAGCCTTCCTAGATAAAACTAATCTTCCTAGATAAAAGTAGCCTTCCTAGATAAAACTGGCCTTCCTAGATAAAACTAGCCATCCTAGATAAAACTAGCCTTCCTAGATAAAACTAGCCTTCCTAGATAAAACTACTCATCCTAGATAAAACTAGCCTTACTAGATAAAACTAGCCTTACTAGATAAACCTATTCTTCCTAGATAAAACTAGCCCTACTAGATAAAACTAGCCTTACTAGATAGAACTAGTCTTCCTAGATAAAACTAGTCTTACTAGATAAAAGTAATCTTCCTAGATAAAACTAGCCTTACTAGGTAAAACTAGGCTTCCTAGATAAAACTAGCCTTCGTAGATAAAACTAGCCATCCTAGATAAAACTAGCCTTACTAGATAAAACTAACCTTCCTAGATAAGGCTAGCCTTACTAGATAAAACTGGCCTTCCTAGGTAAAACTAGCCATCCTAGATAAAACTAGCCATCCTAGATAAAACTAGCCTTCCTAGATAAAACTAGCCTTACTAGATAAAACTAGCCTTCGTAGATAAAACTAGCCTTACTAGATAAAACTATTCTTACTAGATAAAACTAGCCTTCCTAGATAAAACTACTCATCCTAGATAAAACTAGCCTTACTAGGTAAAACTAGGCTTCCTAGATAAAACTAGCCTTCGTAGATAAAACTAGCCATCCTAGATAAAACTAGCCTTACTAGATAAAACTAACCTTCCTAGATAAGGCTAGCCTTACTAGATAAAACTGGCCTTCCTAGATAAAACTAGCCATCCTAGATAAAACTAGCCTTCCTAGATAAAACTAGCCTTCCTAGATAAAACTACTCATCCTAGATAAAACTAGCCTTACTAGATAAAACTAGCCTTCGTAGATAAAACTAGCCTTACTAGATAAAACTATTCTTCCTAGATAAAACTAGCCCTACTAGATAAAACTAGCCTTACTAGATAAAACTAGTTTTCCTAGATAAAACTAGCCTTCCTAGATAAAAGTAGCCTTCCTAGACAACACTGGCCTTCCTAGATAAAACTAGCCCTCCTAGATAAAACTGGCCTTCATAGATGAAACTGGCCTTCCTAGACAAAACTGTCCTTCCTAAATAAAACTAGCCCTCCTAGATAAAACTAGCCCTCCTAGATAAAACTAGCCTTCCTAGATAAAACTGTCCTTCCTAGACAAAACTGTCCTTCCTAGACAAAACTGTCCTTCCTAGACAAAACTAGCCTTCCTAGACAAAACTGGCCTTCCTAGATAAAACTGGCCTTCCTAGATAAAACTAGCCTTCCTAGACAAAACTGGCCTTCCTAGATAAAACTGGCCTTCCTAGATAAGACTAGCCTTCCTAGATAAAACTGTCCTTCCTAGACAAAACTGGCCTTCTTAGATAAAACTGGCCTTCCTAGATAAAACTAGCCTTCCTAGACAAAACTAGCCTTCCTAGACAAAACTAGCCTTCCTAGACAAAACTGGCCCTCCTAAATAATACTAGCCCTCCTAGATAAAACTAGCCTTCCTAGATAAAACTAGCTTTTCTAGATAAAACTGTCCTTCCTAGACAAAACTGGCCTTCCTAGACAAAACTAGCCTTCCTAGATTAAACTAGCCCCCCTAGAAAAAACTAGCCTTCCTAGACAAAACTAGCCTTCCTAGATAAAACTTGCTTTCTTAGATAAAACTAGCCTTCCTAGATAAAACTAGCCTTCGTAGATAAAATTAGCCCTCCTAGATAAAACTAGCCTTCCTAGATAAGACCAGCCTTCCTAGATAAAACTGTGCTTCCTAGATAAAACTGGCCTTCCTAGACAAAACTGTCCTTCCTAGATAAAACTGGCCTTCCCTGACAAAACTGGCCTTCCTAGATAAAACTGCCCTTCCTAGACAAAACTGGCCTTCCTAGATAAAACTGGCCTTCCTAGATAAAACTGCCCTTCCTAGATAAAACTGGCCTTCCTAGATAAAACTGGCTTTCCTAGATAAAACTGGCCTTCCTAGATAAAACTGGCTTTCCTAGATAAAACTGGTCCTCCTAGATAAAACGAGATTTCGTATCCAAAACTGTCCTTCCTAGACAAAGCTGTCCTTCCTAGACAAAACTGGCCTTCCTAGATAAAACTGTGCTTCCTAGACAAAACGGTCCTTCCTAGAAATATTGGCCTTCCGAGATAAGACTGCCCCACCTAGACAGAACTGTCCTTCCTAGAAATACTGACCTTCCTAGACAAAACTGTGCTTCCTAGACAAAACTGTCCTTCCTAGACAAAACTGGCCTTCCTAGATAAAACTGGCCTCCCTTAGACAAGGGTCCTCTCTACACAAGGGGCCTTCCTAGACAAGGGCCCTCTCTATACAAGGAAGGGCCCTTTCCTGGCAAGGGCCCCTCCTAGACAAGGTACCTTCCTAGACTAGGGTATTTCTTAGACAAGGGTCCTTCCTAGACAAGCTCCGTTCCTAGACATGGGCGCTTCCTAGACAAGGGCCCTTCCTAGAAAAGGGCCCATCCTAGACAAGGGCCCTTCCTAGAAAAGGGCCCTTCCTGAACAAGAGCCCTTCCTAGAAAAGGCCCCATCCTAGACAAGGGCCATTCCTAGACCAGGGTCCTTGCTAAACAAGGGCCCCTCCTAGACAAGGTCCCCCCCTAGACAAGGGCCCATCCTAGACAAAGTCACCCTCCTAGACAAGGGTGGCTGCTATAGCAATGGGTCCTACCTTTGTCTATGTCATACCTATAAGAGAAACCGACTTTTTGAACGGGGCCTCGGAGAGGTCCTCCGATGGTCTAGGAGTGTCGGCCGTGGTCCAAAACGTATAATTCCAGAGTTTGGTCACTCTCCGTGTAGCGGTTCCCACTTTTGGTTATTCTGTCTGCACGAGCGGTTCAAGACGGGTTGATTATGTAGTGGGGTACCTGGACTTGTAGCCTTACGTTTCGCAAGTTTTTCCAAAATTTGAACGGCTGGACGGAACTTTCTGAATTTCAGAATTGTTACGTTTATTGACACGGGGAACACGCCTGTACCGGTCCCGAGTCGCTGCGGTCCTCGGTTCGAGTTTTAGAAATTTTTGGCCATTTTTGATCCCTTCTTGGGAAGAAGCGAGAGGAGGGTTAAGAAAACTGACTGTTGGGTCGTGAAGCCCTTGGGGAGGACTACCGGAGTCGGTGGTCCGAGTTCGACCTCCCGCACCGAGTCGGGAGTAAAAGTGTTATATGTGTATAGCGTGCGCTACAGCAGGCGCGGGGGGATGTCCCGTGGTGGTTGGGTAGTGCCCTTGGGGCCGAAGCTTCACCTAACATTTGGCGGTTCTAACGCTATTAGGGCGCCGGGGAGAGCGTCCCGCTGTTTTGCCCGACTTTGGAAGCTTAGATCCGGGCAGGGCGGACAGGTTTAAGAAATTTGAGCACACGTGTGGAAAGCGGTCAAGGTGGACTACAACAGTTAGTGGTCCGAATTCGCGGATTTTGCGCCGTTCAAATTTTAGAAAATTTTGGCCATCTTACGAGAGGTGTGGGCGGGCCCCCGTCGGCGTGATTTCGAATGCAAAGGTGTATCTGGATAGCCCTGGAGAAGTACTACCCAGCTGTGGTGTCCGGGTTCGAATCCCGCGCACCGTTGGAGAGTAAATCGGTTTTTTGTTTATAGCGTGCGCTACCGCAGGCGCGGGGGGATGTCCCGCGGTGGGTGGGTAGTGCCCCTAGGGTCAAAGCTTCACCTAAAATTGGGCCGTTATACCTTGGTAGGATCGCTGGGAAATAGATGGTGTATTTTTGGCGGCAAAACCCCCACGTGTCCGTTAAACCAAGCGTAACGACTTTCCCGGCCAGCGCCTCAACAGAATGAAATTGACAATGGTCACGTGTTTTATAAAGGTCAAGACGCCCAAGTCGCTGCGGTCATCTGTTCGAATCTTGGAAATTATAGAATAATTAATGAATAGTTAATAAATAATTAATCATAGAACGTGTCAAAAGCATTTACAATTAAATGCGTAAAAAACATGTGCAGGTTTTTTCAAGTTTTGCTGTTAAAGTACGATACATCGACACTTACATAGTTGTTGTTATTATCATAATACATGTGCAAAATCATGCTTTTACAGACTGACTGTGTCATTGCTGCTTCAACGTTTGCATTTCTGTATGAGATAGCGGTCCAAGTAATAATACATTCTAACATGCACATTTAGCTTATTGGTAAACAATGTTGTTACTCGTCACGTGTCAAGTGTGTCAAATTTAAGATAAGCGAGCGACCTAATCACGGCGTACTACCCATTTTAATTCTTACATAGTAGACAACACACAGAATAACATCTATTTACATAAAGCAGCGTGATTGTTCAAATATATAATCAATTAGTTGGCTTTTTGTAGCTGCTGCCTGCTGCACGTCGTTGTTGTATTTTCAGCTTGATTCCCTCCTACTATCCAACAACACAACTGATTATTGATTTAAACATTCCTCTACAGAGATACTCTTTGAGGGAAGCTTCTTTAAAAAGCTCTGAAATTGCTAACATTTTCCTTTACATTACTGGGTAGAGAGAGCACTACCTATTTTAATTGTTTCACAATAAACACCTTTCTGGAAGCAAGGGAGTTTGGCATTGGGAATTTCCATGTTAGTTACTTGTAAAGCAATTCTGCTTATTAGCATAAAATTTGACAGTAATGCTCGATGCGTGTTGTATGAAGGGAGCAAACACATAGCAACTGGTTACGACTAGTCGCTACGGTCCGCGGTTCACAAATTTCGATATCGAACTTTCTCCCAGTGCACGTGTAACCCCTCTCGGAGAAACAAGCTAGTAACAATGTGCTGTTTGAATCAAGTTACTACTTTCCGGAGTTTACGTCTCCTAGGACAAGTGCCGTGTCTAGAGTCGAAGCCGCGGCCACCCGGGGACAGTAGGTAGCAGCGCCAAAAATATCAATGTCCCCTGAGTCTGTGTCTGAGTGCTGTCTGAGTCTGTCAGAGTCTGCCCAACCCAACCGGCTTCTACCCTCTATCTATACCACACCCGCAGACGTCCGTTCCGTGAAACGGGCCAATTAGCCGACTAGTGCCATCTGTGTGCAACACACAGCAACATTTTCACTTGTACTAGTACTACTTATGCACTACAGGGGCTGCTGCCATAGCCAGAAATACCCGACGTTGTCCGTGGTTTGATGATTTATCACTACAACATTTACACCTAGGTTCTACTTATCTAATAGTCTTGGGTTTCTTTGTTACTAGCTGAAATACCCGACGTTGTCCGTGGTTTGATGATTTATCACTACAACATTTAGAGTTAGGTTGTACATGTTCAATATCCTTGTGTTTCTTTGTTACTAGCTGAAATACCCGACGTTGTCCTGAAATTGTACAACTTTGCTAGAGACGCTGACAGTTGAATTTCAAGAGAGCTTACAAAGGTTTTAAATTACAGTTTTTTATTCTCGCAGCTGATCCATACCCTTGTTTGATAGGTTTCTGCCGGAAATGAAAAGGGACTGGTGGTTGGAATGGAGGGAGGGTGAAAATAATTTCCTAGTGCCGCACGTTCTACAGGAAAATGAGAAAAACACAAACGCTCAGCACATACCAGTTTTATTTTACAAATTGTGGAAAGGTGAACAGAACCTCGGCGACATTTCTAGAACTTGGTATGTACAGCGAGAGAATTGCACCGGACACAAATCTGGAAACGTATTTCCGTTGCAAAATTGCATTCCAAAGTTGCAGGGTTATTCTATAATTTGTTTACCTTACTGGCAAACCCACAAAATGAAGCATATCTTATTCAAGTTTATACTAGTTACCAGAGAAACAATCTGACGTGTTGCACTGCTATCTAAGTCTGTGTGTTCGATTATTGTGCGATCCCACACCTGACACCAACATTACTCGCTGGTAGCATTAGTTTATTTACAGAGTTTCAATGTTTACACCTCTTGCTTTTGCTAAAGAACCCTCTTTCTCCACCCATCCCTATCTATCCATTCCAGTTTTACTTTCTCTACTAGCAAGTAGATCAAGTATTGTACTCCACCGAAAACTTCGATGTCGAGATTTCAGCGGTAATATTTTGAAGCCCCCGAATCTAAAAACAAAAAAGCAATTCTAGAAATAAGTATGTATTTCAAGGATGCGAAACGAAGATTTTGAAGAAAATACCCTACCTTAAACTACCCTTTACCTGGAAAATTTTTCGAAAATTTTTATTTTCTTGAAAATGGCTCTAACGATTTTGATTAAAATTTCTTATGTTTGATATATTTTTATGACAAATGAAATGTATATCTTGAATTTTCTGGCTATAGCCCCTGTAGTGGTATTTACTCTGAACGACTTTTGCATAACTGGTAAACCGTTAGAGATAGACCAAATCATACTATACAAAAAATGTAGATCTTGCTAAAATACACAATTTATGTCTCAATAAATTTTCTTGTAGGGTGAGCCAGTTCGGAGATATTCCTGGTTATGTGTGTGAGTTTCGGAAAACTTAGAACTTTAGCGAAATGGAACAACGTTATTCATTTTTTATATGGTAAATGTGCAAAGACAAGAGAATCTCAAAGCTTTAAAATATTTGACTATCGCTCAAAGCCTTGTATTCTAATATTCTCCTTGTACCTACAAGGAAATAAGCACAAATGTTTATCTCAACTAACATGAAGAAGATATAGGAATAAGAGTTTGTAAGAATGGTTAGTACAAGAGTAGAGAAACTCATGTGAGTGCAACACATCAGATTTTTAAAGAAAGGTCCGTGAGCGTGTGACGTTTTTAATAATCTTTTATAGCAATACTTTATAAAGGAGTGAGTAGTACGACAAAATATCACGCAGTAACAGTTACGTGTAGGTACCTCAGAACCAGTTGTAAGGTTTTTCCTATACCTTGTGTGGAAGGGGCGTAGTGGATCTCCATCAAAGAGAGTTTCCAGACCAGTTAATCCATCATGACTATGAAGTTAAGACCAGATCCCTTCAGAGTGATGGATAGCAGCCAGGCAAATTCCCTCCCTCCCGAGAGATCCACCAGTTAGTTTCCTTCCATCCCTTTTCCACCTACATCAATCATAATGTTCCAAAGCGATAGGAGACAAAACCGAAAATAGTCATTATGTAGTATTGCACAAGTGGTTATCTTACTATTTATTTAAAAGTATTAAATATTACAACTTTCTCAACTGAATATTGTAGAGAAAGTCGTTCTTAGAAACTCTTCTATCTCTATCTTCTTCGTGTTAGTTGATATAAACATTTGTGCGATAATCAAATCTTTTAAAGCTTTGAGATTCCATTCTCATTGCAGGATTAACATATAAAAAAATGAACAACGTTGTTCCATTTCGCTGAAGTTCTAAGTTTTCCGAAACTCACACACATAACCAGGAATATCTCCGAAATGGCTCACCCTACAAGAAAATTTATTGAGACATAAATTGTATATTTTAGCTAGATCTACATTTTTTGTACAGTATGATTTGGTCTATCTCTAACGGTTTACCAGTTATGCAAAAGTCGTCCAAAGTAAATACGACTACAGGGGCTATAGCCAGAAAATTCAAGATATACATTTCATTTGTCATAAAAATATCTCAAACATATGACGTTTTAATCAAAATCGTTAGAGCCATTTTCAAGAAAATAAAAATCTTCGAAAAATTTTCCATGTAAAGGGTAGTTTAGGGTGGGGCTATTTTCTTCAAAATCTTCGTGTCGCATCCTTGAAATACATTAAACTTAAATACCATCTTTGGCTTGTAACCGAGTTTTCGTTTTTGAGTCATGCTGTCCGCAGACTGAGACAGACACACGCGGGCGCGGGCCTTTTTTCTAGAATTGTTTTTTTTTTTTTTTTTGTTTTTAGATTCAGGGGCCTCAAAATATTACCGCTCAAATCTCGACATCGAAATTTTCGGTGGAGCACAATACTTCATCTACTTGCTAGTAGAGAAAGCAATCGGTGGAGAAAGAGGGTTCTTTAGCAAAAGCAAGAGGTGTAAACATTGAAACTCTGTAAATAAATAAACTAATGTTAGTAGCGACTAATGTTGGTGTCAGGTGTGGGATCGCACAATGATCGAACACACAGACTTAGATAGCAGGTGCAACCATCTAGAAGGAAATTAACATGTTAGCTCAACTCATATTGATATTACTGATGCTCCAATTGGCTCATCTATTATTTAACGTGCCCTGATTGATTCACCTCCGAGATGGAATTCGCTGCAATGCAGAATATACCACAGTGCTTTACATGGCTGTCTGCTAACACACCGAGGTTTAGGAAGTCACACTGTATTGTCTACTCAGTCTTCATCTATACCGGCTGGAACAGAAGTGGTAGATCTAGGTATTTGGAACACATTTTGTATCTTATATTTTTGTCTCTCACCATTTCCTACGGAGATATTTTAGTTTTGTAGAAAACAAGCTGGCACTGCAGATTGTGCGTGTCACTTTCCCTAGCTGAGTACATAAAAACACAGTAACGGTGCGTCATGAGAACATAAACACATACCCTGCCTTGTCTTTCCGTGTTTGCTGTGCGGGTGCAGGCCAATCACAAGCGTTATCTCCCGAAATATTACACGAAAGCGAATGTGCTCGACCTGTTTATATCCACAAACAGGTCAATTCCCTGACCAAGCTCAACCGAAAATATGGCAGTGTACATCTTACAATTTCTGGGAATAGACTCTCAAGTCTTGTGTATCCTGAAATAATTTTAATACGGAATTACTAAATCTTAATAAGGAAACAGAACGCGATCCCACACCTGACACCAACATTACTCACTGGTAGCATTAGTTCATTTATTTACAGAGTTTCAATGTTTACACCTCTTGCTTTTGCTAAATAACGCTCTTTCTCCACCCATCCCTATCTATCCATCCAGTTTTACTTTCTCTACTAGCAAGTAGATGAAGTATTGTACTCCACCGAAAATTTTGATGTCGAGATTTCACCGGTAGTGTTTTGAGGCCCCAGAATATAATAAAAGCAATTCTAGAAAAGGAGGACTAGACTTCAGAGTCTATTCTCAGAAATTGTAAGATGTACAGTGCGATATTTTCAACTCTGATCCGCGCTGCCGAATTGGTCAGTCAAGAACTTACCATTTACTATGGCATTTATGTGCTGTAGGCAACTAAAGTTCAGATAGGAACTATTCTCTCATTAAAGTGCCAGTGTCTTGCGGTTGAACTTGTTTCGCAAACCTGAGAACGAGATACGTAACTTCCGTTCTTCCTTCGTTTCTTTTCATTATTATTTCCTGGTCTCCCTACACCATTTCTGCTCTAATATGTCCCGTCCTCCGCTCGCGGTGGGCAAAATGCTTTCTTAAATTAACTGCCATCAGTAAGGAATTCTTCTTTTATTTTTTCTGTTCTTTCCTTCCTTTTTTGTAGACCTTAAATTTTCATACATTGCCGGGCTTTTCCTTGGGATGTGAATGCACTGCATTAAATGAGAATTTAAATGAATTTAGACTCCCATAGAGTTCACTGTTTTATAGGAGAAACTTTTAGTATGAGTAATTAGCTATGTTCCGAGACTGGGTAATGTTTCATATTTACCAAAACACTGCAAGCAGATTTTCACGTTTTATTCCACATATATTAATAATGTAGCTTTAGAAACAATAAGTGACACAGATAATGTTATTTATTTGTATGAATATCTATAAAGTGCACTTGATTGAGGCAAGGTGCACAAATTTGAGGAATCGAAAGAACTGGTGTCGACGCGCCAAGGAGCCTTTTTCTGCTGCTCATCTGTTCCCTGTTGCCAACATCGCCACAAGCACGCTGTGTTGCGAGTTGCCCCGTTAATGTCTTATATCTCTTTCTCTACTCCTTTTATAAAGAATTTTCCTGAAAAATCGCGATTTAACACACAAAAAATCATTTTTATTCCCTCTTTTACAAATAACATACAATCTTCCGTGTGTTTTGTAACAGGGTTGGGAAACCACTTGTAACAGTGTACGTTGGGTGCCACTTTTGTGACAGTCTCTTTTCTGTCACATGAAATACCCGGTAGCTCATCCGGTGAAGTAGCTGCCTCTGCGCTGTACGCCGTTAGGTTGATTTTGTTTGGGACTCGATACCGGGACTTAGGTTGGCATGAGTGGGATATTTCTCAGGCGCGAGAAATATTGACTATCGTAAATTTGACTATCGTACAAATACTTTTAACATAAAACTAACATTTCGCCAAAGCTTATTTCTCAAATAACACGAAAACCAGTGATGCCATCTCAACAAACGAAACACACGTTTGAAGCTCTCCTTAAGGACCATCAACCACAACTAGAACGTCCTGCTAGAGCAAATACTTTTAACATAAAACTAACATTTCGCCAAAGCTTATTTCTCAAATAACACGAAAACCAGTGATGCCATCTCAACAAACGAAACACACGTTTGAAGCTCTCCTTGAGGACCATCAACCACAACTAGAACGTCCTGCTAGAGCAAATACTTTTAACATAAAACTAACATTTCGCCAAAGCTTATTTCTCAAATAACACGAAAACCAGTGATGCCATCTCAACAAACGAAACACACGTTTGAAGCTCTCCTTAAGGACCATCAACCACAACTAGAACGTCCTGCTAGCGCAAATACTTTTAACATAAAACTAACATTTCGCCAAAGCTTATTTCTCAAATAACTCGAGAACCAGTGATGCCATCTCAACAAACGAAACACACGTTTGAAGCCCTCCTTGAGGCGCATCAACCCACAACTCGAACGTCCTGCTAGAGCAAATACTTTTAACATAAAACTAACATTTCGGCAAAGCTTATTTCTCAAATAACTCGAGAACCAGTGATGCCATCTCAACAAACGAAACACACATTTGAAGCCCTCCTTGAGGACCATCAGCCCACAACTCGAACGTCCTGCTAGAGCAAATACTTTTAACATAAAACTAACATTTCGCCAAAGCTTATTTCTCAAATAACACGAAAACCAGTGATGCCATCTCAACAAACGAAACACACATTTGAAGCCCTCCTTGAGGCGCATCAGCCCACAACTCGAACGTCCTGCTAGAGCAAATACTTTTAACATAAAACTAACATTTCGCCAAAGCTTATTTCTCAAATAACACGAAAACCAGTGATGCCATCTCAACAAACGAAACACACGTTTGAAGCTCTCCTTAAGGACCATCAACCACAACTAGAACGTCCTGCTAGAGCAAATACTTTTAACATAAAACTAACATTTCGCCAAAGCTTATTTCTCAAATAACACGAAAACCAGTGATGCCATCTCAACAAACGAAACACACGTTTGAAGCTCTCCTTGAGGACCATCAACCACAACTAGAACGTCCTGCTAGAGCAAATACTTTTAACATAAAACTAACATTTCGCCAAAGCTTATTTCTCAAATAACACGAAAACCAGTGATGCCATCTCAACAAACGAAACACACGTTTGAAGCTCTCCTTAAGGACCATCAACCACAACTAGAACGTCCTGCTAGCGCAAATACTTTTAACATAAAACTAACATTTCGCCAAAGCTTATTTCTCAAATAACTCGAGAACCAGTGATGCCATCTCAACAAACGAAACACACGTTTGAAGCCCTCCTTGAGGCGCATCAACCCACAACTCGAACGTCCTGCTAGAGCAAATACTTTTAACATAAAACTAACATTTCGGCAAAGCTTATTTCTCAAATAACTCGAGAACCAGTGATGCCATCTCAACAAACGAAACACACGTTTGAAGCTCTCCTTGAGGACCATCAACCCACAACTAGAACGTCCTGCTAGAGCAAATACTTTTAACATAAAACTAACATTTCGGCAAAGCTTATTTCTCAAATAACACGAAAACCAGTGATGCCATCTCAACAAACGAAACACACGTTTGAAGCTCTCCTTAAGGACCATCAACCACAACTAGAACGTCCTGCTAGCGCAAATACTTTTAACATAAAACTAACATTTCGCCAAAGCTTATTTCTCAAATAACTCGAGAACCAGTGATGCCATCTCAACAAACGAAACACACGTTTGAAGCCCTCCTTGAGGCGCATCAACCCACAACTCGAACGTCCTGCTAGAGCAAATACTCTTAACATAAAACTAACATTTCGGCAAAGCTTATTTCTCAAATAACTCGAGAACCAGTGATGCCATCTCAACAAACGAAACACACGTTTGAAGCTCTCCTTAAGGACCATCAGCCCACAACTCGAACGTCCTGCTAGCGCAAATACTTTTAACATAAAACTAACATTTCGCCAAAGCTTATTTCTCAAATAACTCGAGAACTCGCCTTCTTGTTTAAACTGGCCTTCCTAGACAAAACTAGCCTTCCTAGACAAAACTAGCCCTCCTAGATAAAACTGGCCTTCCTAGATAAAACTAGCCTTCCTAGATAAAACTAGCGCTCCTAGATAAAATTAGCCTTACTAGATAAAACTAGCCTTCCTAGATAAAATTAGCCTTCCTAGATAAAACTAGCCTTCCTAGATGAAACTAGCCTTACTAGATAAAACTAGCCTTCCTAGATAAAACTAGCCTTACTAGATAACACTAGCCTTCCTAGATAAAATTAGCCTTACTAGATAAAACTAGCCTTCCTAGATGAAACTAGCCTTACTAGATAAAACTAGCCTTCCTAGATAAAACTAGCCTTACTAGATAACACTAGCCTTCCTAGATAAAATTAGCCTTACTAGATCAAACTAGCCTTCCTAGATAAAACTAGCCTTACTAGATAAAACTAGTCTTCCTAGATCAAACTAGTCTTACTCGATAAAACTAGTCTTCCTAGATCAAACTAGTCTTACTCGATAAAACTAGCCTTCCTAGATAAAACTAGCCTTCCTAGATAAAATTAGCCTTCCTAGATAACACTAGCCTCACTAGATAAAATTAGCCTTCCTAGATAAAACTAGCCTTACTAGATAAAACTAGCCTTCCTAGATAAAACTAGCCTTCCTAGATGAAACTAGCCTTACTAGATAAAACTAGCCTTCCTAGATAAAATTAGCCTTCCTAGATAACACTAGCCTCACTAGATAAAATTAGCCTTACTAGATCAAACTAGCCTTCCTAGATAAAACTAGCCTTCCTAGATAAAATTAGCCTTCCTAGATAACACTAGCCTCACTAGATAAAATTAGCCTTCCTAGATAAAACTAGCCTTACTAGATAAAACTAGCCTTCCTAGATAAAACTAGCCTTCCTAGATGAAACTAGCCTTACTAGATAAAACTAGCCTTCCTAGATAAAATTAGCCTTCCTAGATAACACTAGCCTCACTAGATAAAATTAGCCTTACTAGATCAAACTAGCCTTCCTAGATAAAACTAGCCTTACTAGATAAAACTAGCCTTCCTAGATCAAACTAGCCTTACTAGATAAAACTAGCCTTCCTAGATAAAACTAGCCTTACTAGATCAAACTAGCCTTCCTAGATAAAATTAGCCTTCCTAGATAACACTAGCCTCACTAGATAAAATTAGCCTTCCTAGATAAAACTAGCCTTACTAGATAAAACTAGCCTTCCTAGATAAAACTAGCCTTACTAGATAAAACTAGCCTTCCTAGATCAAACTAGCCTTACTAGATAAAACTAGTCTTCGTAGATAAAATTAGCCTTCCTAGATCAAACTAGCCTTACTAGATAAAACTAGTCTTCCTAGATAAAACTAGCCTTCGTAGATAAAACTAGCCTTCCTAGATAAAACTAGCCTCACTAGATAAAATTAGCCTTCCTAGATAAAACTAGCCTTACTAGATAAAACTAGCCTTCCTAGATAAAAGTAGCCTTCCTAGATAAAACTAGCCTTCCTAGATAAAACTAGCCTTCCTAGACAAAACTATCATTCCTAGACAAAACTAGCCTTCCTAGACAAAACTGTCCTTCCTAGATAAAACTAGCCCTCCGGATAAAACTAGCCTTCCTAGATAAAACTAGCCTTCCTAGATAAAACTAGCCTTCCTAGATAAAACTGTCCTTCCTAGACAAAACTAGCCTTCCTAGATAAAACTAGCCTTCCTAGATAAAACTAGCCTTCCTAGATAAAACTAGCCTTCCTAGATAAAACTAGCCTTCCTAGATAAAACTAGCCTTCCTAGATAAAACTAGCCTTCCTAGATAAAACTGTCCTTCCTAGACAAAACTATCCTTCCTAGATAAAACTGTCCTTCCTAGAAAAAACTAGCCCTCCTGGATAAAACTAGCCTTCCTAGATAAAACTAGCCTTCCTAGATAAAACTAGCCCTCCTGGATAAAACTAGCCTTATTAGATAGAACTAGCCTTCCTAGATAAAACTAGCCTTCCTAGATAAAGCTAGCCTTCCTAGATAAAACTAGCCTTCCTAGCTAAAACTAGCCTTCCTAGATAAAACTAGCCTTACTAGATAAAACTAGCCTTATTAGATAAAACTAGCCTTATTAGATAAAACTAGCCCTCCTAGATAAAACTAGCCCTCGTGGATAAAACTAGCCTTATTAGATAAAACTAGCCTTCCTAGATAAAACTAGCCCTCGTGGATAAAACTAGCCTTATTAGATAAAACTAGCCTTCCTAGATAAAACTAGCCTTCCTAGATAAAACTAGCCTTCCTAGATAAAACTAGCCTTCCTAGATAAAACTAGCCTTCCTAGATAAAACTAGCCTTCCTAGATAAAACTAGCCTTCCTAGACAAAACTGTCCTTCCTAGACAAAACTAGCCTTCCTAGATAAAACTAGCCTTCCTAGATAAAACTAGCCCTCCTGGATAAAACTAGCCTTATTAGATAGAACTAGCCTTCCTAGATAAAACTAGCCTTCCTAGATAAAGCTAGCCTTCCTAGAGAAAACTAGCCTTCCTAGCTAAAACTAGCCTTCCTAGATAAAACTAGCCTTCCTAGATAAAACTAGCCCTCGTGGATAAAACTAGCCTTATTAGATAAAACTAGCCTTCCTAGATAAAACTGCCCTTCCTAGATAAAACTAGCCTTCCTAGATAAAACTAGCCTTCCTAGATAAAACTAGCCTTCCTAGATAAAACTAGCCTTCCTAGATAAAACTAGCCTTCCTAGATAAAACTAGCCTTATTAGATAAAACTAGCCCTCCTAGATAAAACTAGCCCTCCTAGATAAAACTGTCCTTCCTAGATAAAACTAGCCTTCCTAGATAAAACTAGCCTTATTAGATAAAACTAGCCTTATTAGATAAAACTAGCCCTCCTAGATAAAAGTAGCCTTCCTAGATAAAACTAGCCTTCCTAGATAAAGCTAGCCTTCCTAGATAAAACTAGCCTTCCTAGATAAAACTAGCCTTCCTAGATAAAACTAGCCTTCCTAGATAAAACTAGCCCTCGTGGATAAAACTAGCCTTATTAGATAAAACTAGCCTTCCTAGATAAAACTAGCCCTCCTAGATAAAACTAGCCTTCCTAGATAAAACTAGCCTTCCTAGATAACACTAGCCTTCCTAGATAAAACTAGCCTTCCTAGATAAAACTAGCCTTATTAGATAAAACTAGCCTTCCTAGACAAAACTAGCCTTCCTAGATAAAACTAGCCTTCCTAGATAAAACTAGCCTTCCTAGATAAAACTAGCCTTCCTAGATAAAACTAGCCTTATTAGATAAAACTAGCCCTCCTAGATAAAACTGGCCTTCCTAGATAAAACTAGCCTTCCTAGATAAAACTGGCCTTCCTAGATAAAACTAGCCTTCCTAGATAAAACTAGCCTTCCTAGATGAAACTGTCCTTCCTAGATAAAACTAGCCTTCCTAGATAAAACTAGCCTTATTAGATAAAACTAGCCTTATTAGATAAAACTAGCCCTCCTAGATAAAACTAGCCCTCCTAGATAAAACTGGCCTTCCTAGATAAAACTAGCCTTCCTAGATAAAACTAGCCTTCCTAGATAAAACTAGCCCTCCTAGATAAAGCTAGCCTTCCTAGATAAAACTAGCCTTATTAGATAAAACTAGCCTTATTAGATAAAACTAGCCCTTCTAGATAAAACTAGCCTTCCTAGATAAAACTAGCCCTCCTAGATAAAGCTAGCCTTCCTAGATAAAACTAGCCTTATTAGATAAAACTAGCCTTATTAGATAAAACTAGCCTTCCTAGATAAAACTAGCCTTCCTAGATAAAGCTAGCCTTCCTAGATAAAACTAGCCTTCCTAGATAAAACTAGCCTTCCTAGATAAAACTAGCCTTATTAGATAAAACTAGCCTTCCTAGATAAAACTAGCCTTCCTAGATAAAAGTAGCCTTCCTAGATAAAACTAGCCTTCCTAGATAAAACTAGCCTTCCTAGATAAAACTAGCCTTCCTAGATAAAACTGTCCTTCCTAGGCAAAACTGTCCTTCCTAAATGAAACTAGCCCTCCTAGATAAAACTAGCCCTCCTAGATAAAACTAGCCTTCCTAAATAAAACTGTCCTTCCTAGACAAAACTGTCCTTCCTAGACAAAACTGTTCTTCCTAGACAAAACTGTCCTTCCTAGACAAAACCAGCCTTCCTAGACAAAACTGGCCTTCCTAGATAAAACTGGCCTTCCTAGATAAAACTGGCCTTCCTAGAGAAAACTAGCCTTCCTAGACAAAACTGGCCTTCCTAGATAAAACTGGCCTTCCTATACAAAACTAGCCTTCCTAGATAAAACAAGCCTTCCTAGATAAAACTAGCCTTCCTAGACAAAACTGTCCTTCCTAGACAAAACTGGCCTTCTTAGATAAAACTGGCCTTCCTAGATAAAACTAGCCTTCCTAGACAAAACTGGCCTTCCTAGACAAAACTAGCCTTCCTAGACAAAACTGGCCCTCCTAGATAAAACTAGCCCTCCTAGATAAAACTAGCCTTCCTAGATAAAACTAGCTTTCCTAGATAAAACTGTCCTTCCTAGAAAAAACTAGCCTTCCTAGATAAAACTAGCCTTCCTAGACAAAACTAGCCTTCCTAGATAAAACTAGCCTTCCTAGATAAAACTAGCCTTCCTAGATAAAACTAGCCTTCCTAGATAAAACTAGCCCTCCTAGAAAAAACTAGCCTTCCTAGGTAAAACTGTCCTTCCTAGACAAAACTGGCCTTCCTAGACAAAACTAGCCTTCCTAGACAAAACTTGCCCTCCTACATAAAACTAGCCTTCCTAGATAAAACTGGCCTTCCTAGACAAAACTGGCCTTCCTAGATAAAACTGGCCTTCCTAGATAAAACTGGCCTTCCTAGATAAAACTGGCCTTCCTAGATAAAACTAGCCTTCCTAGATAAAACTAGCCTTATTAGATAAAACTAGCCCTCCTAGATAAAACTAGCCTTCCTAGATAAAACTAGCCTTCCTAGATAAAACTAGCCTTCCTAGATAAAACTAGCCCTCCTAGACAAAACTGGCCTTCCTAGACAAAACTAGCCTTCCTAGACAAAACTTGCCCTCCTACATAAAACTAGCCTTCCTAGATAAAACTAGCCTTCCTAGATAAAACTAGCCTTCCTAGATAAAACTGTCCTTCCTAGACAAAACTGTCCTTCCTAAATGAAACTAGCCCTCCTAGATAAAACTAGCCCTCCTAGATAAAAGTAGCCTTCCTAAATAAAACTGTCCTTCCTAGACAAAACTGTCCTTCCTAGACAAAACTGTTCTTCCTAGACAAAACTGTCCTTCCTAAACAAAACTAGCCTTCCTAGACAAAACTGGCCTTCCTAGATAAAACTGGCCTTCCTAGATAAAACTGGCCTTCCTAGAGAAAACTAGCCTTCCTAGACAAAACTGGCCTTCCTAGATAAAACTGGCCTTCCTATACAAAACTAGCCTTCCTAGATAAAACAAGCCTTCCTAGATAAAACTAGCCTTCCTAGATAAAACTGTCCTTCCTAGACAAAACTGGCCTTCTTAGATAAAACTGGCCTTCCTAGATAAAACTAGCCTTCCTAGACAAAACTGGCCTTCCTAGACAAAACTAGCCTTCCTAGACAAAACTGACCCTCCTAGATAAAACTAGCCCTCCTAGATAAAACAAGCCTTCCTAGATAAAACTAGCTTTCCTAGATAAAACTGTCCTTCCTAGACAAAACTGGCCTTCCTAGACAAAACTAGCCTTCCTAGATAAAACTAGCCTTCCTAGACAAAACTAGCCTTCCTAGATAAAACTAGCCTTCCTAGATAAAACTTGCCTTCTTAGATAAAACTAGCCTTCCTAGATAAAACTAGCCTTCCTAGATAAAACCAGCCTTCCTAGATAAAACTGTCCTTCCTAGATAAAACTGGCCTTCCTAGACAAAACGGTCCTTCCTAGATTAAACTGGCCTTCCTAGACAAAACTGGCCTTCCTAGACAAAACTGGCCTTGCTAGATAAAACTGCCCTTCCTAGACAAAACTGGCCTTCCTAGATAAAACTGGCCTTCCTAGATAAAACTGGCCTTCCTAGATAAAACTGGTCCTCCTAGATAAAACTGGCCTTCCTAGATAAAACTGGCTTTCCTAGATAAAACTGGTCCTCCTAGATAAAACGAGATTTCGTATCCAAAACTGTCCTTCCTAGACAAAACTTGCCTTCCTAGATAAAACTGTCCTTCCTAGACAAAACTGTCCTTCCTAGACAAAGCTGTCCTTCCTAGACAAAACTGGCCTTCCTAGATAAAACTGTCCTTCCGAGACAAAACTGTCCTTCCTAGAAATATTGGCCTTCCGAGATAAAACTGCCCCACCTAGACAGAACTGTCCTTCCTAGAAATACTGACCTTCCTAGACACAACTGTCCTTCCTAGACAAAACTGGCCTTCCTAGATAAAACTGGCCTCCCTTAGACAAGGGTCCTCTCTACACAAGGGGCCTTCCTAGACAAGGGCCCTCTCTATACAAGGAAGGGCCCTTTCCTGGCAAGGGCCCCTCCTAGACGAGGTACCTTCCTAGACTAGGGCATTTCCTAGACAAGGGTCCTTCCTAGACAAGCTCCGTTCCTAGACATGGGCGCTTCCTAGACAAGGGCCCTTCCTAGAAAAGGCCCCATCCTAGACAAGGGCCCTTCCTAGAAAAGGGCCCTTCCTGAACAAGGGCCCTTCCTAGAAAAGGCCCCATCCTAGACAAGGGCCATTCCTAGACCAGGGTCCTTGCTAAACAAGGGCCCCTCCTTGACAAGGTCCCCCCCTAGACAAGGGCCCATCCTAGACAAAGTCACCCTCCTAGACAAGGGTGGCTGCTATAGCAATGGGTCCTACCTTTGTCTATGTCATACCTATAAGAGAAACCGACTTTTTGAACGGGGCCTCGGAGAGGTCCGCCGATGGTCTAGGAGTGTCGGCCGTGGTCCAAAACGTATAATTCCAGAGTTTGGTCACTCTCCGTGTAGCGGTTCCCACTTTTGGTTATTCTGTCTGCACGAGCGGTTCAAGACGGGTTGATTATGTAGAGGGGTACCTGGACTTGTAGCCTTACGTTTCGCAAGTTTTTCCAAAATTTGAACGGCTGGACAGAACTTTCTGAATTTCAGAATTGTTACGTTTCTTTACACGGGGAACACGCCTGTACCGGTCCCGAGTCGCTGCGGTCCTCGGTTCGAGTTTTAGAAATTTTTGGCCATTTTTGATCCCTTCTTGCGAAGAAGCGAGAGGAGGTTTAAGAAAACTGACTGTTGGGTCGTGAAGCCCTTGGGGAGGACTACCGGAGTCGGTGGTCCGAGTTCGACCTCCCGCACCGAGTCGGGAGTAAAAGTGTTATATGTGTATAGCGTGCGCTACAGCAGGCGCTGGGGGATGTCCCGCGGTGGGTGGTTAGTGCCCAAGGTGCCGAAGCGTCACCTAACATTTGGCGGTTCCAGGGCTATTAGGGTGCCGGGGAGAGCGTCCCGCAGTTTTGCCCGACTTTGGAAGCTTTGATCCGGGCAGGGCGTATTGGTTTAAGGAATCTGAGCACACGTGTGGAAAGCGGTGGAGGTGGACTTCAACAATTAGTGGTCCGAATTGGCGGATTTTGCGCCATTCAAATTTTAGAAAATTTTGGCCATCTTACGAGAGGTGTGGGCGGGCCCCCGTCGCCGCGATTTCGGATGCGAAGGTGTGTCTGGATAGCCCTCGAGAAGTACTATCCAGCTGTGGTGTCCGGGTTCGAATCCCGCGCACCGTTGGAGAGTAAATCGGTTTTTTGTTTATAGCGTGCGCTACCGCAGGCGCGGGGGGATGTCCCGCGGTGGGTGGGTAGTGCCCCTAGGGTCAAAGCTTCACCTAAAATTGGGCCGTTATACCTTGGTAGGATCGCTGGGAAATAGATGGTGTATTTTTTGCGGCAAAACCCCCACGTGTCCGTTAAACCAAGCGTAACGAACGACTTTCCCGGCCAGCAGCACCTCAACAGAATGAAATTGACAATGGTCACGTGTTTTATAAAGGGCAAGACGCCCAAGTCGCTGCGGTCATCTGTTCGAATCTTGGAAATTATAGAATAATTAATGAATAGTTAATAAATAATTAATCATAGAACGTGTCAAAAGCATTTACAATTAAATGCGTAAAAAACATGTGCAGGTTTCTTCAAGTTTTGCTGTTAAAGTACGATACATCGAACCTTACATAGTTGTTGTTATTATCGTCATAATACATGTACAAAATTATGCTTTTACAGACAGACTGACTGACTGTGTCACTGGTGCTTCAACGTTTACATTTGCTGTATGAGAAAGCAGTCCAAGTTTTCGATATCCAAGTTTCTCCCAGTGCACGTATAACAACCCCTCTCGGAGCAACAAGGTAGTAACAATGCGCTGTTTGAGTCAAGTTACTACTTTCCGAGGAGGAGTTGACGACGTCTCCTAGGACAAGTGCCGTGTCTAGAGGTACCGCCGCCACCCGGGGACAGTAGGTAGCAGCGCCAAAAATTATCAGAGTCCCCTGGTCGTCTTCCTGAGTGCTGTCTTGCTGTCTGAGTCTGCCCATCCCGCCGGGTGCTGCCCGCTCACATATACCACAAACGCAGAGGCCTGGTCTCTGCCACGCGGCAATTAGCCAACTACTGCCATCTGTGTGCGTCTAGTCACAACATGTTCACTTGTAGTAGTACTACTTATGCACTACAGGGGCTGCTGCTGCTGCTGCTGCTGTAGCCACAACATTCAACATGTGCATTTCATTTGTCATAAAAATATCTCAAACATATGACATTTTAATCAAAACCGTTAGAGCCATTTTCAAGAAAATAAAAATTTTCGAAAAATTTTCCATGTAAAGGGTAGTTTAGCGTGGAGCTATTTTCTTCAAAATCTTCCTGTCGCATCCTTGAATGACAATAAACTTAAATACCATCTTTGGCTTGTAACCGAGTTTTCGTTTTTGAGTCATGCTGTCCGTAGACGGAGACAGACACACGCGGGCGCGGGCCTTTTTTCTAGAATTGTTTTTTTTTGTTTTTAGATTCAGGGGCCTCAAAATATTACCGCTCAAATCTCGACATCGAAATTTTCGGTGGAGCACAATACTTCATCTACTTGCTAGTAGAGAAAGCAATCGGTGGAGAAAGAGGGTTCTTTAGCAAAAGCAAGAGGTGTAAACATTGAAACTCTGTAAATAAATAAACTAATGTTAGTAGCGAGTAATGTTGGTGTCAGGTGTGGGATCGCATAATGATCGAACACACAGACTTAGATAGCAGGTGCAACCATCTAGAAGGAAATTAACATGTTAGCTCAACTCACATTGATATTACTGATGCTCCAATTGGCTCATCTATTATTTAACGTGCCCTGATTGATTCACCTCCGAGATGGAATTCGCTGCAATGCAGAATATACCACAGTGCTTTACATGGCTGTCTGCTAACACGCCAAGGTTTAGGATTTTACACTGTATTGTCTACTCAGTGTTCATCTATACCGGCTGGAACAGAAGTGGTAGATCTAGGTATTTGGAACACATTTTGTATCTTATATTTTTGTCTCTCACCATTTCCTACGGAGATATTTTAGTTTTGTAGAAAACAAGCTGGCACTGCAGATTGTGTGTGTGTCACTTTCCCTAGCTCAGTACATAAAAACACAGTAACGGTGCGTCATGAGAACATAAACACATACCCTGCCTTGTCCTTCCGTGTTTGCTGTGCGGGTGCAGGCCAATCACAAGCGTTATCTCCCGAAATATTACACGAAAGCGAATGTGCTCGACCTGTTTACATCCACAAACAGGTCAATTCCCTGACCAACCTCAACCGAAAATATGACACTGTACATCTTACAATTTCTGGGAATAGACTCTCAAGTCTTGTGTATCCTGAAATAATTTTAATACGGAATTACTAAATCTTAATAAGGAAACAGAACGCGATCCCACACCTGACACCAACATTACTCACTGGTAGCATTAGTTCATTTATTTACAGAGTTTCAATGTTTACACCTCTTGCTTTTGCTAAATAACGCTCTTTCTCCACCCATCCCTATCTATCCATCCAGTTTTACTTTCTCTACTAGCAAGTAGATGAAGTATTGTACTCCACCGAAAATTTTGATGTCGAGATTTCACCGGTAGTGTTTTGAGGCCCCAGAATATAATAAAAGCAATTCTAGAAAAGGAGGACTAGACTTCAGAGTCTATTCTCAGAAATTGTAAGATGTACAGTGCGATATTTTCAACTCTGATCCGCGCTGCCGAATTGGTCAGTCAGTCAAGAACTCACCATTTACTATGGCATTTATGCGCTGTAGGCAACTAAAGTTCAGATAGGAACTATTCTCTCATTAAAGTGCCAGTGTCTTGCGGTTGAACTTGTTTCGCAAACCTGAGAACGAGATACGTAACTTCCGTTCTTCCTTCGTTTCTTTTCATTATTATTTCCTGGTCTCCCTACACCATTTCTGCTCTAATATGTCCCGTCCTCCGCTCGCGGTGGGCAAAATGCTTTCTTAAATTAACTGCCATCAGTAAGGAATTCTTCTTTTATTTTTTCTGTTCTTTCCTTCCTTTTTTGTAGACCTTAAATTTTCATACATTGCCGGGCTTTTCCTTGGGATGTGAATGCACTGCATTAAATGAGAATTTAAATGAATTTAGACTTCCATAGAGTTCACTGTTTTATAGGAGAAACTTTTAGTATGAGTAATTAGCTATGTTCCGAGACTGGGTAATGTTTCATATTTACCAAAACACTGCAAGCAGATTTTCACGTTTTATTCCACATATATTAATAATGTAGCTTTAGAAACAATAAGTGACACAGATAATGTTATTTATTTGTATGAATATCTATAAAGTGCACTTGATTGAGGCAAGGTGCACAAATTTGAGGAATCGAAAGAACTGGTGTCGACGCGCCAAGGAGCCTTTTTCTGCTGCTCATCTGTTCCCTGTTGCCAACATCGCCACAAGCACGCTGTGTTGCGAGTTGCCCCGTTAATGTCTTATATCTCTTTCTCTACTCCTTTTATAAAGAATTTTCCTGAAAAATCGCGATTTAACACACAAAAAATCATTTTTATTCCCTCTTTTACAAATAACATACAATCTTCCGTGTGTTTTGTAACAGGGTTGGGAAACCACTTGTAACAGTGTACGTTGGGTGCCACTTTTGTGACAGTCTCTTTTCTGTCACATGAAATACCCGGTAGCTCATCCGGTGAAGTAGCTGCCTCTGCGCTGTACGCCGTTAGGTTGATTTTGTTTGGGACTCGATACCGGGACTTAGGTTGGCATGAGTGGGATATTTCTCAGGCGCGAGAAATATTGACTATCGTAAATTTGACTATCGTACAAATACTTTTAACATAAAACTAACATTTCGCCAAAGCTTATTTCTCAAATAACTCGAGAACAAGTGATGCCATCTCAACAAACGAAACACACATTTGAAGCCCTCCTTGAGGACCATCAGCCCACAACTCGAACGTCCAGCTAGCGCAAATACTTTTAACATAAAACTAACATTTCGCCAAAGCTTATTTCTCAAATAACACGAAAACCAGTGATGCCATCTCAACAAACGAAACACACATTTGAAGCCCTCCTTGAGGCGCATCAACCCACAACTCGAACGTCCTGCTAGAGCAAATACTTTTAACATAAAACTAACATTTCGGCAAAGCTTATTTCTCAAATAACTCGAGAACCAGTGATGCCATCTCAACAAACGAAACACACGTTTGAAGCTCTCCTTGAGGACCATCAACCCACAACTAGAACGTCCTGCTAGAGCAAATACTTTTAACATAAAACTAACATTTCGGGAAAGCTTATTTCTCAAGTAACTCGAGAACCAGTGATGCCATCTCAACAAACGAAACACACATTTGAAACCCTCCTTGAGGACCATCAACCCACAACTCGAACGTCCTGCTAGAGCAAATACTTTTAACATAAAACTAACATTTCGCCAAAGATTATTTCTCAAATAACTCGAGAACCAGTGATGCCACCTCAACAAACGAAACACACGTTTGAAGCCCTCCTTGAGGACCATCAGCCCACAACTCGAACGTCCTGCTAGAGCAAATACTTTTAACATAAAACTAACATTTCGCCAAAGCTTATTTCTCAAATAACTCGAGAACAAGTGATGCCATCTCAACAAACGAAACACACATTTGAAACCCTCCTTGAGGACCATCAGCCCACAACTCGAACGTCCAGCTAGCGCAAATACTTTTAACATAAAACTAACATTTCGCCAAAGCTTATTTCTCAAATAACTCGAGAACAAGTGATGCCATCTCAACAAACGAAACACACATTTGAAACCCTCCTTGAGGACCATCACCCCACAACTCGAACGTCCTGCTAGCGCAAATACTTTTAACATAAAACTAACATTTCGCCAAAGCTTATTTCTCAAATAACTCGAGAACAAGTGATGCCATCTCAACAAACGAAACACACATTTGAAGCCCTCCTTGAGGCGCATCAACCCACAACTAGAACGTCCTGCTAGCGCAAATACTTTTAACATAAAACTAACATTTCGCCAAAGCTTATTTCTCAAATAACTCGAGAACAAGTGATGCCATCTCAACAAACG
Source organism: Tenodera sinensis (assembly GCA_030765045.1). Classification (NCBI taxonomy): domain Eukaryota; kingdom Metazoa; phylum Arthropoda; class Insecta; order Mantodea; family Mantidae; genus Tenodera; species Tenodera sinensis. The sequence goes on from CM060970.1 coordinate 129,570,911, forward strand.
AAACACACATTTGAAACCCTCCTTGAGGACCATCAACCCACAACTCGAACGTCCAGCTAGCGCAAATACTTTTAACATAAAACTAACATTTCGCCAAAGCTTATTTCTCAAATAACTCGAGAACAAGTGATGCCATCTCAACAAACGAAACACACGTTTGAAACCCTCCTTGAGGACCATCACCCCACAACTCGAACGTCCTGCTAGCGCAAATACTTTTAACATAAAACTAACATTTCGCCAAAGTTTATTTCTCAAATACCTCAAGAACTCGCCTTGTTGTTTAAACTGGCCTTCCTAGACAAAACTGGCCTTCCTAGATAAAACTGGCCTTCCTAGATAAAACTGGCCTTCCTAGATAAAACTAGCCCTCCTAGATAAAACTAGCCTTACTAGATAAAACTGGCCTTCCTAGATAAAACTAGCCCTCCTAGATAAAACTAGCCCTCCTAGATAAAACTAGCCCTCCTAGATAAAACTGGCCTTCCTAAATAAAACTAGCCTTACTAGATAAAACTAGCCTTCCTAGATAAAACTAGCCTTCCTAGATAAAATTAGCCTTCCTAGATAAAACTAGCCTTCGTAGATAAAACTAGCCTTCCTAGATAAAACTAGTCTTCCTAGATCAAACTAGTCTTACTCGATAAAACTAGCCTTCCTAGATAAAACTAGCCTTCCTAGATAAAATTAGCCTTCCTAGATAAAACTAGCCTTCGTAGATAAAACTAGCCTTCCTAGATAAAACTAGCCTTCGTAGATAAAACTAGCCTTACTAGATAAAACTAGTCTTCCTAGATCAAACTAGCCTTACTAGATAAAACTAGCCTTACTAGATAAAACTAGTCTTACTAGATAAAACTAGCCTTCCTAGATCAAACTAGCCTTACTAGATAAAACTAGTCTTCCTAGATCAAACTAGCCTTACTAGATAAAACTAGCCTTACTAGATAAAACTAGTCTTCCTAGATCAAACTAGCCTTACTCGATAAAACTAGTCTTCCTAGATCAAACTAGCCTTACTAGATAAAACTAGCCTTACTAGATAAAACCAGCCTTACTAGATAAAACTAGTCTTACTAGATAAAACTAGTCTTCCTAGATCAAACTAGCCTTACTAGATAAAACTAGCCTTCCTAGATAAAACTAGCCTTCGTAGATAAAACTAGCCTTCCTAGATAAAACTGGCCTTCCTAGATAAAACTGACCTTCCTAGATAAAACTAGCCCTCCTAGATAAAACTAGCCTTCCTAGATCAAACTAGCCTTACTAGATAAAACTAGCCTTACTAGATAAAACTAGCCTTACTAGATAAAACTAGTCTTCCTAGATCAAACTAGCCTTACTAGATAAAACTAGCCTTACTAGATAAAACCAGCCTTACTAGATAAAACTAGTCTTCCTAGATCAAACTAGCCTTACTAGATAAAACTGGCCTTCCTAGATAAAACTGGCCTTCCTAGATAAAACTGGCCTTACTAGATAAAACTAGTCTTACTAGATAAAACTAGCCTTACTAGATAAAACTAGCCTTACTACATAAAACTAGTCTTCCTAGATCAAACTAGCCTTACTCGATAAAACTAGTCTTCCTAGATAAAACTGGCCTTCCTAGATAAAACTGGCCTTACTAGATAAAACTAGTCTTCCTAGATCAAACTAGCCTTACTAGATAAAACTAGCCTTACTAGATAAAACTAGTCTTCCTAGATCAAACTAGCCTTACTAGATAAAACTAGCCTTACTAGATAAAACTAGTCTTCCTAGATCAAACTAGCCTTACTAGATAAAACTAGCCTTACTAGATAAAACTAGTCTTACTAGATAAAACTAGTCTTCCTAGATCAAACTAGCCTTACTAGATAAAACTGGCCTTCCTAGATAAAACTGGCCTTCCTAGATAAAACTGGACTTACTAGATAAAACTAGTCTTCCTAGATCAAACTAGTCTTCCTAGATCAAACTAGCCTTACTAGATAAAACTAGCCTTACTAGATAAAACTGGCCTTCCTAGATAAAACTGGCCTTACTAGATAAAACTAGTCTTCCTAGATCAAACTAGCCTTACTAGATAAAACTAGCCTTACTAGATAAAACTAGCCTTCCTAGATAAAACTAGCCTTCCTAGATAAAATTAGCCTTCCTAGATAAAACTAGCCTTCGTAGATAAAACTAGCCTTCCTAGATAAAACTAGCCTTACTAGATAAAACTAGTCTTCCTAGATCAAACTAGCCTTACTAGATAAAACTAGCCTTACTAGATAAAACCAGCCTTACTAGATAAAACTAGTCTTCCTAGATCAAACTAGCCTTACTAGATAAAACTGGCCTTCCTAGATAAAACTGGCCTTCCTAGATAAAACTGGCCTTACTAGATAAAACTAGTCTTACTAGATAAAACTAGCCTTACTAGATAAAACTAGTCTTCCTAGATCAAACTAGCCTTACTAGATAAAACTAGCCTTACTAGATAAAACTAGTCTTCCTAGATCAAACTAGCCTTACTAGATAAAACTAGCCTTACTAGATAAAACTAGTCTTACTAGATAAAACTAGTCTTCCTAGATCAAACTAGCCTTACTAGATAAAACTAGTCTTCCTAGATCAAACTACTCTTCCTAGATCAAACTAGCCTTACTAGATAAAACTAGCCTTACTAGATAAAACTGGCCTTCCTAGATAAAACTGGCCTTACTAGATAAAACTAGTCTTCCTAGATCAAACTAGCCTTACTAGATAAAACTAGCCTTACTAGATAAAACTAGTCTTCCTAGATCAAACTAGCCTTACTAGATAAAACTAGCCTTACTAGATAAAACTAGTCTTCCTAGATCAAACTAGCCTTACTAGATAAAACTAGCCTTACTAGATAAAACTAGTCTTAATAGATAAAACTAGTCTTCCTAGATCAAACTAGCCTTACTAGATAAAACTAGCCTTACTAGATAAAATTAGCCTTCCTAGATAAAACTAGTCTTACTAGATAAAACTAGTCTTCCTAGATCAAACTAGCCTTACTAGATAAAACTAGCCTTACTAGATAAAACTGGCCTTCCTAGATAAAACTGGCCTTACTAGATAAAACTAGTCTTCCTAGATCAAACTAGCCTTACTAGATAAAACTAGCCTTACTAGATAAAACTAGTCTTACTAGATAAAACTAGTCTTCCTAGATAAAACTAGCCTTACTAGATAAAACTAGTCTTCCTAGATAAAACTAGCCTTCCTAGATAAAATTAGCCTTCCTAGATAAAACTAGCCTTCGTAGATAAAACTAGCCTTCCTAGATAAAACTAGCCTTACTAGATAAAACTAGTCTTCCTAGATCAAACTAGCCTTACTAGATAAAACTAGCCTTACTAGATAAAACCAGCCTTACTAGATAAAACTGGCCTTCCTAGATAAAACTGGCCTTCCTAGATAAATCTGGCCTTACTAGATAAAACTAGTCTTACTAGATAAAACTAGCCTTACTAGATAAAACTAGCCTTACTAGATAAAACTAGTCTTCCTAGATCAAACTAGCCTTACTCGATAAAACTAGTCTTCCTAGATAAAACTGGCCTTCCTAGATAAAACTGGCCTTACTAGATAAAACTAGTCTTCCTAGATCAAACTAGCCTTACTCGATAAAACTAGCCTTACTAGATAAAACTAGTCTTCCTAGATCAAACTAGCCTTACTAGATAAAACTAGCCTTACTAGATAAAACTAGTCTTCCTAGATCAAACTAGCCTTACTAGATAAAACTAGCCTTACTAGATAAAACTAGTCTTCCTAGATCAAACTAGCCTTACTAGATAAAACTAGCCTTACTAGATAAAACTAGTCTTACTAGATAAAACTAGTCTTCCTAGATCAAACTAGCCTTACTAGATAAAACTAGCCTTACTAGATAAAATTAGCCTTCCTAGAGAAAACTAGCCTTCGTAGACAAAACTAGCCTTCCTAGATAAAACTAGCCTTACTAGATAAAACTAGTCTTCCTAGATCAAACTAGCCTTACTAGATAAAACTAGCCTTACTAGATAAAACTAGTCTTCCTAGATCAAACTAGCCTTACTCGATAAAACTAGTCTTCCTAGATCAAACTAGCCTTACTAGATAAAACTAGCCTTACTAGATAAAACCAGCCTTACTAGATAAAACTAGTCTTACTAGATAAAACTAGTCTTCCTAGATCAAACTAGCCTTACTAGATAAAACTAGCCTTCCTAGATAAAACTAGCCTTCGTAGATAAAACTAGCCTTCCTAGATAAAACTGGCCTTCCTAGATAAAACTGGCCTTCCTAGATAAAACTAGCCCTCCTAGATAAAACTAGCCCTCCTAGATAAAACTGGCCTTCCTAGATAAAACTAGCCTTCCTAGATCAAACTAGCCTTACTAGATAAAACTAGCCTTACTAGATAAAACTAGCCTTACTAGATAAAACTAGTCTTCCTAGATCAAACTAGCCTTACTAGATAAAACTAGCCTTACTAGATAAAACCAGCCTTACTAGATAAAACTAGTCTTCCTAGATCAAACTAGCCTTACTAGATAAAACTGGCCTTCCTAGATAAAACTGGCCTTCCTAGATAAAACTGGCCTTACTAGATAAAACTAGTCTTACTAGATAAAACTAGCCTTACTAGATAAAACTAGCCTTACTAGATAAAACTAGTCTTCCTAGATCAAACTAGCCTTACTCGATAAAACTAGTCTTCCTAGATAAAACTGGCCTTCCTAGATAAAACTGGCCTTACTAGATAAAACTAGTCTTCCTAGATCAAACTAGCCTTACTAGATAAAACTAGCCTTACTAGATAAAACTAGTCTTCCTAGATCAAACTAGCCTTACTAGATAAAACTAGCCTTACTAGATAAAACTAGTCTTCCTAGATCAAACTAGCCTTACTAGATAAAACTAGCCTTACTAGATAAAACTAGTCTTACTAGATAAAACTAGTCTTCCTAGATCAAACTAGCCTTACTAGATAAAACTGGCCTTCCTAGATAAAACTGGCCTTCCTAGATAAAACTGGCCTTACTAGATAAAACTAGTCTTCCTAGATCAAACTAGCCTTACTAGATAAAACTAGCCTTACTAGATAAAACTAGTCTTCCTAGATCAAACTAGCCTTACTAGATAAAACTAGCCTTACTAGATAAAACTAGTCTTACTAGATAAAACTAGTCTTCCTAGATCAAACTAGCCTTACTAGATAAAACTAGCCTTACTAGATAAAATTAGCCTTCCTAGATAAAACTAGCCTTCGTAGACAAAACTAGCCTTCCTAGATAAAACTAGCCTTACTAGATAAAACTAGTCTTCCTAGATCAAACTAGCCTTACTAGATAAAACTAGCCTTACTAGATAAAACTAGTCTTCCTAGATCAAACTAGCCTTACTCGATAAAACTAGTCTTCCTAGATCAAACTAGTCATCCTAGACAAAACTAGCCTTCCTAGATAAAACTAGCCTTCGTAGATAAAACTAGCCTTACTAGATAAAACTAGCCTTCGTAGATAAAACTAGCCCTACTAGATAAAACTAGTCTTCCTAGATCAAACTAGCCTTACTAGATAAAACTAGTCTTCCTAGATCAAACTGGCCTTACTAGATAAAACTAGCCTTACTAGATAAAACTAGTCTTCCTAGATCAAACTAGCCTTACTCGATAAAACTAGCCTTACTAGATAAAATTAGCCTTCCTAGATAAAACTAGCCTTCGTAGATAAAACTAGCCTTACTAGATAAAACTAGTCTTCCTAGATCAAACTGGCCTTACTAGATAAAACTAGCCTTACTAGATAAAACTAGTCTTCCTAGATCAAACTAGCCTTACTCGATAAAACTAGCCTTACTAGATAAAATTAGCCTTCCTAGATAAAACTAGCCTTCCTAGATAAAACTAGCCTTCCTAGATAAAACTAGCCTTACTAGATAAAACTAGTCTTCCTAGATCAAACTAGCCTTACTAGATAAAACTAGCCTTACTAGATAAAACTAGTCTTCCTAGATCAAACTAGTCTTACTCGATAAAACTAGCCTTCCTAGATAAAACTAGCCTTCCTAGATAAAATTAGCCTTCCTAGATAAAACTAGCCTTCCTAGATCAAACTAGCCTTACTAGATAAAACTAGCCTTACTAGATAAAACTAGTCTTCCTAGATCAAACTAGCCTTCGTAGATAAAACTAGCCTTACTAGATAAAACTAGTCTTACTAGATAAAACTAGTCTTCCTAGATCAAACTAGCCTTACTAGATAAAACTAGCCTTACTAGATAAAATTAGCCTTCCTAGATAAAACTAGCCTTCGTAGATAAAACTAGCCTTCCTAGATAAAACTAGCCTTACTAGATAAAACTAGTCTTCCTAGATCAAACTAGCCTTACTAGATAAAACTAGCCTTACTAGATAAAACTAGTCTTCCTAGATCAAACTAGCCTTACTCGATAAAACTAGTCTTCCTAGATCAAACTAGTCATCCTAGACAAAACTAGCCTTCCTAGATAAAACTAGCCTTCGTAGATAAAACTAGCCTTACTAGATAAAACTAGCCTTCGTAGATAAAACTAGCCCTACTAGATAAAACTAGTCTTCCTAGATCAAACTAGCCTTACTAGATAAAACTAGCCTTACTAGATAAAACTAGTCTTCCTAGATCAAACTAGCCTTACTAGATAAAACTAGCCTTACTAGATAAAACTAGTCTTCCTAGATCAAACTAGCCTTACTAGATAAAACTAGCCTTACTAGATAAAACTAGTCTTACTAGATAAAACTAGTCTTCCTAGATCAAACTAGCCTTACTAGATAAAACTAGCCTTACTAGATAAAATTAGCCTTCCTAGATAAAACTAGCCTTCGTAGACAAAACTAGCCTTCCTAGATAAAACTAGCCTTACTAGATAAAACTAGTCTTCCTAGATCAAACTAGCCTTACTAGATAAAACTAGCCTTACTAGATAAAACTAGTCTTCCTAGATCAAACTAGCCTTACTCGATAAAACTAGTCTTCCTAGATCAAACTAGCCTTACTAGATGAAACTAGCCTTACTAGATAAAACTAGTCTTCCTAGATCAAACTAGCCTTACTCGATAAAACTAGCCTTACTAGATAAAATTAGCCTTCCTAGATAAAACTAGCCTTCGTAGATAAAACTAGCCTTCCTAGATAAAACTAGCCTTACTAGATAAAACTAGTCTTCCTAGATCAAACTAGCCTTACTAGATAAAACTAGCCTTACTAGATAAAACTAGTCTTCCTAGATCAAACTAGTCTTACTCGATAAAACTAGCCTTCCTAGATAAAACTAGCCTTCCTAGATAAAATTAGCCTTCCTAGATAAAACTAGCCTTCGTAGATAAAACTAGCCTTCCTAGATAAAACTAGCCTTACTAGATAAAACTAGTCTTCCTAGATCAAACTAGCCTTCGTAGATAAAACTAGCCTTACTAGATAAAACTAGTCTTACTAGATAAAACTAGTCTTCCTAGATCAAACTAGCCTTACTAGATAAAACTAGCCTTACTAGATAAAATTAGCCTTCCTAGATAAAACTAGCCTTCGTAGATAAAACTAGCCTTCCTAGATAAAACTAGCCTTACTAGATAAAACTAGTCTTCCTAGATCAAACTAGCCTTACTAGATAAAACTAGCCTTACTAGATAAAACTAGTCTTCCTAGATCAAACTAGCCTTACTCGATAAAACTAGTCTTCCTAGATCAAACTAGTCATCCTAGACAAAACTAGCCTTCCTAGATAAAACTAGCCTTCGTAGATAAAACTAGCCTTACTAGATAAAACTAGCCTTCGTAGATAAAAGTAGCCCTACTAGATAAAACTAGTCTTCCTAGATCAAACTAGCCTTAGTAGATAAAACTAGTCTTCCTAGATAAAACTAGCCTTCCTAGATAAAATTAGCCTTCCTAGATAAAACTAGCCTTCGTAGATAAAACTAGCCTTACTAGATAAAACTAGCCTTCGTAGATAAAACTAGCCTTCCTAGATAAAACTAGCCTTCCTAGATAAAACTAGCGCTCCTAAATAAAACTAGCCTTACTAGATAAAACTAGTCTTCCTAGATCAAACTAGTCTTACTCGATAAAACTAGCCTTCGTAGATAAAACTAGCCTTCCTAGATAAAACTAGCCTTCCTAGATAAAACTAGCGCTCCTAAATAAAACTAGCCTTACTAGATAAAACTAGTCTTCCTAGATCAAACTAGCCTTACTAGATAAAACTAGCCTTACTAGATAAAACTAGTCTTCCTAGATCAAACTAGCCTTACTAGATAAAACTAGCCTTACTAGATAAAACTAGTCTTCCTAGATCAAACTAGCCTTACTAGATAAAACTAGCCTTACTAGATAAAACTAGTCTTACTAGATAAAACTAGTCTTCCTAGATCAAACTAGCCTTACTAGATAAAACTAGCCTTCGTAGATAAAACTGGCCTTCCTAGATAAAACTGGCCTTACTAGATAAAACTAGTCTTACTAGATAAAACTAGTCTTCCTAGATAAAATTAGCCTTCCTAGATAAAACTAGCCTTCGTAGATAAAACTGGCCTTCCTAGATAGAACTGGCCTTACTGGATAAAACTAGTCTTCCTAGATCAAACTAGCCTTACTAGATAAAACTAGCCTTACTAGATAAAACTAGTCTTCCTAGATCAAACTAGCCTTACTAGATAAAACTAGCCTTACTAGATAAAACTAGTCTTCCTAGATCAAACTAGCCTTACTAGATAAAACTAGCCTTACTAGATAAAACTAGTCTTACTAGATAAAACTAGTCTTCCTAGATCAAACTAGCCTTACTAGATAAAACTAGCCTTACTAGATAAAATTAGCCTTCCTAGATAAAACTAGCCTTCGTAGACAAAACTAGCCTTCCTAGATAAAACTAGCCTTACTAGATAAAACTAGTCTTCCTAGATCAAACTAGCCTTACTAGATAAAACTAGCCTTACTAGATAAAACTAGTCTTCCTAGATCAAACTAGCCTTACTCGATAAGACTAGTCTTCCTAGATCAAACTAGTCATCCTAGACAAAACTAGCCTTCCTAGATAAAACTAGCCTTCGTAGATAAAACTAGCCTTACTAGATAAAACTAGCCTTCGTAGATAAAACTAGCCCTACTAGATAAAACTAGTCTTCCTAGATCAAACTAGCCTTACTAGATAAAACTAGTCTTCCTAGATCAAACTGGCCTTACTAGATAAAACTAGCCTTACTAGATAAAACTAGTCTTCCTAGATCAAACTAGCCTTACTCGATAAAACTAGCCTTACTAGATAAAATTAGCCTTCCTAGATAAAACTAGCCTTCGTAGATAAAACTACCCTTCCTAGATAAAACTAGCCTTACTAGATAAAACTAGTCTTCCTAGATCAAACTAGCCTTACTAGATAAAACTAGCCTTACTAGATAAAACTAGTCTTCCTAGATCAAACTAGTCTTACTCGATAAAACTAGCCTTCCTAGATAAAACTAGCCTTCCTAGATAAAATTAGCCTTCCTAGATAAAACTAGCCTTCGTAGATAAAACTAGCCTTCCTAGATAAAACTAGCCTTACTAGATAAAACTAGTCTTCCTAGATCAAACTAGCCTTCGTAGATAAAACTAGCCTTACTAGATAAAACTAGTCTTACTAGATAAAACTAGTCTTCATAGATCAAACTAGGCTTACTAGATAAAACTAGCCTTACTAGATAAAATTAGCCTTTTTAGATAAAACTAGCCTTCGTAGATAAAACTAGCCTTCCTAGATAAAACTAGCCTTACTAGATAAAACTAGTCTTCCTAGATCAAACTAGCCTTACTAGATAAAACTAGCCTTACTAGATAAAACTAGCCTTCGTAGATAAAACTAGCCCTACTAGATAAAACTAGTCTTCCTAGATCAAACTAGCCTTACTAGATAAAACTAGTCTTCCTAGATAAAACTAGCCTTCCTAGATAAAATTAGCCTTCCTAGATAAAACTAGCCTTCGTAGATAAAACTAGCCTTACTAGATAAAACTAGCCTTCGTAGATAAAACTAGCCTTACTAGATAAAACTAGTCTTCCTAGATCAAACTGGCCTTACTAGATAAAACTAGCCTTACTAGATAAAACTAGTCTTCCTAGATCAAACTAGCCTTACTCGATAAAACTAGCCTTACTAGATAAAATTAGCCTTCCTAGATAAAACTAGCCTTCCTAGATAAAACTAGCCTTCCTAGATAAAACTAGCCTTACTAGATAAAACTAGTCTTCCTAGATCAAACTAGCCTTACTAGATAAAACTAGCCTTACTAGATAAAACTAGTCTTCCTAGATCAAACTAGTCTTACTCGATAAAACTAGCCTTCCTAGATAAAACTAGCCTTCCTAGATAAAATTAGCCTTCCTAGATAAAACTAGCCTTCCTAGATCAAACTAGCCTTACTAGATAAAACTAGCCTTACTAGATAAAACTAGTCTTCCTAGATCAAACTAGCCTTCGTAGATAAAACTAGCCTTACTAGATAAAACTAGTCTTACTAGATAAAACTAGTCTTCCTAGATCAAACTAGCCTTACTAGATAAAACTAGCCTTACTAGATAAAATTAGCCTTCCTAGATAAAACTAGCCTTCGTAGATAAAACTAGCCTTCCTAGATAAAACTAGCCTTACTAGATAAAACTAGTCTTCCTAGATCAAACTAGCCTTACTAGATAAAACTAGCCTTACTAGATAAAACTAGTCTTCCTAGATCAAACTAGCCTTACTCGATAAAACTAGTCTTCCTAGATCAAACTAGTCATCCTAGACAAAACTAGCCTTCCTAGATAAAACTAGCCTTCGTAGATAAAACTAGCCTTACTAGATAAAACTAGCCTTCGTAGATAAAACTAGCCCTACTAGATAAAACTAGTCTTCCTAGATCAAACTAGCCTTACTAGATAAAACTAGCCTTACTAGATAAAACTAGTCTTCCTAGATCAAACTAGCCTTACTAGATAAAACTAGCCTTACTAGATAAAACTAGTCTTCCTAGATCAAACTAGCCTTACTAGATAAAACTAGCCTTACTAGATAAAACTAGTCTTACTAGATAAAACTAGTCTTCCTAGATCAAACTAGCCTTACTAGATAAAACTAGCCTTACTAGATAAAATTAGCCTTCCTAGATAAAACTAGCCTTCGTAGACAAAACTAGCCTTCCTAGATAAAACTAGCCTTACTAGATAAAACTAGTCTTCCTAGATCAAACTAGCCTTACTAGATAAAACTAGCCTTACTAGATAAAACTAGTCTTCCTAGATCAAACTAGCCTTACTCGATAAAACTAGTCTTCCTAGATCAAACTAGCCTTACTAGATGAAACTAGCCTTACTAGATAAAACTAGTCTTCCTAGATCAAACTAGCCTTACTCGATAAAACTAGCCTTACTAGATAAAATTAGCCTTCCTAGATAAAACTAGCCTTCGTAGATAAAACTAGCCTTCCTAGATAAAACTAGCCTTACTAGATAAAACTAGTCTTCCTAGATCAAACTAGCCTTACTAGATAAAACTAGCCTTACTAGATAAAACTAGTCTTCCTAGATCAAACTAGTCTTACTCGATAAAACTAGCCTTCCTAGATAAAACTAGCCTTCCTAGATAAAATTAGCCTTCCTAGATAAAACTAGCCTTCGTAGATAAAACTAGCCTTCCTAGATAAAACTAGCCTTACTAGATAAAACTAGTCTTCCTAGATCAAACTAGCCTTCGTAGATAAAACTAGCCTTACTAGATAAAACTAGTCTTACTAGATAAAACTAGTCTTCCTAGATCAAACTAGCCTTACTAGATAAAACTAGCCTTACTAGATAAAATTAGCCTTCCTAGATAAAACTAGCCTTCGTAGATAAAACTAGCCTTCCTAGATAAAACTAGCCTTACTAGATAAAACTAGTCTTCCTAGATCAAACTAGCCTTACTAGATAAAACTAGCCTTACTAGATAAAACTAGTCTTCCTAGATCAAACTAGCCTTACTCGATAAAACTAGTCTTCCTAGATCAAACTAGTCATCCTAGACAAAACTAGCCTTCCTAGATAAAACTAGCCTTCGTAGATAAAACTAGCCTTACTAGATAAAACTAGCCTTCGTAGATAAAACTAGCCCTACTAGATAAAACTAGTCTTCCTAGATCAAACTAGCCTTAGTAGATAAAACTAGTCTTCCTAGATAAAACTAGCCTTCCTAGATAAAATTAGCCTTCCTAGATAAAACTAGCCTTCGTAGATAAAACTAGCCTTACTAGATAAAACTAGCCTTCGTAGATAAAACTAGCCTTCCTAGATAAAACTAGCCTTCCTAGATAAAACTAGCGCTCCTAAATAAAACTAGCCTTACTAGATAAAACTAGTCTTCCTAGATCAAACTAGTCTTACTCGATAAAACTAGCCTTCGTAGATAAAACTAGCCTTCCTAGATAAAACTAGCCTTCCTAGATAAAACTAGCGCTCCTAAATAAAACTAGCCTTACTAGATAAAACTAGTCTTCCTAGATCAAACTAGCCTTACTAGATAAAACTAGCCTTACTAGATAAAACTAGTCTTCCTAGATCAAACTAGCCTTACTAGATAAAACTAGCCTTACTAGATAAAACTAGTCTTCCTAGATCAAACTAGCCTTACTAGATAAAACTAGCCTTACTAGATAAAACTAGTCTTACTAGATAAAACTAGTCTTCCTAGATCAAACTAGCCTTACTAGATAAAACTAGCCTTCGTAGATAAAACTGGCCTTCCTAGATAAAACTGGCCTTACTAGATAAAACTAGTCTTACTAGATAAAACTAGTCTTCCTAGATAAAATTAGCCTTCCTAGATAAAACTAGCCTTCGTAGATAAAACTGGCCTTCCTAGATAGAACTGGCCTTACTGGATAAAACTAGTCTTCCTAGATCAAACTAGCCTTACTAGATAAAACTAGCCTTACTAGATAAAACTAGTCTTCCTAGATCAAACTAGCCTTACTAGATAAAACTAGCCTTACTAGATAAAACTAGTCTTCCTAGATCAAACTAGCCTTACTAGATAAAACTAGCCTTACTAGATAAAACTAGTCTTACTAGATAAAACTAGTCTTCCTAGATCAAACTAGCCTTACTAGATAAAACTAGCCTTACTAGATAAAATTAGCCTTCCTAGATAAAACTAGCCTTCGTAGACAAAACTAGCCTTCCTAGATAAAACTAGCCTTACTAGATAAAACTAGTCTTCCTAGATCAAACTAGCCTTACTAGATAAAACTAGCCTTACTAGATAAAACTAGTCTTCCTAGATCAAACTAGCCTTACTCGATAAAACTAGTCTTCCTAGATCAAACTAGTCATCCTAGACAAAACTAGCCTTCCTAGATAAAACTAGCCTTCGTAGATAAAACTAGCCTTACTAGATAAAACTAGCCTTCGTAGATAAAACTAGCCCTACTAGATAAAACTAGTCTTCCTAGATCAAACTAGCCTTACTAGATAAAACTAGTCTTCCTAGATCAAACTGGCCTTACTAGATAAAACTAGCCTTACTAGATAAAACTAGTCTTCCTAGATCAAACTAGCCTTACTCGATAAAACTAGCCTTACTAGATAAAATTAGCCTTCCTAGATAAAACTAGCCTTCGTAGATAAAACTACCCTTCCTAGATAAAACTAGCCTTACTAGATAAAACTAGTCTTCCTAGATCAAACTAGCCTTACTAGATAAAACTAGCCTTACTAGATAAAACTAGTCTTCCTAGATCAAACTAGTCTTACTCGATAAAACTAGCCTTCCTAGATAAAACTAGCCTTCCTAGATAAAATTAGCCTTCCTAGATAAAACTAGCCTTCGTAGATAAAACTAGCCTTCCTAGATAAAACTAGCCTTACTAGATAAAACTAGTCTTCCTAGATCAAACTAGCCTTCGTAGATAAAACTAGCCTTACTAGATAAAACTAGTCTTACTAGATAAAACTAGTCTTCATAGATCAAACTAGGCTTACTAGATAAAACTAGCCTTACTAGATAAAATTAGCCTTTTTAGATAAAACTAGCCTTCGTAGATAAAACTAGCCTTCCTAGATAAAACTAGCCTTACTAGATAAAACTAGTCTTCCTAGATCAAACTAGCCTTACTAGATAAAACTAGCCTTACTAGATAAAACTAGCCTTCGTAGATAAAACTAGCCCTACTAGATAAAACTAGTCTTCCTAGATCAAACTAGCCTTACTAGATAAAACTAGTCTTCCTAGATAAAACTAGCCTTCCTAGATAAAATTAGCCTTCCTAGATAAAACTAGCCTTCGTAGATAAAACTAGCCTTACTAGATAAAACTAGCCTTCGTAGATAAAACTAGCCTTCCTAGATAAAACTAGCCTTACTAGATAAAACTAGTCTTCCTAGATAAAACTAGCCTTACTAGATAAAACTAGTCTTCCTAGATCAAACTAGCCTTACTCGATAAAACTAGTCTTCCTAGATCAAACTAGTCTTCCTAGATAAAATAGTCTTAATAAATAAAACTGGCCTTACTAGATAAAACTGGTCTTCCTAGATAAAACTAGCCTTCCTAGATAAAACTAGCCTTCCTAGATAAAACTAGCCTTACTAGATAAAACTAGCCTTCCTAGATAAAACTAGCCTTCCTAGATAAAATTAGCCTTCCTAGATAAAACTAGCCTTCGTAGATAAAACTAGCCTTCCTAGATAAAACTAGCCTTACTAGATAAAACTAGCCTTCGTAGATAAAACTAGCCTTCCTAGATAAAACTAGCCTTACTAGATAAAACTAGTCTTCCTAGATCAAACTAGCCTTACTAGATAAAACTAGCCTTACTAGATAAAACTAGTCTTCCTAGATCAAACTAGCCTTACTCGATAAAACTAGTCTTCCTAGATCAAACTAGTCATCCTAGACAAAACTAGCCTTCCTAGATAAAACTAGCCATCGTAGATAAAACTAGCCTTACTAGATAAAACTAGCCTTCGTAGATAAAACTAGCCCTACTAGATAAAACTAGTCTTCCTAGATCAAACTAGCCTTACTAGATAAAACTAGTCTTCCTCGATAAAACTAGCCTTACTAGATAAAACTAATCTTCCTGGATGAAACTAGCCTTCCTAGATAAAACTAGCCTTCCTAGATAAAACTGGTCTTCCTAGACAAAACTAGCCTTCCTAGATAAAACTAGTGTTCCTAGATAAAACTAGCCTTACTAGATAAAACTAATCTTCCTAGATATAACTAGCCTTACTAGATAAAACTAGCCTTCCTAGATGAAACTAATCTTCCTAGATAAAAGTAGCCTTCCTAGATAAAACTGGCCTTCCTAGATAAAACTAGCCATCCTAGATAAAACTAGCCTTCCTAGATAAAACTAACCTTCCTAGATAAAGCTACTCATCCTAGATAAAACTAGCCTTACTAGATAAAACTATTCTTCCTAGATAAAACTAGCCCTACTAGATAAAACTAGCCTTACTAGATAGAACTAGTCTTCCTAGATAAAACTAGTCTCACTAGATAAAAGTAATCTTCCTAGATAAAACTAGCCTTACTAGGTAAAACTAGGCTTCCTAGATAAAACTAGCCTTCGTAGATAAAACTAGCCATCCTAGATAAAACTAGCCTTACTAGATAAAACTAGCCTTCCTAGATAAAACTACTCATCCTAGATAAAACTAGCCTTACTAGATAAAACTAGCCTTCGTAGATAAAACTAGCCTTACTAGATAAAACTATTCTTCCTAGATAAAACTAGCCCTACTAGATAAAACTAGCCTTACTAGATAAAACTAGTTTTCCTAGATAAAACGAGCGTTCCTAGATAAAAGTAGCCTTCCTAGACAAAACTGGCCTTCCTAGATAAAACTAGCCCTCCTAGATAAAACTGGCCTTCATAGATGAAACTGGCCTTCCTAGACAAAACTGTCCTTCCTAAATAAAACTAGCCCTCCTAGATAAAACTAGCCCTCCTAGATAAAACTAGCCTTCCTAGATAAAACTGTCCTTCCTAGACAAAACTGTCCTTCCTAGACAAAACTGTCCCTCCTAGACAAAACTGTCCTTCCTAGACAAAACTAGCCTTCCTAGACAAAACTGGCCTTCCTAGATAAAACTGGCCTTCCTAGATAAAACTGGCCTTCCTAGATAAAACTAGCCTTCCTAGACAAAACTGGCCTTCCTAGATAAAACTGGCCTTCCTAGATAAGACTAGCCCTCCTAGATAAAACTGTCCTTCCTAGACAAAACTGGCCTTCTTAGATACAACTGGCCTTCCTAGATAAAACTAGCCTTCCTAGACAAAACTAGCCTTCCTAGACAAAACTAGCCTTCCTAGACAAAACTGGCCCTCCTAGATAATACTAGCCCTCCTAGATAAAACTAGCCTTCCTAGATAAAACTAGCTTTTCTGGATAAAACTGTCCTTCCTAGACAAAACTGGCCTTCCTAGACAAAACTAGCCTTCCTAGATAAAACTAGCCTTCGTAGACAAAACTAGCCTTCCTAGACAAAACTAGCCTTCCTAGATAAAACTTGCCTTCTTAGATAAAACTAGCCTTCCTAGATAAAACTAGCCTTCGTAGATAAAATTAGCCCTCCTAGATAAAACTAGCCTTCCTAGATAACACCAGCCTTCCTAGATAAAACTGTGCTTCCTAGATAAAACTGGCCTTCCTAGACAATACTGTCCTTCCTAGATAAAACTGGCCTTCCCTGACAAAACTGGCCTTCCTAGACAAAACTGGCCTTCCTAGATAAAACTGCCCTTCCTAGACAAAACTGGCCTTCCTAGATAAAACTGGCCTTCCTAGATAAAACTGCCCTTCCTAGATAAAACTGGCCTTCCTAGATAAAACTGGCTTTCCTAGATAAAACTGGCCTTCCTAGATAAAACTGGCCTTCCTAGATAAAACTGGCTTTCCTAGATAAAACTGGCTTTCCTAGATAAAACTGGTCCTCCTAGATAAAACGAGATTTCGTATCCAAAACTGTCCTTCCTAGACAAAACTGGCCTTCCTAGATAAAACTGTCCTTCCTAGACAAAACTGTCCTTCCTAGACAAAGCTGTCCTTCCTAGACAAAACTGGCCTTCCTAGATAAAACTGTGCTTCCTAGACAAAACGGTCCTTCCTAGAAATATTGGCCTTCCGAGATAAAACTGCCCCACCTAGACAGAACTGTCCTTCCTAGAAATACTGACCTTCCTAGACAAAACTGTGCTTCCTAGACAAAACTGTCCTTCCTAGACAAAACTGGCCTTCCTAGATAAAACTGGCCTCCCTTAGACAAGGGTCCTCTCTACACAAGGGGCCTTCCTAGACAAGGGCCCTCTCTATACAAGGAAGGACCCTTTCCTGGCAAGGGCCCCTCCTAGACAAGGTACCTTCCTAGACTAGGGTATTTCCTAGACAAGGGTCCTTCCTAGACAAGCTCCGTTCCTAGACATGGGCGCTTCCTAGACAAGGGCCCTTCCTAGAAAAGGGCCCTTCCTAGAAAAGGGCCCATCCTAGACAAGGGCCCTTCCTAGAAAAGGGCCCTTCCTGAACAAGGGCCCTTCCTAGTAAAGGCCCCATCCTAGACAAGGGTCCTTGCTAAACAAGGGCCCCTCCTAGACAAGGTCCCCCCCCTAGACAAGGGCCCATCCTAGACAAAGTCACCCTCCTAGACAAGGGTGGCTGCTATAGCAATGGGTCCTACCTTTGTCTATGTCATACCTATAAGAGAAACCGACTTTTTGAACGGGGTCTCGGAGTGGCTCGCCGATGGTCTAGGAGTGTCGGCCGTGGTCCAAAACGTATAATTCCAGAGTTTGGTCACTCTCCGTGAAGCGGTTGCCACTTTTCGGTATGTTGTCTGCACGAGGGACTCAAGACGGGTTGATTATGTAGTGGGGTACCTGGACTTGTAGCCTTACGTTTTGCAAGTTTTTCCAAAATTTGAACGGCTGGACGGAACTTTCTGAATTTCACAATTGGTACGTTTCTTAACACGGGGAACACGCCTGGACCGGTCCCGAGTCGCTGCGGTCCTTGGTTCGAGTTTTAGAAATTTTTGGCCATCTTTGATCGCTTCTTGCGAAGAAGCGAGATGAGGTTTAAGGAAACTGACTATTGGGTCATGTAGCCCTCGGGGAGGACTACCGGAATCAGTGGTCCGAATTCGACCTCCCGCACCGAGTCGAGAGTAAAAGTGTTATATGTGTATAGCGTGCGCTACAGCAGGCGCGGGGGGATGTCCCGTGGTGGTTGGGTAGTGCCCTTGGGGCCGAAGCTTCACCTAACATTTGGCGGTTCTAACGCTATTAGGGCGCCGGGGAGAGCGTCCCGCTGTTTTGCCCGACTTTGGAAGCTTAGATCCGGGCAGGGCGGACAGGTTTAAGAAATTTGAGCACACGTGTGGAAAGCGGTCAAGGTGGACTACAACAGTTAGTGGTCCGAATTGGCGGATTTTGCGCCGTTCAAATTTTAGAAAATTTTGGCCATCTTACGAGAGGTGTGGGCGGGCCCCCGTCGGCGTGATTTCGAATGCAAAGGTGTATCTGGATAGCCCTGGAGAAGTACTACCCAGCTGTGGTGTCCGGGTTCGAATCCCGCGCACCGTTGGAGAGTAAATCGGTTTTTTGTTTATAGCGTGCGCTACCGCAGGCGCGGGGGGATGTCCCGCGGTGGGTGGGTAGTGCCCCTAGGGTCAAAGCTTCACCTAAAATTGGGCCGTTATACCTTGGTAGGATCGCTGGGAAATAGATGGTGTATTTTTGGCGGCAAAACCCCCACGTGTCCGTTAAACCAAGCGTAACGACTTTCCCGGCCAGCGCCTCAACAGAATGAAATTGACAATGGTCACGTGTTTTATAAAGGTCAAGACGCCCAAGTCGCTGCGGTCATCTGTTCGAATCTTGGAAATTATAGAATAATTAATGAATAGTTAATAAATAATTAATCATAGAACGTGTCAAAAGCATTTACAATTAAATGCGTAAAAAACATGTGCAGGTTTTTTCAAGTTTTGCTGTTAAAGTACGATACATCGACACTTACATAGTTGTTGTTATTATCATAATACATGTGCAAAATCATGCTTTTACAGACTGACTGTGTCATTGCTGCTTCAACGTTTGCATTTCTGTATGAGAAAGCAGTCCAAGTAATAATACATTCTAACATGCACATTTAGCTTATTGGTAAACAATGTTGTTACTCGTCACGTGTCAAGTGTGTCAAATTTAAGATAAGCGAGGAGCGACCTAATCACGGCGTACTACCCATTTTAATTCTTACATAGTAGACAACACACAGAATAACATCTATTTACATAAAGCAGCGTGATTGTTCAAATATATAATCAATTAGTTGGCTTTTTGTAGCTGCTGCCTGCTGCACGTCGTTGTTGTATTTTCAGCTTGATTCCCTCCTATCCAACAATACAACTGATTATTGATTTAAACATTCCTCTACAGATACTCTTTGAGGGAAGCTTCTTTAAAAAGCTCTGAAATTGCTAACATTTTCCTTTACATTACTGGGTAGAGAGAGCACTACCTATTTTAATTGTTTCACAATAAACACCTTTCTGGAAGCAAGGGAGTTTGGCATTGGGAATTTCCATGTTAGTTAGTTGTAAAGCAATTCTGCTTATTAGCATAAAATTTGACAATAATGCTCGATGCGTGTTGTATGAAGGGAGCAAACACACACCAACTGGTTGGTTCACAAATTTCGATATCCAAGTTTATCTCAGTGCACGCATTCTCGGAGCAACAAGGTAGTAACAATGCGCTGTTTGAATCAAGTTACTACTTTCCGAGTAGGAGGAGTTGACTACGTCTCCTAGGACAGGTGCCGTGTCTAGAGTCGAAGCCGCGGCCACCCGGGGACAGTAGGTAGCAGCGCCAAAAATATCAATGTCCCCTGAGTCTGTGTCTGAGTGCTGTCTGAGTCTGTCAGAGTCTGCCCAACCCAACCGGCTTCTACCCTCTATCTATACCACACCCGCAGACGTCCGTTCCGTGAAACGGGCCAATTAGCCGACTAGTGCCATCTGTGTGCAACACACAGCAACATTTTCACTTGTACTAGTACTACTTATGCACTACAGGGGCTGCTGCCATAGCCAGAAATACCCGACGTTGTCCGTGGTTTGATGATTTATCACTACAACATTTACACCTAGGTTCTACTTATCTAATAGTCTTGGGTTTCTTTGTTACTAGCTGAAATACCCGACGTTGTCCGTGGTTTGATGATTTATCACTACAACATTTAGACTTAGGTTGTACTTGTCCAATAGCCTTGTGTTTCTTTGTTACTAGCTGAAATACCCGACGTTGTCCTGAAATTGTACAACTTTGCTAGAGACGCTGACAGTTGAATTTCAAGAGAGCTTACAAAGGTTTTAAATTACAGTTTTTTATTCTCGCAGCTGATCCATACCCTTGTTTGATAGGTTTCTGCCGGAAATGAAAAGGGACTGGTGGTTGGAAAGGAGGGAGGGT
This sequence comes from Tenodera sinensis, assembly GCA_030765045.1. Lineage (NCBI taxonomy): Eukaryota > Metazoa > Arthropoda > Insecta > Mantodea > Mantidae > Tenodera > Tenodera sinensis. The sequence continues at coordinate 129,591,402 of CM060970.1, forward strand.
GAAAATAATTTCCTAGTGCCGCACGTTCTACAGGAAAATGAGAAAAACACAAACGCTCAGCACATACCAGTTTTATTTTACAAATTGTGGAAAGGTGAGCAGAACCTCGGCGACATTTCTAGAACTCGGTATGTACAGCGAGAGAATTGCAGCGGACACAAATCTGGAAATGTATTTCCGTTGCAAAATTGCATTCCAAAGTTGCAGGGTTATTCTATAATTTGTTTACCTTACTGGCAAACCCACAAAATGAAGCATGTCTTATTCAAGTTTATACTAGTTACCAGAGAAACAATCTGACGTGTTGCACTGCTATCTAAGTCTGTGTGTTCGATTATTGTGCGATCCCACACCTGACACCAACATTACTCGCTGGTAGCATTAGTTTATTTACAGAGTTTCAATGTTTACACCTCTTGCTTTTGCTAAAGAACCCTCTTTCTCCACCCATCCCTATCTATCCATTCCAGTTTTACTTTCTCTACTAGCAAGTAGATCAAGTATTGTACTCCACCGAAAACTTCGATGTCGAGATTTCAGCGGTAATATTTTGAAGCCCCTGAATCTAAAAACAAAAAAGCAATTCTAGAAATAAGTATGTATTTCAAGGATGCGAAACGAAGATTTTGAAGAAAATACCCTACCTTAAACTACCCTTTACCTGGAAAATTTTTCGAAAATTTTTATTTTCTTGAAAATGGCTCTAACGATTTTGATTAAAATTTCTTATGTTTGATATATTTTTATGACAAATGAAATGTATATCTTGAATTTTCTGGCTATAGCCCCTGTAGTGGTATTTACTCTGAACGACTTTTGCATAACTGGTAAACCGTTAGAGATAGACCAAATCATACTATACAAAAAATGTAGATCTTGCTAAAATACACAATTTATGTCTCAATAAATTTTCTTGTAGGGTGAACTATTTCGGAGATATTCCTTGTTTTGTGTGTCAGTTTCGAAAAACTTAAAACTTTCGTGAAATGGATCATCGTTGTTCATTTTTTTATATGGTAAATGTGCAAAGACAAGAGAATCTCAAAGCTTTAGAATATTTGCGTATCGCTCAAAGGCTTGTATTCTAATATTCCCCTTGTACCTACAAGGAAATAAGCAATAAGATAATTTGCACAAATGTTTATCTCAACTAACACGAAGAAGATATAGGAATAAGAGTTTGTAAGAATGGTTAGTACAAGAGTAGAGAAAGTCATGTGAGTGCAACACATCAGATTTTTAAAGAAAGGTCCGTGAGCGTGTGACGTTTTTAATAATCTTTTATAGCAATACTTTATAAAGGAGTGAGTAGTACGACAAAATATCCGATTTTTTCACGCAGTAACAGTTACGTGTACCTCGGAACCAGTTGTAAGGTTTTTCCTATACCTTGTGTGGAAGTTGGGGATCTCCATCAAGGAGAGTTTCCAGACCAGTTAATCCATCATGACTATGGTCAACCTCTTAGACATAAATTGTGTATTTTAGCAAGACCTACAGTTTTTGTATAGTATGATTTGGTCTATCTCTAACGGTTTACCAGTTATGCAGTAAACACGACTACAGGGGCTATAGCCAGAAAATTCAAGATATAAATTTCATTTGTCATCAAAATATCTCAAACATATGACATTTTAATCAAAATCGTTAGATTCATTTTCAAGAAATTCAAAATTTTCGAAAAATTTTCCATGTAAAGGATAGTTTAGGGTGAGGCTATTTTCTTCAAAATCTTCGTGTCACATCCTTGAAAGACATTAAACTTAAATACCAACTTTGGTTTTTAAACTACTTTTCGTTTTTGAGTTATGCTGTCCACAGACTGATAGACTGACACACACACGGACCTTTTTCTAAAAATACTTTTTTTTTGTTTCAGGAGGCCTCAAAACATATATTTCCGGTGAAATCTGGACATCGAATTTTTTGGGTGGAATACAATACTTCCCCTACTTACCTGTAGAGAAAGTAAAAATAGTAGAGAAGGTTAAGTGTCAGTTTAAGTTGAAGAAGTCGACTTACATACGCGTAACACCTTGTAAGTGTATGATGGAGATTGTAAGTGTGATGTATGCCTTACTTTAATGCACAGTAAGCGCTGAGCTGTGAGTCCACGAGGAACAGTATTCCTGTATATCTTCCCAGTATACGTACACCAGGAGAGAGAGGCAGGGAGCAAGGCGGATGTGATACAATATAAAAAGTTCCATGGCACTGGAATTTATATGATTACAAATCCGGAAACGGAGCGCCGGGAAAAAAGGGCGGCAGGATGTGAGGTGGGTGGGTGGGGGGGGGGCATCCAGTGTGGGGGGAAGGGGTTCTTTTCCTGACCGCATTGCGACATCCACTACACCACGAATAATGTTGTTGTTGTAGGTGATACCAATTATGATCCAGTAACACAGTACAAAATCCATGTTCACATTTTTACTTTCTCTACTGACATTGTATTCCACCCAAAAATTCGATGTCGAGATTTCACCACAAATATATGTTTTGGGGCCCCCTGAATCCAAAAAAAGCATTTTCAGAAAAAGGCTCGTGTGTGTGTGTGTGTGTGTGTGTGTGTGTGTGTGTGTGTGTGTGTGTGTGTGTGTGTGTGTGTGTGTGTGTGGACAGCATAACTCAAAAACGAAAAGTAGTTTAAAAACCAAATTTAGTATTTAAGTTTAATGTCTTTCAAGGATGCGACACGAAGATTTCGAAGAAAATAGCCCCACCCTAAACTACCCTTTACATGGAACATTTTTCAAAATTTCTGATTTTCTTGAAAATGGCTCTAACGATTTTGACTAAAATGTCATATGCTTAAGATATTTCAATGACAAATGAAATGTATATCTTGAATTTTCTGGCTATAGCCAGACTTTTGCATAATTGGTAAACCGTTAGAGATAGACCAAATGGTACTATACAAAAAATGTAGATCTCAATAAATTTTCTTGTAGGGTGAACCATTTCGGAGATATGCCTTGTTATTTGTGTCAGTTTCGGAAAACTTTGTGAAATGGAACATCGTTGTTCATTTTTATGTTAAGTGTGCAAAGAGAACGGAATCTCAAAGCTTTAAAATATTTGACTATCGCACAAAGCCTACTGTATTCTAATATTCCCCTTGTACCTACAAGGAAATAAGCAATAAGATAATTTGTACAAATGTTTATCTCAACTAACACGAAGAAGATATAGGAATAAGAGTTTGTAAGAATGATTTTTTCAATAAAGATCCAAAAACAGATTTTAAGGCCAAACAAGCTAAAATATCAGTTCGGTTGAACACTGAATGGCTAGATATGATTATAAGCATAGTGCATAACCTACTTTTATGTGTTGTAGTGAAATGAAATCTCAGCTAGTGGTATTTAGAAGCTGTGTGTTTGTGCCAGAGGGACTTACGCCATCATAAACACATTTTGTCAGTGATTCAATCTGAGACAGCTGGTGCACGATGATGTAATAGGGGGATACTTCCACCCCTTCCCCTAGCTGCCTGCCTGTCTAATGGATCTGAGAAGGGTAAACCAACGGAATAGTCCTCAGGGATCATTTAAAGCGGCTGTATTCGCTAAACTCTCCATTATCATCAGCATAGTAGCTTCAACAATGGAGCACAGCTTAAGCTATTTCTGTATTTAAAAAATCTGATGTGTCACACTCACATGACTTTCTCTACTCTTGTACTAATCATTCTTACAAACTCTTATACCTATATCTTCTTCATGTTAGTTAAGATAAACATTTGTATAACTTCTTATTGCTTATTTAAATGAACAACGTTGTTGCATTTCGCTAAAGTTCTGTTTTCCGAAACTCACACACATAACAAGTTATACCTCCGAAATGGTTCACCCTACAAGAAAATTTATTAAGACATAAATTGTGTATTTTAGCAAAATCTACGTTTTTTGTATAGTACGATTTGGTCTATCTCTAACGGTTTACCAGTTATGCAAAAGTCGTCCAGAGTAAATACGACTACAAGGGCTACAGCCAGAAAATTCAAGATATACATTTCATTTCTCATAAAAATATCTCAAACATAAGAAATTTTAATCAAAATCGTTAGAGCTATTTTCAAGAAAATCAAAATTTTCGAAAAATTCTCCATGTAAAGGGTAGTTTAGGGTGGGTCAATTTTCTTCAAGATCTTCGTGTCGCATCCCTGAATGACAATAAACTTAAATACCAACTTTGGTTTTTAACCGACTTTTCGTTTTTGAGTTATGCTGTCCACAGACACACTGACAGACACACAGACACACGGACCTTTTTCTAAAAATGTTTTTTTTTTGGATTCCGGGGTCCTTAAAACATATATTTCCGGTGAAATCTCGACATCGAATTTTTGGGTGGAATACAATACTTCCCCTACTTACCAGTAGAGAAAGTAAAATTGAATGGCGATATTCCATTTGACAGAAGCATAAGTTCTCCAAAACTTCCACAAATAACAGGGAATATCTCTGAAACGTTCACTCTACAAAAAATTAGACATAAGTTGTGTCTTTTAGCAACATCTACATTTTTTGTACAGTAAGATTTGGTCTATCTCTAACGGTTTACCAGTTATGCAAAAGTCGTCCAGAGTAAATACGACTACAGGGGCTATAGCCAGAAAATTCAAGATATACATTTCATTTATCATAAAAATCTCCGACAACCGTTAGTATGTTGTGCGGGATGGCAAACTGGTCGGTTTTCAAACAGGAATCTCTGACCGGAAATGTACAGTTTGGACGCTATGGACCGTCGAACTGTTGTGATAGTTTGTTTACACTCGTTTTGGTATCTTAATCCGGAAGGTATGCAAACCTTTAGCGATTCGTGTACTGAGACGAACGACCTGAGTATAATGTCATTCTGCGCATGCGCAGAATCCTTGGTGCGCATCCTACTGCGTTACTTGTGTAGTTTTCAATACAGTAACGTTTTTAACAACAGTGCCACACGTACCAGTACACAGTTGGCCGACGTGAGCACAGCACACTTTGGTGTAAATGTGTGGAATCACCTCAACGCTGCATATCCAAATCGATGGATTGGTAGAGATGGACCAGTTCCACGGCCAGCACGGTCCCCAGATCTGACACCTCTCGACCATTTTCTGTGGAGTTGTATGGCACTTCTGTGACGTCAGAGGAGGACCTTGTTGCTCGACTCCATGGAGCGATTGAAAATCTTCAAAGACAGCCGCACGCTCGAGGCTCACCAACGCCGATATTGACCCTACAATGACTTAGGAGGTACACAGTTCGAAGCCCGTTTGTAATGTAGACAGTTCGATGTTGGGTTTATTGACGAAATGTGAAAGTACTCCCATCTCAGACTTCGATGTGCTACAGTGCCCAAACAGTGCATTTCCGGACAGGGGTAAGATGATTTTCTGTGCATGAATTTAGAATTACACTGAGTGTATATATTTAACTGTTTTACAATACCAGGAATATTACACACATATCTTTACAACAGTATACTGTGTAAAACTTGCATATGCTTCGTTGCGAACACTCAGGCTTCCTAAAAGGAACGAGCAATGCAAATTGGAAACAAGACAAAGCTCTCAACATTTCTGTAGAAATGGCACAAGAAACATTTTTTATGTAAATGAATGTTCGCCGGTGACAGCCGATATTTCCTTCACAACAGTTGACAATCACTATTCCAGAAGTTTCTGCAACAACACACACTCGCTTAAAGAAGAAATACTTGCAACACATCGAACACTGGGGAACTTGCCCCAAAATTATAAGTATACATTCGTTTGTCGCAAAGCTTCTGTTTGGGACATAATAGAACATCGAAATAATAAATTTGTGTGGCAAAGAGATGAGAAATAAACGACTTTCCATTTGAGAGAACTGAGGTGTAATTTACTTTCTCTACTGCGTATAGTAAAGTAGGGGAAGTATTGTATTCCACCCAAAAATTCCATGTCGAGATTTCACCACAAATATGTTTTGAGAGCCCCTGAATCCCAAAAAAAAAAAAAAAAAAAAAAAAGCATAGAGAATTATTATTTATTTATGCCAACAAACTTACTGTTGGTGTTTTTAAACACACAAGCCGTGTGTGGGCAAAGTTTGAGATGTAGAACTGGAACTTAAAAATTCAATGCCACAACTGGGATTTGAACCACAGACCTTCCGCTTACCGGGCGGACGCTCTAACCACTGAGCTATTGTGACAAACTGCCAGAATTGGGGTATTTGTCTCTGATGTGAGACTGCCTTTGTGGTTTACCAGGAGAAATACGAACTGCCTTGAGAATTTAATGCCATTCTGGCAGTTTGTCACAATAGCTCAGTGGTTAGAGCGTCCGCCCGGCAAGCGGAAGGTCTGTGGTTCAAATCCCAGTTGTGGCATTGAATTTTTAAGGTCCAGTTCTACCTCTTAAGCATAGAGAATTTTGAAAATCTTTTAAAGCTTTAAGATTCCATTCTCTTTGCACACTTAACATTTAAAAAATCTGATGTGTTGCACTCACATGACTTTCTCTACTCTTGTACTAACCATCCTTACAAACTCTTATTCCTATATCTTCTTCGTGTTAGTTAAGATAAACATTTGTACAAATTATCTTATTGCTTATTTCCTTGTAGGTGCAAGGGGAATATTAGAATACAGAAGGCTTTGTGAGACAGTCAAATGTTTTAACGCTTTGAGATTCCATTCTCTTTGCACGCTTAACATATTAAAAGAATGAACAACGATGCTCCATTTCACGAGTTGTTTTCCGAAACTCACACACATAACAAGGAATATCTCCGAAATGGTTCACTCTACAACAAAATTTATTGAGACATAAATTGTGTATTTTAGCAAGATCTACATTTTTTGTATAGTATGATTTGGTCTATCTCTAACGGTTTACCAGTTATGCAAAAGTCATCCAGAATAGAACGACTACAGGGGCTATAGCCACAAAATTCAAAATATACATTTCATTTATCATACAAATAACTCAAACATATGCTATTTTAATCAAAATCGTTAGAGCTATTTTGAAGAAAATAAAAATTTTCGAAAATTTTTCCATGTAAAGGGTAGTTTAGGGTGGGGCTATTTTCTTCAAAACCTTCTTGTCTTTTTGAGTTATGCTGTCCACAGACACACACACATGTACCTTTTGCTAAAAATGCCTTTTTTGGATTCAGGGGGCCTCAAAACACATATTTCCGGTGAAATCCCGACATCGAATTTTTGGGTGGAATACAATACTGCCCCTACTTTGTTCCCTCATCTACAAAGTCATACCATTTACTGTATATTTGAAATAAATGCTACGTATTACATTCACACTGTTTTCTCTACTCAGTCTTCTACAAACAATTCATATCATATATGGATGTTTGTATGTAAACGTTTATCTGGAAAACCTCTTGATCGATCTTCGTAAAATTCAACACGTATGCATGTGTAATTTTTTAAGAGGAAGTTTCTTATGCTATCCATTTTGCTATACAATACATTACTTTCGCATGGTTTTCTCTACTCACTTTCTTTTACGTAAGACATGTATCCTTTCCTACTCACCCTTCAACATACAATTTATACAATTTTCTATGGTTTAAATATAAATGCAACAAAAAGGAAAATGGAAAAAAAAAAAAAAAAAAAAAGGAAAACGAGGATATGTAGTGAGATAGTGGTGCACTCTGTGGGAGTCTGTTGGTAGCGGAAGGAAGGAAGAAAGGAAGGAAGGGGCAAGCATCCTGTGTAATCCTGGAGGCCCCGAACACTGCACTAGTTTAAAGCATACCCTAATTATGGTCAACTCCCTTTGAACTTGAGATGAAAATTGGTTCGGAAGCTTGTTCAAACAGCGCCAAGTCAAAGTTTGATTCACACTGAGGTAGTCCTCTCTGATGACATCCACAGGAAACAAAAGCGGTTCGACAATATGGCTGTCTAAACCCTTCTCTCACTTCAGCTGTTCCCCACAGTACACAATAAACGTCAGGTAAGGAAATATATTTTTTATTTTACGTTTTTGTCTCTGACCATTTCCTACGGAGCTGGCAACACTGCACATTATGTGGGTGTGTCACTTTCCCTAGCTCAGTACATACACAAACACAGTAACGGTGCGTCTTGAGAACATAAACACATACCCTGCCTTGTCCTTCCGTGTTTACTGTGCGAGTGGAGGTCAATCACAAGCGTTAGCTCCCAAAACATTACACAGAAGCGAAAGCGCCCGACCTGTTTACATCCACAAACAGGTCAATTCCCTGACCAACCTCAACACAACATTGTCGAGTTACTTCACTGCTGAAAGAGCAGGTATTCCTTCACTTCTTTTAAGTGATTAATTATTTCGAAACCCTGTGTGATATAATGGGCAGAGGTTGGGGACGCAGCGCTCGGGCAGTAAGCCTTGCCTAGCGAAGGGCGTTGCACTAGGGATTATGAAGGGTCTTAAATGTAACAGAATTTAACATTGTCCACATAGGGGATTCCGAACCCCCTTAAAAGACAATGGGTAGCCATTCCCTTTTTAAAAACCCGACTAAATGTGTTATCAAACTGTTACCTCTACTTACAAGACCCTTTGTAGGAGGGTGGGTAGAGAAAATGATGTGAGTGTAACACCAGCTGAGTAGCAGCATGTCACTCATTCTTTGTTATTATTCTGGAAGGGTGGGTATTAATTTTGCAGCGTTTGCTCAACATAGATTATGAGGAGGATTGTGAAGAGGGGGAGGGGGTCTGTTGCCCATGAAGTATTAACGGGGGTGTCTGCCTGCCAACTGATGCCAGTGGCGGGGCATCCCCCAGGGAGCACAGGAATCCACCACCGCAACACAATAAAGCGGTAACACTATCTCCCAAGTGAAGTCTGCCTTTAGACACGGGATAAACTACGCGCATGCGCCAAATGCTACAGCGATTCCTTCACTTTACCTCTGTTTGTATTCCTGCAAACAAGAAATGGAGTCCCCTGAATCCAAAACAAAAGATCTGATGTGCTGCACTCACATGACTTTCTCTACTCTTGTACTAACCATCCTTACAAACTCTTATTCCTATATCTTCTTCGTGTTAGTTGAGACAAACATTTGTACAAATTATCTTATTGCTTATTTCCTTGTTGGTGCAAAGGGAATGTTAGAATACAGTAGGCTGTGTGCGATAGTCAAAAGTTTGAGATTCTGTTCTCTTTGCACACTTGACCTATAAAAAAATGAACAGCGATCATCCATTTCACGAAAGTTCTAAGTTTTCCGAAACTCACACACATAACAAGGAATATCTCCGAAATGGTTCACCCTACAAGAAAATTTATTGAGACATAAATTGTGTATTTTAGCAAGATCTACATTAGTATAGTAAGATCTGGTCTATCTCTAACGGTTTACCAGTTACGCAAAAGTCATCCAGAGTAAATACGACTACAGGGGCTATAGCCAGAAAATTCAAGATATACATTTCATTTGTCATGAAAATCTCTCAAACATACGACATTTTAATCAAAAGCGTTAGAGCCATATATGATATAATCGGTGTGATGGCACGCGTGGATGATGACGGGGTATCATTTGACTGCGGTTGCATGGATTTTGCTTCTTTTCTTATAAAAAAAAAAAAAAAAAAAAAAAAAAAACACTACAATATAAATTGTAAAAAAAATAATGTTTTACAATCCAAAACGTCTCAAATATGTCTTTTTTATCTGTGACACACAGTATAACAAGAATATAGCAGAAAAAAAAATTAAAACTGGTACAAATAGGAAAAAAAGCTAATGTATCTTATAAGTCACAACAGGCAATAAAGGGTCCAAAGTTGGTATTTAAGTTTAATATCTTTCAAGGATGTGACAAGAAGATTTTGAAGAAAATAGCCTCACCCTATACTACCCATGGAACATTTTTAAAAAATTTTGATTTTCTTGAAAATGGCTCTAACGATTTTGATTAAAATGTCATATGTTTGAGATATTTTTATGACAAATGAAATGTATATCTTGAATTTTCTGGCTATAGCCCCTGTAGTCGTATTTACTCTGGACGACTTTTGCGTAACTGGTAAGCCGTAAGAGATAGACCAAATCTTACTATACAAAAAATGTAGATGTTACTAAAATACACAGTTTATCTCTGTTTAAATGTTTTTGTAGAGTGAACCATTTCAGAGATATTCCTCGTTTTTTGTGTATGTTTTGGAGAACATACTTCTGTCAACTGGAAGATCACTGTTGATTTGTTTATATGTTCAGTGTGCAAAGAGAACGAAATTTAAAAGCTTTAGAACATTTGAGTATCGTTCAAAGCCTAACTAACACGAAGAAGATATAGGAATAAGAGTTTGTAAGAATGGTTAGTTAAAGAGTAGAGAAAGTCATGTGAGTGCAACACATCAGATTTTTTCATTTTTAGAATCTAACATGGATGTCGAAGCCTTAAATACGTTTTCATGTTTTAAATGTTTCACTTGGTCGTTGGTAGGAAAGAATGATAATTATTCAAATAAAATTGCCACCCTTGTATATTCTATTAGTCGAAACCTTGAGGTTGTGCAGAAGTTTTGCTATAATAGCTTGGTTTTACCACACTGTGTTGACTTTGAAAGGAAAGCGGGAAGGAGATCCAGGGTTCTGTCCTGCTAATAAGCACCCCCCCCCCCCACCGCCCCCCCCCCCCCCCCCCCCCCCCCCGTGAGACGTCTTTATTCAATTTGGGCACGAGGAATCCACTTTGAGGTGCTGTCACGTTATTGAACAAATGGAAATGCTTCAATTAGAGGGAATAAATACAAGTTCGTGGAGAATATAAAAGGTCGGCTTTTGGTGGTTTCAAAGCGAGCTTCACTCTCTCTCTTACCTTTTACCTTGACTCACATTTTCAATAGATGTGCAAAATAAAGGAAGCGCTGGGATACAATAATTCTACTAGTTAACCCTTATACTACCCACAAGAGAGGGAGTGTACTTTGAGCAATTTTTAAAACAAATTTATTACTTTCTTCACTACTAAGTAGAGGAAGTATTGTATTGCAGCCAAAAATTCGATGTCGAGATTTCACCGGAAATATGTTTGTGTCTATCTGTCTGACTGTGAACAACATAACTCAGTCGGTTAAAAACCAAAGTTGGTATCTAAGTTCAATGTCTTTCAAGGATGCAACACTAAGATTTTGAAGAAAATAGCTCCACCCTAAACTACCCTTTACATGGAAAAATTTTCGAAAATTTTTATTTTCTTGAAAATGGCTCTAAGGATCTTGAATAAAATGCCGTATGTTTGAGACATTCTCATGACAAATGAAATACATATCTTGAATTTTCTGTCTGTAGCCCCTGTAGTCGTGTCTATTCTGGACGACTTTTGCCTAACTGGTAAACCGTTAGAGATAGACCAAATCATACTATACAAAAAATGTAGATCTTACTAAAATATACAATTTATGTCGGAATAAATTTTCTTGTAGATTGAACCATTTCGGAGATATTCCTTGTTATGTGTGTGAGTTTCGGAAAACTTAAAACTTTAGTGAAATGGAACATCGTTGTTCATTTTTTATGTCTATTCTCTATGTCTACAATGTCTACTCTATTCTAATTATCCCCTTGTACCTATAAGGAAATAAGCAATAAGATAATTTGTACAAATGTTTATCTCAACTAACACGAAGAAGATATAGGAATAAGAGTTTGTAAGCATGGTTACTACAAGAGTAGAGAAAGTCATGTGACTGCAACGCATCAGATTTTGTTCTGTTTCTTTCATGGCTTTTAATGTACGATATACTCAGGCATAACGTTTTTGTGCTCCTCTCCTTTCGCCGGTCACCTAGGAGTGATATTTGTTCATGTCAATGCCTCTATGTCGGCCTTAAATTCAACCCAAAATAAGCACATTCTGCCCACATGAAGGAAACAACGCTGCAACAAACCACAAACATTCATACATTTTCCTCTACTCGACTCTGCGTATTTCATTGCGAAAACATACTTTCCGTATCAGCTTTACAGCGCTTGTTCCCTACAGTAATTAAATTAGGTATCTGATATCAAATGAATTTACTTAATTACACTCTCTTCATCCGGTGTAATTGAACCAGGAAAAGTTAAGGATTCATTAGTGCCAATCCGCCACTGTATCTAAGCCTTATTTGCGATGCTTTGTACAAAGAGAACGTAAATTAATCAACGCTCACTGTCTACTAGAGTTAAAAATCTTACATATTCCACTCGCATGACTTCCTCTACTCTACTACTGTTACAAAAACGTATAATGCTAGATGTTTCATGTTAATCGAAATAAACATTTACAATGATTTTAATTCGTAGCTGAAATACCCGACGTTGTCCGTGGTTTGATTTATCACTACAACATTTAGACTTAGGTTGTACTTGTCCTATAGTCTTGTGTTTCTTTGTTACTAACTGAAATACCCGACGTTGTCCGTGGTTTGATGATTTATCACTACAACATTTAGACTTAGGTTGTACTTGTCCAATAGTCTTGTGTTTCTTTGTTACAAGCTGAAATACCCGACGTTGTCCGTGGTTTGATGATTTATCACTACAACATTTAGACTTAGGTTGTACTTGTCTAATATCCTTGTGTTTCTTTGTTACTAGCTGAAATACGCGACGTTGTCCGTGGTTTGATGATTTATCACTACAACATTTAGACTTAGGTTGTACTTGTCCAATAGTCTTGTGTTTCTTTGTTACTAGGTGAAATACCCGACGTTGTCCGTGGTTTGATGATTTATCACTACAACATTTAGACTTAGGTTGCACTTGTCCTATAGTCTTGTGTTTCTTTGTTACTAACTGAAATACCCGACGTTGTCCGTGGTTTGATGATTTATCACTACAACATTTAGACTTAGGTTGTACTTGTCCAATAGTCTTGTGTTTCTTTGTTACCAGCTGAAATACCCGACGTTGTCCGTGGTTTGATGATTTATCACTACAACATTTAGACTTAGGTTGTTCTTGTCCAATATTCTTGTGTTTCTTTGTTACTAGCTGAAACACCCGACGTTGTCCGTGGTTTGATGATTTATCACTACAACATTTAGACTTAGGTTGTTCTTGTCCAATATCCTTGTGTTTCTTTGTTACTAACTGAAATACCCGACGTTGTCCGTGGTTTGATGATTTATCACTACAACATTTAGACTTAGGTTGTTCTTGTCCAATATTCTTGTGTTTCTTTGTTACTAACTGAAACACCCGACGTTGTCCGTGGTTTGATGATTTATCACTACAACATTTAGACTTAGGTTGTACTTGTCCAATAGTCTTGTGTTTCTTTGTTACTAGCTGAAATACCCGACGTTGTCCGTGGTTTGATGATTTATCACTACAACATTTAGACTTAGGTTGTACTTGTCCAATAGTCTTGTGTTTCTTTGTTACTAGCTGAAATACCCGACGTTGTCCGTGGTTTGATGATTTATCACTACAACATTTAGACTTAGGTTGTACTTGTCCAATAGTCTTGTGTTTCTTTGTTACTAACTGAAATACCCGACGTTGTCCGTGGTTTGATGATTTATCACTACAACATTTAGACTTAGGTTGTACTTGTCCAATAGTCTTGTGTTTCTTTGTTACTAGCTGAAATACCCGACATTGTCCGTGGTTTGATGATGTATCCCTACAACATTTAGACTTAGGTTGTACTTGTCCAATAGTCTTGTGTTTCTTTGTTACTAGCTGAAATACCCGACGTTGTCCGTGGTTTGATGATTTATCACTAGAACATTTAGACTTAGGTTGTACTTGTCCTATATCCTTGTGTTTCTTTGTTACTAACTGAAATACCCGACGTTGTCCGTGGTTTGATGATGTATCCCTACAACATTTAGACTTAGGTTGTACTTGTCCAATATCCTTGTGTTTCTTTGTTACTAACTGAAATACCCGACGTTGTCCGTGGTTTGATGATTTATCCCTACAACATTTAGACTTAGGTTGTACTTGTCCAATAGTCTTGTGTTTCTTTGTTACTAGGTGAAATACCCGACGTTGTCCGTGGTTTGATGATTTATCACTACAACATTTAGACTTAGGTTGTACTTGTGCAATAGTCTTGTGTTTCTTTGTTACTAGCTGAAATACCCGACGTTGTCCGTGGTTTGATGATTTATCCCTACAACATTTAGACTTAGGTTGTACTTGTCCAATAGCCTTGTGTTTCTTTGTTACTAGGTGAAATACCCGGCGTTGTCCGTGGTTTGATGATTTATCACTACAACATTTAGACTTAGGTTGTACTTGTCCAATAGTCTTGTGTTTCTTTGTTACTAGGTGAAATACCCGACGTTGTCCGTGGTTTGATGATTTATCACTACAACATTTAGACTTAGGTTGTACTTGTCCAATAGCCTTGTGTTTCTTTGTTACTAGGTGAAATACCCGGCGTTGTCCGTGGTTTGATGATTTATCACTACAACATTTAGACTTAGGTTGTACTTGTCCAATAGTCTTGTGTTTCTTTGTTACTAGCTGAAATACCCGGCGTTGTCCGTGGTTTGATGCTTTATCCCTACAACATTTAGACTTAGGTTGCACTTGTGCAATAGTCTTGTGTTTCTTTGTTACTAACTGAAATACCCGACGTTGTCCGTGGTTTGATGATTTATCACTACAACATTTAGACTTAGGTTGCACTTGTGCAATAGTCTTGTGTTTCTTTGTTACTAGCTGAAATACGCGACGTTGTCCGTGGTTTGATGATTTATCCCTACAACATTTAGACTTAGGTTGCACTTGTGCAATAGCCTTGGGTTTCTTTGTTACTAGCTGAAATACCCGACGTTGTCCGTGGTTTGATGATTTATCCCTACAACATTTAGACTTAGGTTGTACTTGTCCAATAGTCTTGTGTTTCTTTGTTACTAGGTGAAATACGCGACGTTGTCCGTGGTTTGATGATCTATCACTACAACATTTAGACTTGGGTTGTACTTGTCCAATAGCCTTGTGTTTCTTTGTTACTAGCTGAAATACGCGACGTTGTCCGTGGTTTGATGATTTATCACTACAACATTTAGACTTAGGTTGTACTTGTCCAATAGCCTTGTGTTTCTTTGTTACTAGCTGAAATACCCGACGTTGTCCGTGGTTTGATGATTTATCACTACAACATTTAGACTTAGGTTGCACTTGCCCAATAGTCTTGTGTTTCTTTGTTACTAGCTGAAATACGCGACGTTGTCCGTGGTTTGATGATTTATCACTACAACATTTAGACTTAGGTTGTACTTGTCCAATAGTCTTGTGTTTCTTTGTTACTAGCTGAAATACCCGGCGTTGTCCGTGGTTTGATGATTTATCACTACAACATTTAGACTTAGGTTGCACTTGCGCAATAGTCTTGTGTTTCTTTGTTACTAGCTGAAATACCCGGCGTTGTCCGTGGTGTGATGATTTATCACTACAACATTTAGACTTAGGTTGCACTTGTCCAATATTCTTGTGTTTCTTTGTTACTAGGTGAAATACCCGGCGTTGTCCGTGGTTTGATGATTTATCACTACAACATTTAGACTTAGGTTGCACTTGCCCAATAGTGTTGTGTTTCTTTGTTACTAGGTGAAATACGCGACGTTGTCCGTGGTTTGATGATTTATCACTACAACATTTAGACTTAGGTTGCACTTGCCCAACAGTCTTGTGTTTCTTTGTTACTAGCTGAAATACCCGACGTTGTCCGTGGTTTGAGTGAGTGAGTGAGTGAGTGAGTGGGGTTTAAGGGCTCGTCGACAGCTAGGTCATTTGGGCCCTAGGTCAAAGTTTAAAATCTAAAAACAGTCACTAACTTCTCTGGCTAAAAGTAGAACCTTAAAATAACAACTAAAAACTGTAAACAGCTAAAAGCATCAGCCTACAAATTAACACAATAAAATAAAACCCTGAAGAGCAACGTACTAAAAAGAGGTAAAAGTTGAAAGCTAAAAAACTAAAATACAAAATTGTTAAAACATTAAAAGACAAAACGTACCTCAGTTAAAAACGGTTAAAACCTCAAAAAAGAATTAAAAATGTGTTACACTTGCGTATCAAAACCAATCTGGGCAACAAACCGCAGGGACTTGGTCACAGACACAGGGTTGTTACCCAAAATTGAGGCTACTGTAGATCCCAGACCAACTGACTGGCGCGCACGAGCGTGTCTTGGACAGTCCAAGAGCACGTGTGGGACGGTGAGGCGAACATCGCATGTCGGACAGACAGGTGCCGGGTCACCACGCAGGAGATGACCGTGAGTGGCTCGTGTGTGACCTATCCTCAGGCGGGTAAGAATAACTTCAGCCCGCCTGGAATCCCGGTAGGAGGTCAGCCAGGGCTCCACGCTGTCTTTAATTATCCGCAGCTGTGTGCCAGTCAACGCTTCCCAAGACTGCTGCCAAACCGATAGAAGCTGGCGACGGAAGTACCGCTGAGCATCCCTAGTGTCGGTAGAAGACTGCGGCAGACGGCATGCAGATTTAGCTGCCGCATCCGCAGCTTTATTACCCGGAATACCCGTATGGCCTGGGATCCATGTAAACACTAACTGGTATCCGCGTCAGAGCAATTGAGATATGAGTGTCTGAATTTTAAAAACGAGTGTAGACGTGCCGAGGAACTACTGCAGGGTCTCCACTACACTCAGAGAGTCGGAGCAAATTATAAAACCTCCAGGGGCTAAGTTGGAAATAAAAAGTAAGCAGTAAAATATAGCACGCAGCTCGGCCGTATAAACAGAACTGTAGTCCGGGAGGCGGCATTGATGTGTCTCACCGTTATAGACGAAGCTACATCCCGTAGCACCACCCAACTGGGAACCATCGGTAAATACCGGAGTGTAAGTCCGGTAAAGTCCCAGTAGTTCGGTGAAAAGTTGACGAAACACCGACTGGGGGGTGGCCACCTTAGCACAGCCGGAAAGCGCAAGGTCAAACCGGGCTCGATTAAGTTGCCAAGGGGGAGAGCGGGAGAAGGAAAAACGCTCTACAGCAGACATTCGGAGCTCATCAGTGGCGAGTAGTTCGCGAAATCGAAAGCCGCTTGGACGGGATATAGTCGTATTCCGAAGATAACGGTGGGTGAGTTCAGGACGCAATACAGATCTAAAGGAAGGGTGACCAGGGTGAGCTGCCAACCTGGCCACGTAGGAACTTAACAAAATCGAGCGCCGAATAGACATTGGAGGTTCCACGGAATCAACATAGACACTCAACACGACTAGTAAGGAAGGCTCCAGTAGCTAGACGGATACCAGAATGGTGGACAGTATCTAAAAGGCGGAGTTTAGGGGCGGACGCCACGCCATAGATAAAACTGCCGTAGTCCAGTTTGGACCACACCAGCGAGCGATAAAGCCTCAACGTAACAGTGCGATCGCCACCCCAAGAGGCCCCAGATAAAACCCTGAGTACCCGAAGTGAACGATCGCAGGAAGCCCGAAGCTGACGAATATGGAACTCCCAAGTTAGCTTGCTGTCGAGGTGAAGGTCCAGAAACTTAACGTGCGGAACAAACGGCAGAGTGTACCATGCAAATAACGATCAGGTGGAGGGTGTACACCACGGAGTCGATGGAAGTGGATACATTGCGTTTTCGTAGCGGAGAACTGAAACCCGGTGCGAAGGGCCCAGTCAGCAATAGAGGTTATGTTCAGCTGCAGTTGACGCTCGAGGTGCTCAAATTATAAGATCGGTAATATATCGCGAAGTCGTCAACATACAGTGACATCGGGATTCCGTTACGGACAACCCTGGCAATGCCGTTAATGGCCACGGCGAAAAGCGTTACACTGAGAATCGACCCCTGGGGTACACCATTCTCCTGGAACTTTTCTTGTGAGAGGGTATGGCCAATGCGTAGACGAAAACGGCGAAGTTTTAAAAAGTTAAAAACGAAGGTCGCTAGATGACCGCGTAAACCGTAGTCATGCAGATTACGGAGGATACAATAGCGCCATGTAGTGTCGTAGGCCTTCTGTAGGTCGAAGAAGACCCCCACGACGTGCTGCTTCATGATAAAGGCATTCTGAATATAAGCCTCCATGCGTGTCAGGTTGTCGACACTGGAGCGTTGGCGACGAAAACCGCACTGAACATTGCTCAGCAGGTTATTCGTCTCCAGCCACCACACTAAACGAGTATTAATCATTCGCTCTAAGGTCTTACAAACGACACTCGTTAAACAGATAGGGCGGTAACTGGAGGGAAGTATCCGGTCTTTCCCAGGCCAAGGGACAGGGATGACAATACCCTCGTGCCAGGAAGATGGGAAAACCTGCTGAATCCAGATACGGTTGTACATGCCCAACATGAAGGAGAGAGCCTCAGGTGGGAGATAAAGCAGCATTTGTCAGTGGATCTCATCAGGACCCGGAGATGAGTCCTTTGCAATAGACAGAGCATGGGCCAGTTCCGCTTCAGTAAAGAGAGCGTTTTATGGTTCTCTACAGTCAGTGTTAAAATTGAGGGCTATCCGCTCCGCAGATTCCTTGATGGGTAAAAAGGCGGTATTGTAACTTCGCGTTTGGCTATCGGCAGCGAAAGAGTCGGCAACATCCTGCTCACCGGTATAAGTGGAGCCCTGTACGGTAAGACCGGGAATTATCGTGCGGCGACACTTACCGTACATACGCCGCACAGCAGTCCACACCTGTTGTGCAGAACTGCGATTGGAAATGGAAGAAACATAAGACTCCCAGGAGCTCCGCTTTGCACTGCGAAGTACAAAGCGCGCCCTTGCGCGACAGCGTTTAAAAGAAACAAAGTTTGCCTCCGTTGGATGTAAGTGGAAGACACGTAGAGCACACTTGCGTGCTTTAATAGCCAAACGGCATTCCTCGGTCCACCAAGGCACAGGAGCACGTCGTGGGGTAGGGGAACCTCGAGGAATGCTGGAATCTGCTGCGAGCAACATAGAACAGGTAAAATATTCCACCATTTCATCAATGGTGTCAAAATCATTGTCCCGAAGGTGAATGAGGGAACGAAATTTCCCCCAGTCAGCCTTGGAAATAATCCAGTGAGGAAAACGTTTTGGCACAGAATGGTGGCCGGATAGGTGAATGTTAATGGGGTAATGATCACTGCCATATAAGTCGGAAATTACCGACCAGTCAAATAGTGGTACCAGTGACGGAGTACTATAAGAAACGTCTAGAGCGGAGTGTGTACCATAGGCAGATGATAAGAAAGTAGGCACGCCAGTGTTTAATAGGACTAAGCCGGACATATCGCGAAAGTCTGCTACAAGGCACCCTCGAGCATCGTCAGTGTCAGAGCCCCAGTGAGTGTGCTTGGCATTCAGATCGCCGAGAAAAAGGAGTGGTGGTGGAATCTGTGCCAAGAGAGCCCGAAGATCATTTTCGTGCACAATACTGGCGGGTGGCAGATATACATTACAAACAGAGAAACAGACGCTCTGCAGCTGCACACGTATCGCTACGGCTTGCAGCGGCGTGTTAAGTGGTATGCTGATGGCAGAGATGTTATGCGCCACCAAAATAGCCACACCACCACACGCTCGCCCATCAGCTGCAGAGTCATGTCTATATGCCCGAAAACCACGAAGACCGAGAGCGTGGTTAGGGTGAAAATGGGTTTCTTGTAGACAGACGATTGATGGACAGCGTTGAGAAAGTAGATGCTGTATGTCCGGAACACGTGCCCGGTACCCATTAACATTCCACTGGATTATTTCCATAGTAAGAAAGGGATCAGTGGTTTGTCTTCATCTTTTTCTTTCTTACTTTGGCTGACTTTGGACCTACGATGTGAAAGTCGCCGTCCTCTGGAGATTCCTCAGATGTATGTGAGGAAGAAGATCCTCTACGGCTCGCGGAGCGAGAGCGGGACTTCAGAGAGGAAGAGCGACTACCGGCGCGAACAATAGGCCTGGAATGATGTTTTTCAACAGACTGGCTGCGGCTTGTGGACACCTTAGGAGCTTTTGTCTGCACGGCTGAGGATGTAGTCGCCGATGCAGGTGTGGCACGATTCAGTGGAGGGGTTCTTGCCAGTGGCTCGGTCTGGGTACAAGCGTCTGCAACAGGAACGTGCTGTATGGCGACTGTGTTCACAGCAGCGCGTCTGGCAGCAGAGGCATAGTCCAAGGTGGTCGTGGGCTTGAGCTGCTCAAAGCGGCGACGCGCTTCTGGAAAGGTGAGGTGTTCTTTCACACGCAGTTCCTGAATACACTTCTCATCCAGAAACTTCGGACACTGTTGAGAGCTCGATGGATGACTCCCTCCACAGTTAACACAGTTCGGGTCACGGGTGCACGCCGTGCCCTCATGTGTCGGTAGGCCACAACGCTCACATACAGCAGGGTGGTTACATGTTTTGGTATGTCCGAACTTCTGACACTGGAAGCAGCGCATAGGGTTCGGAACATATTGCCGGACAGAGGTACGTTCGTAACCGCAAAAGATACATTCCTTCAAGACAGTGCCCTTGAACGTGAGGAACACTGTCCGCAATGGTGCGTCTTTGCCATCCTGCTTGCGCGTAAGCCGATATGCTTGACAGACTCGCTGATCAGACAGGCAACTGACTATCTTCTCATTACTGAGATTGTCCAGATTAGAAGTGGTGACGACTCCCCTGCAGGTGTTGAGAGTTTTGTGGGGGGCTACCCGAATAGGGTAGGACCCCAACAAACTATCCTTTAGAATTTTCTGGCCTTGTTCTGCATTATTGGTCTCTAACAGTAGCGTGCCGTCGCGTAGTCTGCTCGCATTCTTTACGGGTCCATATATCCTGTCCACTTCGCGCTTAATGTAGAAAAGGGTTCAGGTCCTTAATCGTTTTACCGTCGCATGCCAAGGTCACAACAAGAAATGGGTCAGTGAAAGGGGTTTTGCGCGGATGCATTATGGAATTGGACCCCCATCCGGAACCGTCGGCGTCAGCCTGCCATCCGGGGGTCAAAAGATAAAAGACACCAAAATCTCCACGGTCTGTGCCGCCATGGAAACCCCTCCATGACTGACCTCAAGGCGTACTTCAGAGGAGCTACCCTCCGGTCTCCACTGCTTGTCCGCAACGGAGTCAGCGTGGATTTAGCGACTTCGGGTTGATTACACCGGGGCTCCGTCAGCGGAAACACGTCCGGCCGGTGATACTAACCCGACGGCACGCGGCCGTCGGGAGATTAACACCGACCGTGATCTCAAGGCGCTACGTGGGTGTACATGACGTGTGGACGGGCTCCGCACCTAAGACTACACATGGGGGCAATGTGAAGGGTCCGCACAACCTTCGCGCCTGAGACCTCCGAAGAGCACACAAGTCGGGGGCCGCGCCGAAAACCGTGGGACAGGGCCACGGAGATAGGAAAGATCCCTGCTGGTGAGACAGGAGTTATAAATCTAGGATCTTACAAACTAATAATCAGAATAAACCTAGAAGAGGAAGAGGTTGATATAAAAAGCAACATAAAACGCTGCACGTGGCACAGTTGATGAATATGAAGGGGTGAAATGATGGTGCGCAGCTCGGGGCCTCGGGTGCGCCAAACCCGGGCCTACAGTGGTAGGTTCCCCTGGGGGAGTTTGATTTCGGAGTCCTCTTCTCCTAGATGAGTCGTCGACCAAGACTACCGAGCCTCATCTACCCGTTTGGAATGTTCTTAGCTTCCCCTCACCTCTTGCCTACCAGTGGTCACAAAGACACACTAAGTAGGCCGTCTGGATCGGGTACTGAGCCCCTCCGCCACGGCAAGGCGACACTCCTTCGGAGGGGCCGTGGTTTGATTATTTATCACTACAACATTTAGACTTAGGTTGTACTTGTCCAATAGTCTTGTGTTTCTTTGTTACTAACTGAAATACCCGACGTTGTCCGTGGTTTGATTATTTATGACTACAACATTTAGACTTAGGTTGTACTTGTCCAATAGTCTTGTGTTTCTTTGTTACTAACTGAAATACCCGACGTTGTCCGTGGTTTGATTATTTATGACTACAACATTTAGACTTAGGTTGTACTTGTCCAATAGCCTTGTGCTTCTTTGTTACTAGCTTAAATACCCGACGTTGTCCGTGGTTCGATGATTTATCCCTACAACATTTAGACTTAGGATGTACTTGTCCAATAGTCTCGTGTTTCTTTGTAACTAGCTGAAATACCCGACGTTGTCCGTGGTTTGATGATTTATCACTACAACATTTAGACTTAGGCTGCACTTGCCCAATAGTCTTGTGTTTCTTTGTTACTAGCTGAAATACCCGACGTTGTCCGTGGTTTGATGATTTATCCCTACAACATTTAGACTTAGGTTGTACTTGTCCTTTAGTCTTGTGTTTCTTTGTTACTAGCTGAAATACCCAACGTTGTCCGTGGTTTGATGATTTATCACTACAACATTTAGACTTAGGTTGTACTTGTCCAATAGTCTTGGGTTTCTTTGTTACTATCTGAAATACCCGACGTTGTCCGTGGTTTGATGATTTATCACTACAACATTTAGACTTAGGTTGTACTTGTCCAATAGTCTTGTGTTTCTTTGTTACTAGGTGAAATACCCGACGTTGTCCGTGGTTTGATGATTTATCACTACAACATTTAGACTTAGGGATACCCATCTGTGAAAAACCTAAAATCTACAGTTTTGCATTGCTTTATTTGAAACTTTAACACAACAATTGTAGTATTAAGAACAGTTCACACACCAATTTTTAGACTATTGTGCACAATAGTTCCTGTTATATTAACATATTTATAGTGTTTTATTGTCATTTAATTAAACCACTGGCCACGATACAATTTTTATTTCAGAAGTATAATAATTTTCAGTTATACTTATAAATACAGTATTAGTGAATTGATGAGATGAAATATTTATCAGACTTTTAGTTTAGGAGAAAAAAATTATTTAATTGTGATGTTATTCATTTTTAATCTTTAGTTGTGAAATATGAAGTTTGTTATTTAATTACATAAACACTGGTGACATTAGAAAAAAATCATCTCCGCAATTTCTTTTGGTACTATTTGTATATATGCACAAAAATTTTCATGCTTCTATTTTGAACAAAACTGCACCGTGGGACCAATTTGAAGTTTTTAACTGTGCTGAAAAATAAAAACATGAGAAAATAGGTTTTAAAGTTTAACACTTAATGTAGTACTGTTTCTGACCTGTATAATGTCTAGGAAGCATCTGCTGCATATGTTGGCCCTCATTTCTTCTTTTTCTCCTCCTCTGAACTTAGTTTTGATAAGCGGAGTTTCCTGCGACTTCTCTTAAATGTTGGCTTGCATACCTGCTCGCTTTGGCACAAGCGACGTTTATCCCTTTCCGCACTAATTTTATATGCAGCTGGACTAATTTTTTCTTCTGTTAAATTTTTTTTTTTAATTCCTGACTAGCTCTGCAACCCATGTTAAATTGTGATACAGCTGATGTCACACAAAGTTCTAATTTCTTTCTCGATACAAAAATTTCTTTGGGGTATTTGGACCATATTATATGATGAAGCGACTCATTTGCATTTTGTGCTTTGCCTGATGTGCACCTTTTTAGAAGTTCATCATTAGCTAGTCTTTGGTATACTGGTAAGATTTTGCTAATGACTAGTGGTGAGAGTGTAGTTTTGATTGTAGTGTCATTATGGATAGGTACTGGGTCCCCTTTAGCATTTGCTCTGTAATAAAAAAACCAAGATGTCTTACCCTTTGGACATTTATTATGTTGGGGTTTCTCATCAGTTGATGAACAATGGTATAATGTAGCAAATATGGCAGATTTCATTAGATGTATATCTGGACTATTGTCTTTTATGGCTTTTCTGTAGTAATTTGTTAATTTGACTATTGTTTGTTCGGGGTAGTAAGGGGTAGTGATGCGCCTCCTATAGCCTCTCCTACCCAATTCCTATCCTCATCCTGCCCGTGGTGCACCCTGCTTTTAACAGATGAGGCTCTGGGGACCGAATCACAGCGGTATAACTGTTTCATCTAAAATGGAGGAAATGTCATTTACATATGTGCTGGCCTATCACAGCACAACAGCGTCCCTCAGAGGCACATGAGGGGAAGGTCGGTGGATCTAAATACCACCTATTTAGTCCTCCCAGCTAGGTCCGATGGACCCGTTGACCAACGATAGGTGTGGTCCCCCTTGCAAAATGGGGGTTTAAGTCGGGTGATGTAACTGCCACATTGTAAAACTGGTGCCCGTTAAGAAAACAGTTACATGAAAGCCACATACATGAATATGAGTCCTAAAGATAAACATTCCGGAGTTAAAACTGTCCCCCAATCGGATCTCCGGGTGGGGACATCTTTAGGCAAATTTCATCACAACAATTCCAATACTTTAAGAATTCTACAATGGAATGCAGGAGGCATGTCCCAGCCTAAAAAACAAGAGCTAATGAAAATATTAAAAGACCAAGATATAGATGTCTTCACAGTAGAAGAAGCCAATGTATCAGAAGAACAGGAAATATACTTTGAAATGGATCAGTACACTACACATATACTTCCAAAGGCTCGCCAAATAGCAAGTGGTATTCTTACAGGAATTAAAAGAAATATGAAAGCTACTATTCAAATCCAAAAAACAATGGAAGAACAAGATAAATCAGAAATAGTTAAAATTGAAGTATGGAAAAGTAACTACCACTATAGAATTTACAGTATCTACAATCCTCCAGACAATACACTAGATCTAAATTCTATTCCCATAGAACCCAAAAGTATTTTAATAGGTGATTTTAATGCACAGTCCCCTAGGTGGGGCTACAGAGATATAAATTCAGCAGGAAGAGTCATAGAAGACCTATTAAACTCGTCAACAATGGAATTAATATTTAATCCAAATGATCCACCCACTTACCTTCATTATAATGGTTCAGGTTCAAATCCTGACCTTCTGATGTTGTCATCTGACATAATTGACAATACAAAAAGAGAAATAATAGAAGACCCAGGTTCAGGCCACAGAATCACCATAAACTCCATAAGAGGTCTAATAAATAAAAGTAACAAACCAAAAGTTAAAACTTCTTGGAATTTTAAAAAAGCAGATTGGTCCAGTTTCCAAAATGAGATAGAAGGGAAGTGTAATATACTGTTAGAATCAGAGTTCAAGTCAACAGATGAAATGAATAAAAAAATTTGTGAAATATTATTGACAGCAGCCAAAACACATATCCCCAAAGGAAAGTTAAAGAAATATAGCTACTTTTGGTCTCCATCTTTCTCTAAGTTAAAACACGAAAGAAATATAGCAAGAGTCAAAGCCGAAAGAACCAAGTGTCCAGAAGATGTACAAAACTGGAGAAGAAAAGCAGCCATTTTTAAGAAAGAATTAATTACAGCAAAAAGGGCCAGTTTCACAAATTTTGTAGAACATATGGACTATAGGAAAGATGGAAATAAAATATACAAATTCCTTAATAAAACAAAATTATCAAAAAATACAACTGAACCATTAAAATATAATAACAAAAGCTTAACTACAGATAGGGAAATAGCAGAATCCCTTAACAAGTTTTATGCTCAGTCACAAAGAGTACCCCAAGCGTATAAAAAACAAGATAAGGCTATCCAAAAAACTATCAGAGAAACTAGTAAGCCAAAAGGTATACGAAATGATATTTTTATTCAGGATTTTAATGAAACAGAACTGGATTTAGCAATAGAACAATTACAGAACAAAAAATCTCCTGGACCTGACAAGATCCATCCAGAGTTTATTAAACACCTTGGCAGGAAAGGAAAAGAAATCCTACTTAAACTGTATAACACGTGTTGGAGAATGACTGTACCTTCCGACTGGAAAAAAGCCATTATCATCCCGATTTTAAAGAAAAACAAACCCTCAAACAATATTAATAGTTTCAGACCAATATCTTTGACCAGTGTTATTGTAAAAGTGATGGAAAGAATGGTGGTATCTAGACTTAACTGGTTCCTAGAATATTACAACTTAATTAATAGTTCACAGACCGGCTTCAGACAGAATCATAGCACAAGTGAAAATGTACTCCTACTAAGCCAAGACATCAAGGAAGCTTTCAATAGAAAGGAGGATACCTTGGCAGTATTCATTGATTTTAAATCAGCATATGACTCAGTCTGGAGAAATAAATTAATTGAGAAGTTGCAATCAATAGGTGTGAAAAGTAACTTGCTTAAATGGATAACTCAGTTTATTTCACAAAGATTTTGTGCCACAAAATGTAATACATACATTTCCAAATATAAACAAACACACCGAGGACTTCCACAAGGTGCTGTTCTGAGCACAACACTCTTTAACATATATATAAATGACCTTCCATCAATAATAAAAACTTTAGAAACCAAAATTGCTTTATTTGCTGACGATGTAGTCATTTGGACTTCAGGCTCTTCAAAAAAACCTGAATTAATTAAAGACAGAATAGAAACAGCCCTAAACAAAGTACATGAATGGAGCTCCAAAAACCTCATGACTATTAATGTGGAAAAAACAAATTATGAATTATTTACACTAAAATACAAACCAGTTAATATTAACATAAACTATAATGGTAAACCACTCAAAGCAGTTGATGATGCCAAATACTTAGGCATCACTTTCGACAGAAAGCTAAGTTGGAAAAAACATATAACAAAGATCTCAGAAAAGGTTGAAAAGAAATTGCAAATCCTGAAAAGGTTAGCTGGTGCTAAATGGGGCTGCTCAAGGAGAGTCCTTAACACAACATACAAAATGTATAATAAACCAAACCTCTTGTACTGTTCTGAAGCTTTAATAACAGCAGCAAATGCTAACATCAATAAACTTGAACAAATAGAAAATCAGGCTCTTCGCCTAATCACTGGAGCAGTTAAATCCACACCTATTGATGCCATGCTTGCCTTAACACGGACCCCATCAATAACAACAAAAATAGAAGAACAAGCATTGCTCCAACACGAGAAAATGTTATGACTGCCAAACTCTAAATGGACAGAAGAGAACCTCCCCCCTTCAATCCTTAAAACTCATAGTAGTTTCCTAGAAAAGGTAACACATTAAATCCAAATTGAACATTCCTAACACCAGAGAAAATCTACTTATTAGAGAAAATCCATTGGAATTATTGCAACCTACCTTCAATTTGGAATTAATAGAGGAAATAAGTAAATCAGACACACCAAAAGAAATACAAAAACTTCTAGCTCTGGAAACAATCAATACTAGGTATCCCACAGAAGAATGGCTGCACATATATACTGATGGATCCTCGAAGGAAAACCTTACTGGAGCTGGAGTTACATGTTCACATTTTTCCTTTTATCATTCTGTTGGCAGAGACACAACAAATTATGATGGAGAAATAGAGGCTATATACATTGCTCTCCGACAATTATTAAATCTTCCCTTAAATAAATTTAACAAGGCAGTAATTCTTCCAGATTCTAAAGCTGCAATTCAGGGAATATGTTCAAATATTACAAAGAAGTCAACAAAAGTTAGAGAATGCTACAAAATGTTAAGACAACTCCAAAAAGTTAATAAGACTGTTCATCTCCAATGGATTCCAGCACACTGTGGAGTCATGGGGAACGAAGCTGCAGACTCACTTGCAAAGAAAGGCACAACAATAAAACAAAAGTCTAAATTCAATTTCTCATATTCCTCAATAAAACGCTTGATCATTAAAAAATTTTCTCATTCATACCTACAAGAAATAGAAACAAATGGCAAAGATAAAAAATGGATTACACTACTTTCCAACCCAGAGACCAAGGAAAACAGCGGTTGCAGCCTTCTGACTATTGACAAATCACGACTGCTTAGCAAGTCATCTCTACAGAATAGGTATCTGAGCTTCACCAATATGTGTCCTGTGTAACGATCCAGCAGAAATGAACGAAGACCACTTGAAGACCTGTGAAGCATTAAGATCAGAAGAAACTACAGTTCAAAAGTATTGGAAAGCACGAATGCTAATGGCTTCATTGCCAGATGCAAGGCACTAGAAAACAACAACAGTATACCCTGTTGCAATGTCACATTTTGTTTTGCCAAATATTTTATGTGTGTATTATATGTGGAAGGGCTCATAACCAAGCAAAATATCTCCAGCCCTGCATGCCCTTTCCCTAACTCAAGAACTGTGCTCACCATTCTTCGGTTTACTTCAAATGGTGGCCTTTTAGACTCAGCTATATTTAGTCTGGGACTCGTATATGTTTCACTGCAGACTGCATCACATGCACTACATTTAACAATTAATTTCGATGCAAATCCAAAAGCACTAGTAAGGTTGGCATTCGAGTCATTTGCACCACATGTACAACATTTAGTACCCTGCAAAATATTTTTCCAGAAGCTTGAATGCACCAAAGTAAAGTCAACAGGAAGGTCTGAAAACTCTGTTTCACTGTTGGTGAACATTGAAACTTTATTTTAGCTTACAGATGAAGTGCATTGTTATCATTTTGTACCTCTGGTGTGGGATGCTGTTCTTGAACTGATGCTGAAGGCTGTGTTTCTGGTATAAATGTGTCTGCATTTGGGACTATGTTTGCCCCATTGTGTACCTACTACATTACATGTTCTTTTGCAGTTTCAAGGTGTTTTCCTACTCCCCTTATTGCGTTTGTCTTTCAGTCTATTCATTACTATGAAGCAAAAACTTCTTGGAGGAGACGACTAACCTAACCTTAAAAGCTTACTTTGATATTTACGTACACTACGATCTAATTTTGCATTTATAACTTTAATATAATTATGATGAACCACTATATACACTATCTTTGATAAAATACTGTACAATAAACACTTATATCACTTCCACACAGCCGGAATTGGTTAGTTTAAAAACACAACCATCTGAAAACAAAATTATAAACACATGGCAATGATTCGGCGGGCTCCAAAGCGTATTTCAGTGCAGCCAACACATGTGTAGGGAAGGAATATTACCTCCTGAAAAAGTCCGCGCCATTCAAATGCAGCAAACCGAAATAAACGAAAAAAATCATCAAAATAGGTGATTTAAAGCACCACGCCCACTTGCAGCCAGCCATTTAAATCGTCACATGACGCGGTTTAAAGGGCCGCAAGGCAATAAAACAACAGGAAAATGAAGTACAAACATTACATTATTTAATTATGCAAAAGAAAAGATTTTTTCATTTTTTGCACTTTTTCGCCATTTTTCACAGATGGGTATCCCTAGGTTGTACTTGTCCAATAGTCTTGTGTTTCTTTGTTACTAGCTGAAATACCCGACGTTGTCTGTAGTTTGATGATTTATCACTACAACATTTAGACTTAGGTTGTACTTGTCCAATATCCTTGTGTTTCTTTGTTACTAGCTGAAATACCCGACATTGTCCGTGGTTTGATGATTTATCACTACAACATTTAGACTTAGGTTGTACTTGTTCAATAGTCTTGTGTTTCTTTGTTAGTAGCTGAAATACCCGACGTTGTCCGTGGTTTGATGATTTATCACTACAACATTTAGACTTAGGTTGTACTTGTCCAATAGTCTTGTGTTTCTTTGTTACTAGCTGAAATACCCGACGTTGTCCGTGGTTTGATGATTTATCACTACAACATTTAGACTTAGGTTGTACTTCTCCAATAGTCTTGTGTTTCTTTGTTACTAGGTGAAATACCCGGCGTTGTCCGTGGTTTGATGATTTATCACTACAACATTTAGACTTAGGTTGTACTTCTCCAATAGTCTTGTGTTTCTTTGTTACTAGGTGAAATACCCGGCGTTGTCCGTGGTTTGATGATGTATCCCTACAACATTTAGACTTAGGTTGTACTTGTCCAATAGTCTTGTGTTTCTTTGTTACTAGGTGAAATACCCGACATTGTCCGTGGTTTGATGATTTATCACTACAACATTTAGACTTAGGTTGTACTTGTCCAATAGTCTTGTGTTTCTTTGTTAGTAGCTGAAATACCCGACGTTGTCCGTGGTTTGATGATTTATCACTACAACATTTAGACTTAGGTTGTACTTGTCCAATAGTCTTGTGTTTCTTTGTTAGTAGCTGAAATACCCGACGTTGTCCGTGGTTTGATGATGTATCCCTACAACATTTAGACTTAGGTTGTACTTGTCCAATAGTCTTGTGTTTCTTTGTTACTAGGTGAAATACCCGACATTGTCCGTGGTTTGATGATTTATCACTACAACATTTAGACTTAGGTTGTACTTGTCCAATAGTCTTGTGTTTCTTTGTTACTAGCTGAAATACCCGACGTTGTCCGTGGTTTGATGATTTATCA
The DNA here is from genome assembly GCA_030765045.1 of Tenodera sinensis. Lineage (NCBI taxonomy): Eukaryota > Metazoa > Arthropoda > Insecta > Mantodea > Mantidae > Tenodera > Tenodera sinensis. Next base: position 129,621,610 of record CM060970.1, read on the forward strand.
CTACAACATTTAGACTTAGGTTGTACTTGTCCAATAGTCTTGTGTTTCTTTGTTACTAGCTGAAATACCCGACGTTGTCCGTGGTTTGATGATTTATCACTACAACATTTAGACTTAGGTTGTACTTGTCCAATAGCCTTGTGTTTCTTTGTTACTAGCTGAAATACCCGGCGTTGTCCGTGGTTTGATGATTTATCACTACAACATTTAGACTTAGGTTGTACTTGTCCAATAGTCTTGTGTTTCTTTGTTAGTAGCTGAAATACCCGACGTTGTCCGTGGTTTGATGATTTATCACTACAACATTTAGACTTAGGTTGTACTTGTCCAATAGTCTTGTGTTTCTTTGTTAGTAGCTGAAATACCCGGCGTTGTCCGTGGTTTGATGATTTATCACTACAACATTTAGACTTAGGTTGTACTTGTCCAATAGTCTTGTGTTTCTTTGTTACTAGCTGAAATACCCGACGTTGTCCGTGGTTTGATGATTTATCACTACAACATTTAGACTTAGGTTGTACTTCTCCAATAGTCTTGTGTTTCTTTGTTACTAGGTGAAATACCCGGCGTTGTCCGTGGTTTGATGATTTATCACTACAACATTTAGACTTAGGTTGTACTTGTCCAATAGTCTTGTGTTTCTTTGTTACTAGGTGAAATACCCGACGTTGTTCGTGGTTTGATGATTTATCACTACAACATTTAGACTTAGGTTGTACTTGTCCAATAGCCTTGTGTTTCTTTGTTACTAGCTGAAATACCCGACGTTGTCCGTGGTTTGATGATTTATCACTGCAACATTTAGACTCAGGTTGTACTTGTCCAATAGCCTTGTGTTTCTTTGTTACTAGCTGAAATACCCGACGTTGTCCGTGGTTTGATGATTTATCACTACAACATTTAGACTTAGGTTGTACTTCTCCAATAGTCTTGTGTTTCTTTGTTACTAGGTGAAATACCCGGCGTTGTCCGTGGTTTGATGATTTATCACTACAACATTTAGACTTAGGTTGTACTTGTCCAATAGTCTTGTGTTTCTTTGTTACTAGGTGAAATACCCGACGTTGTTCGTGGTTTGATGATTTATCACTACAACATTTAGACTTAGGTTGTACTTGTCCAATAACCTTGTGTTTCTTTGTTACTAACTGAAATACCGGATCTAATACGATCAAAGAGTAAAATATACAGGATGGAAGTGAAATAATGCGCTAGACTTTAACAGCGAGATTCTCGTATTCGTGAATAACAAAAACTCTGATACCAAAAGGCTGACAAGTTTGTACTTTTCTAGGAAAAAATACTCCTTGAAAAGAAAATTATCATCAGCTGGCTTAATTATTATTGATTAGATGTTCTTAATTTGTGGCATATTCATAGGAAATTAAATATACGACGTTTTCCTTTGGCGTATTTCAATCGAATCAACGGTTTTTGCGTAAATTAAGTTTTATAAATCAAGAATTTGTTACTTTTTTTTAAGTCTGTTAGAACTGGCAACGTCGCATCAGTTGTGTTTAGTTTCTTCCGACATCAGTGTAGATCGCGCATTCAATTTTTTTTTTATTAATGTAAGCATATTGCGGTGGATAGTAAATTGACATTATAAATTATGTTTTAGTAAAGATTTAGCAATTATTAGTGTCACATGGTTAAATGCAACAGGGAAATATCGATATTAATAATGTAAGAGGTGTTTCACACTTGAGTAACATAATCTCTGAAATGCTGTAATAGTTACAGCGCATGCGCAGACGATATTAAAACTGTACCTCACGTGTTCAGTCCAAGTGCCGTGTTGGAACCAAACTAGCTTTACTATGTATTGTGAAAATGAATGTCCTGTTCGCTTGGTCCTTGCTATTCAGTAAATAAACCTTGTAAGTACAGGTAAGTTGTGTTTGATTCGTTGATAATGTTGATCTCGTAACATTGTTTCACAATGAACAATGCACGCAGTTCCTATACGAGAAGGCTTATTAAGAACGTGCAGGTTATGTCCAGATTTGCGGGTAACTTTCACCGGTTTATTTAACTACAGTGTATTGATATTAATGTTGTTGTTGTTTTCTAGTGCCTTGCATCTGGCAATGAAGCCATTAGCATTCGTGCTCTCCAATACTTTTGAACTGTAGTTTCTTCTGATCTTAATGCTTCACAGGTCTTCAAGTGTTCTTCATTCATTTCTGCTGGATCGTTACACAGGACACATATTGGTGAGGCTGAGATACCAATTCTGTAGCGATGACTTGCTAAGCAGTCATGGTTTGTCAATAGTCGGAAGGCTGCAACCGCTGTTTTCCTTGGTCTCTGGGGGATTATATCTGGGTTGGAAAGCAGTGTAATCCATTTTTTATCTTTGGCATTTGTTTCTATTTCTTGTAGATATGAATGACAAAAATTTTTTATGATCAAGCGTTTTATTGAGGAATATGAGAAATTGAATTTAGAATTTTGTTTTATTGTTGTGCCTTTCTTTGCAAGTGAGTCTGCAGCTTCGTTCCCCATGACTCCACAGTGTGCCGGAATCCATTGGAGATGAACAGTCTTATTAACTTTTTGGAGTTGTGTTAACATTTTGTAGCATTCTCTAATTTTTGTTGACTTCTTTGTAGTATTTGAACATATTCCCTGAATTGCAGCTTTAGAATCTGAAAGAATTACTGCCTTGTTAAATTTATTTAAGGGAAGATTTAATAATTGTCGGAGAGCAATGTATATAGCCTCTATTTCTCCATCATAATTTGTTGTGTCTCTGCCAACAGAATGATAAAAGGAAAAATGTGAACATGTAACTCCAGCTCCAGTAAGGTTTTCCTTCGAGGATCCATCAGTATATATGTGCAGCCATTCTTCTGTGGGATACCTAGTATTGATTGTTTCCAGAGCTAGAAGTTTTTGTATTTCTTTTGGTGTGTCTGATTTACTTATTTCCTCTATTAATTCCAAATTGAAGGTAGGTTGCAATAATTCCAATGGATTTTCTCTTATAAGTAGATTTTCTCTGGTGTTAGGAATGTTCAATTTGGATTTAATGTGTTACCTTTTCTAGGAAACTACTATGAGTTTTAAGGATTGAAGGGGGAGGTTCTCTTCTGTCCATTTAGAGTTTGGCAGTCGTAACATTTTCTCGTGTTGGAGCAATGCTTGTTCTTCTATTTTTGTTGTTATTGATGGGGTCCGTGTTAAGGCAAGCATGGCATCAATAGGTGTGGATTTAACTGCTCCAGTGATTAGGCGAAGAGCCTGATTTTGTATTTGTTCCAGTTTATTGATGTTAGCATTTGCTGCTGTCATTAAAGCTTCAGAACAGTACAAGAGGTTTGGTTTAATATACATTTTGTATGTTGTGTTAAGGACTCTCCTTGAGCAGCCCCATTTAGCACCAGGTAACCTTTTCAGGATTTGCAATTTCTTTTCAACCTTTTCTGAGATGTTTGTTATATGTTTTTTCCAACTTAGCTTTCTGTCGAAAGTGATGCCTAAGTATTTGGCATCATCAACTGCTTTGAGTGGTTTACCATTATAATTTATGCTAATATTAACTGGTTTGTATTTTAGTGTAAATAATTCATAATTTGTTTTTTCCTCATTGATAGACATGAGGTTTTTGGAGCTCCATTCATGTACTTTGTTTAGGACTGTTTCTATTCTGTCTTTAATTAATTCAGGACTATTTTCTCAGTGCTGCGCAGAATCATCGAGAGAGCAATTGACAAAAAGCTGATACAGCATTTGGAACTTAACCGAAGTCAACACGGTTTTATGAATGGCCCTGGCGCTTATATTAACTCATCTATTGTCAACGGTTGCTTAAAGGATTCAAAAATACAGAAGAAAGATTGTTGCATTGTGTTTGTTAACATATCTAAAGCATTCGACAACATCTCACATAAACACATCGAATTAACTCTAAATAAATGTTCTATTTCATCTAAATTACGAGACCTTACCATTGCCTTTATGAAAGGAAATACTACTAGCATCAACATCAATAGGACCACAAGGACAAGCTGCATTACACTAGAGAAAGGTGTCGCCCAAGGAGCCCCACTGTCACCTATTTTGTTCAATTTAGCAATAGACTTCATTTTGCATGAATTAAATGAGAAAACCATGAAAGAGGAGTATGGGTATAGCATAACACCTACGTTAGAAAACATATCTGTTCTGGCTTTTGCTGATGATATAGCCCTTCTGTGTAAGAACGAAACTGCAGCAAAACATCTAATATCACTTGTCTCTACCTCCTTAAACAAGATCGGTTTAGTAGTTAATTCTAACAAGAGCAAAATTATTTCGCTCCGCAAAGGAAAGCTTTACCATTCTCTGATTACCACAGCTGAAGACAATAAAATCTCAAGTATTACATCAGAAGAAACTATAAGATATCTTGGAGTTAACTTCAATGACGAAATTAAATTTAATGCAGCAAAGATAATAGAAGATCTAAATAAAAACTTAAACAATCTGGTTACTTCGCCTTTGCTGACACCTGATCAAAAACTAAATATCGTAAATCAATACCTTTGGCCTCAAATTATATACCCTTTTCAGTGTGCACCCCTCAAAGATCTCACAGACAAAGTTCTGAATGATATTGATAAGCTCATCCGCAGTACTACAAAAGAAATTATAAATTTACCAGCAGATGTTCCTGATGCTATGCTTTACGCTCCCGGTCTTGGAGTTCTAAGAGCACGATGGGAAGCATTCATTCAACATATAAACATCTGTAGGCGCCTTCAATCAGATGGCAATCCCTATGTTGAAATCACCAGACATTGATGAGAGTATTTGTCGCTTATCACTCAGCCCTACACAACTTGTAAACCTAGAACCAAAAAACATTAGGAAACATCTGCGTGAAAGTTCTTTTCAACAATGGACAGAATTACCATCTAAAGGAAAAGGAGTGAAACTCTATTCACACTGGAAGAAGGGAAATGCCTGGATCTCTAATAGGAAAGGTCTTACAAGCAGTCAATGGACTGAAGCCATAAAAATGAGCTGCAATGTCATTCCTGGTAGGAGCCTCGTCACTACCCGTTGCACAAGATGCGACGAGCAAGAAACCCTCGCACATGTGCTTGGTTCCTGCCACCAGGGAGAGTTGTTACACAACACAGTTCGCTCACTGATTTCAGTTAATCTCTGCCTTAAGCCCGAATATGAGATTTATGAACAAGTAACCTGTCTTTCCACAAATGGCAATAAGGAATTCCAGACATTCATTATATCCTAAGCTGATTCCGAACATAACTTTGCAATGTTGCCGAATTCTACAGCCACATTACCTCTACAAAAAATATCAACATCGTTTTAAGCGACTAATTATTTAAGAAATCATTATGCTTACTAGTGAAACTATATCAGAGGTAACTTATTTATTTTTAAGTAGTGTTCATATGTTCCGATTGAATTAAAAATCTAATTTGGGACAATAATTTTTTTTCTCCAAAACTGGCTGATCAAAGAACAAAATGTCGTTATAGTTTTTGCTTGCAATGCTTATATGAAGCATATATTGGGAGTAACGTATTTGTGTGCAAAGTTAAATATGACGCTATTATTAATAACACTGCACAGAAAGAACTAAAAGTGGCGTGTTCTGGAAATTTTTCCTATTTAATCTCCTCTCGAGGGAATACAATGTATGTTTGATAGCAGCAGAGTGGAAGCGAACTATTTTTTTTTTTTGATATGCCTGAAATTGTACAACTTTGCTAGAGACGCTGACAGTTGAATTTCAAGAGAGCTTACAAAGGTTTTAAATTACAGTTTTTTATTCTCGCAGCTGATCCATACCCTTGTTTGATAGGTTTCTGCCGGAAATGAAAAGGGACTGGTGGTTGGAATGGAGGGAGGGTGAAAATAATTTCCTAGTGCCGCACGTTCTACAGGAAAATGAGAAAAACACAAACGCTCAACACATACCAGTTTTATTTTACAAATTGTGGAAAGGTGAGCAGAACCTCGGCGACATTTCTAGAACTTGGTATGTACAGCGAGAGAATTGCACCGGACACAAATCTGGAAACGTATTTCCGTTGCAAAATTGCATTCCAAAGTTGCAGGGTTATTCTATAATTTGTTTACCTTACTGGCAAACCCACAAAATGAAGCATATCTTATTCAAGTTTATACTAGTTACCAGAGAAACAATCTGACGTGTTGCACTGCTATCTAAGTCTGTGTGTTCGATTATTGTGCGATCCCACACCTGACACCAACATTACTCACTGGTAGCATTAGTTTATTTACAGAGTTTCAATGTTTACACCTCTTGCTTTTGCTAAATAACCCTCTTTCTCCACCCATCCCTATCTATCCATTCCAGTTTTACTTTCTCTACTAGCAAGTAGATGAAGTATTGTACTCCACCGAAAACTTCGATGTCGAGATTTCAGCGGTAATATTTTGAAGCCCCCGAATCTAAAAACAAAAAAGCAATTCTAGAAATAAGTATGTATTTCAAGGATGCGAAACGAAGATTTTGAAGAAAATACCCTACCTTAAACTACCCTTTACCTGGAAAATTTTTCGAAAATTTTTATTTTCTTGAAAATGGCTCTAACGATTTTGATTAAAATTTCTTATGTTTGATATATTTTTATGACAAATGAAATGTATATCTTGAATTTTCTGGCTATAGCCCCTGTAGTGGTATTTACTCTGAACGACTTTTGCATAACTGGTAAACCGTTAGAGATAGACCAAATTATACTATACAAAAAATGTAGATCTTGCTAAAATACACAATTTATGTCTCAATAAATTTTCTTGTACGGTGAACCATTTCGGAGATATTCCTTGTTTTGTGTGTCAGTTTCGGAAAACTTAAAACTTTCGTGAAATGGATCATCGTTGTTCATTTTTTTATATGGTAAATGTGCAAAGACAAGAGAATCTCAAAGCTTTAAAAGATTTGACTATCGCTCAAAGCCTTGTATTCTAATATTCTCCTTGTACCTGCAAGGAAATAAGCAATAAGATAATTTGTACAAATGTTTATCTCAACTAACACGAAGAAGATATAGGAATAAGAGTTTGTAAGAATGGTTAGTACAAGAGTAGAGAAACTCATATGAGTGCAACACATCAGATTTTTAAAGAAAGGTCCGTGAGCGTGTGACGTTTTTAATAATCTTTTATAGCAATACTTTATAAAGGAGTGAGTAGTACGACAAAATATCACGCAGTAACAGTTACGTGTAGGTACCTCGGAACCAGTTGTAAGGTTTTTCCTATACCTTGTGTGGAAGGGGCGTAGTGGATCTCCATCAAGGAGAGTTTCCAGACCAGTTAATCCATCATGACTATGAAGTTAAGACCAGATCCCTTCAGAGTGATGGATAGCAGCCAGCCAGGCAAATTCCCTCCCTCCCGAGAGATCCACCAGTTAGTTTCCTTCCATCCCTTTTCCACCTACATCAATCATAATGTTCCAAAGCGATAGGAGACAAAACCGAAAATAGTCATTATGTAGTATTGCACAAGTGGTTATCTTACTATTTATTTAAAAGTATTAAATATTACAACTTTCTCAACTGAATATTGTAGAGAAAGTCGTTCTTAGAAACTCTTAAATATCTATCTTCTTCGTGTTAGTTGATATAAACATTTGTGCGATAATCAAATCTTTTATAGCTTTGAGATTCCATTCTCATTGCACGATTAACATATAAAAAAATGAACAACGTTGTTCCATTTCGCTGAAGTTCTAAGTTTTCCGAAACTCACACACATAACCAGGAATATCTCCGAACTGGCTCACCCTACAAGAAAATTTATTGCGACATAAATTGTGTATTTTAGCAAGATCTACATTTTTTGTATAGTATGATTTGGTCTATCTCTAACGGTTTACCAGTTATGCAAAAGTCGTCCAAAGTAAATACGACTACAGGGGCTATAGCCAGAAAATTCAAGATATACATTTCATTTGTCATAAAAATATCTCAAACATATGACGTTTTAATCAAAATCGTTAGAGCCATTTTCAAGAAAATAAAAATCTTCGAAAAATTTTCCATGTAAAGGGTAGTTTAGGGTGGGGCTATTTTCTTCAAAATCTTCGTGTCGCATCCTTGAAAGACGTTAAACTTAAATACCATCTTTGGCTTGTAACCGAGTTTTCGTTTTTGAGTCATGCTGTCCGTAGATGGAGACAGACACACGCGGGCGCGGGCCTTTTTTCTAGAATTGTTTTTTTTTTTTTTTTTTTTTTTTTTTGTTTTTAGATTCAGGGGCCTCAAAATATTACCGCTCAAATCTCGAAATCGAAATTTTCGGTGGAGCACAATACTTCATCTACTTGCTAGTAGAGAAAGCAATCGGTGGAGAAAGAGGGTTCTTTAGCAAAAGCAAGAGGTGTAAACATTGAAACTCTGTAAATAAATAAACTAATGTTAGTAGCGACTAATGTTGGTGTCAGGTGTGGGATCGCACAATGATCGAACACACAGACTTAGATAGCAGGTGCAACCATCTAGAAGGAAATTAACATGTTAGCTCAACTCATATTGATATTACTGATGCTCCAATTGGCTCATCTATTATTTAACGTGCCCTGATTGATTCACCTCCGAGATGGAATTCACTGCAATGCAGAATATACCACAGTGCTTTACATGGCTGTCTGCTAACACACCGAGGTTTAGGAAGTCACACTGTATTGTCTACTCAGTCTTCATCTATACCGGCTGGAACAGAAGTGGTAGATCTAGGTATTTGGAACACATTTTGTATCTTATATTTTTGTCTCTCACCATTTCCTACGGAGATATTTTAGTTTTGTAGAAAACAAGCTGGCACTGCAGATTGTGCGTGTCACTTTCCCTAGCTGAGTACATAAAAACACAGTAACGGTGCGTCATGAGAACATAAACACATACCCTGCCTTGTCTTTCCGTGTTTGCTGTGCGGGTGCAGGCCAATCACAAGCGTTATCTCCCGAAATATTACACGAAAGCGAATGTGCTCGACCTGTTTATATCCACAAACAGGTCAATTCCCTGACCAAGCTCAACCGAAAATATGGCAGTGTACATCTTACAATTTCTGGGAATAGACTCTCAAGTCTTGTGTATCCTGAAATAATTTTAATACGGAATTACTAAATCTTAATAAGGAAACAGAACGCGATCCCACACCTGACACCAACATTACTCACTGGTAGCATTAGTTCATTTATTTACAGAGTTTCAATGTTTACACCTCTTGCTTTTGCTAAATAACCCTCTTTCTCCACCCATCCCTATCTATCCATCCAGTTTTACTTTCTCTACTAGCAAGTAGATCAAGTATTGTACTCCACCGAAAATTTTGATGTCGAGATTTCACCGGTAGTGTTTTGAGGCCCCAGAATATAATAAAAGCATTTCTAGAAAAGGAGGACTAGACTTCAGAGTCTATTCTCAGAAATTGTAAGATGTACAGTGCGATATTTTCAACTCTGATCCGCGCTGCCGAATTGGTCAGTCAAGAACTTACCATTTACTATGGCATTTATGTGCTGTAGGCAACTAAAGTTCAGATAGGAACTATTCTCTCATTAAAGTGCCAGTGTCTTGCGGTTGAACTTGTTTCGCAAACCTGAGAACGAGATACGTAACTTCCGTTCTTCCTTCGTTTCTTTTCATTATTATTTCCTGGTCTCCCTACACCATTTCTGCTCTATAATGAATAATATGTCCCGTCCTCCGCTCGCTGTGGGCAAAATGCTTTCTTAAATTAACTGCCATCAGTAAGGAATTCTTCTTTTATTTTTTCTGTTCTTTCCTTCCTTTTTTGTAGTCCTTAAATTTTCATACATTGCCGGGCTTTTCCTTGGGATGTGAATGCACTGCATTAAATGAGAATTTAAATGAATTTAGACTCCCATAGAGTTCACTGTTTTATAGGAGAAACTTTTAGTATGAGTAATTAGCTATGTTCCGAGACTGGGTAATGTTTCATATTTACCAAAACACTGCAAGCAGATTTTCACGCACTTTTAACTTATATTTTACTGTTTTATTCCACATATATTAATAATGTACCTTTAGAAACAATAAGTGACACAGATAATGTTATTTATTTGTATGAATATCTATAAAGTGCACTTGATTGAGGCAAGTGCACAAATTTGAGGAATCGAAGGAGCTTTTTTCTGCTGCTCATCTGTTCCCTGTTGCCAACATCGCCACAAGCACGCTGTGTTGCGAGTTGCCCCGTTAATGTGTTAGATATTAACATCTCTTTCGCTACTCCTTTTATAAAGAATTTTCCTGAAAAATCGCGATTTAACACACAAAAAATCATTTTTATTCCCTCTTTTACAAATAACATACAATCTTCCGTGTGTTTTGTAACAGGGTTGGGAAACCACTTGTAACAGTGTACGTTGGGTGCCACTTTTGTGACAGTCTCTTTTCTGTCACATGAAATACCCGGTAGCTCATCCGGTGAAGTAGCTGCCTCTGCGCTGTACGCCGTTACGTTGATTTTGTTTGGGATTCGATACCGGGACTTAGGTTGGCATGAGTGGGATATTTCTCAGGCGCGAGAAATATTGACTATCGTAAATTTGACTATCGTACAAATACTTTTAACATAAAACTAACATTTCGCCAAAGTTTATTTCTCAAATAACTCGAGAACAAGTGATGCCATCTCAACAAACGAAACACACATTTGAAACCCTCCTTGAGGACCATCAGCCCACAACTCGAACGTCCAGCTAGCGCAAATACTTTTAACATAAAACTAACATTTCGCCAAAGCTTATTTCTCAAATAACTCGAGAACAAGTGATGCCATCTCAACAAACGAAACACACATTTGAAACCCTCCTTGAGGACCATCAGCCCACAACTCGAACGTCCAGCTAGCGCAAATACTTTTAACATAAAACTAACATTTCGCCAAAGTTTATTTCTCAAATAACTCGAGAACAAGTGATGCCATCTCAACAAACGAAACACACATTTGAAACCCTCCTTGAGGACCATCAGCCCACAACTCGAACGTCCAGCTAGCGCAAATACTTTTAACATAAAACTAACATTTCGCCAAAGCTTATTTCTCAAATAACTCGAGAACAAGTGATGCCATCTCAACAAACGAAACACACATTTGAAACCCTCCTTGAGGACCATCACCCCACAACTCGAACGTCCAGCTAGCGCAAATACTTTTAACATAAAACTAACATTTCGCCAAAGCTTATTTCTCAAATAACTCGAGAACAAGTGATGCCATCTCAACAAACGAAACACACATTTGAAACCCTCCTTGAGGACCATCAGCCCACAACTCGAACGTCCAGCTAGCGCAAATACTTTTAACATAAAACTAACATTTCGCCAAAGCTTATTTCTCAAATAACTCGAGAACAAGTGATGCCATCTCAACAAACGAAACACACATTTGAAACCCTCCTTGAGGACCATCAGCCCACATCTCGAACGTCCAGCTAGCGCAAATACTTTTAACATAAAACTAACATTTCGCCAAAGCTTATTTCTCAAATACCTCAAGAACTCGCCTTGTTGTTTAAACTGGCCTTCCTAGACAAAACTGGCCTTCCTAGATAAAACTGGCCTTCCTAGATAAAACTGGCCTTCCTAGATAAAACTAGCCCTCCTAGATAAAACTAGCCCTCCTAGATAAAACTGGCCTTCCTAGATAAAACTAGCCTTCCTAGATCAAACTAGCGCTCCTAAATAAAACTAGCCTTACTAGATAAAACTAGTCTTCCTAGATCAAACTAGTCTTACTCGATAAAACTAGCCTTCCTAGATAAAATTAGCCTTCCTAGATAAAACTAGCCTTCGTAGATAAAACTAGCCTTCCTAGATAAAACTAGCCTTACTAGATAAAATTAGCCTTCCTAGATAAAACTAGCCTTCCTAGATAAAACTAGCCTTACTAGATAAAACTAGTCTTCCTAGATCAAACTAGCCTTACTAGATAAAACTAGCCTTACTAGATAAAACCAGCCTTACTAGATAAAACTAGCCTTCCTAGATAAAACTGGCCTTCCTAGATAAAACTGGCCTTACTAGATAAAACTGGCCTTCCTAGATAAAACTGGCCTTCCTAGATAAAACTGGCCTTCCTAGATAAAACTGGCCTTACTAGATAAAACTAGTCTTACTAGATAAAACTAGCCTTCCTAGATAAAACTGGCCTTCCTAGATAAAACTGGCCTTCCTAGATAAAACTGGCCTTCCTAGATAAAACTGGCCTTCCTAGATAAAACTGGCCTTCCTAGATAAAACTGGCCTTCCTAGATAAAACTGGCCTTACTAGATAAAACTAGTCTTACTAGATAAAACTAGCCTTACTAGATAAAACCAGCCTTACTAGATAAAACTAGCCTTCCTAGATAAAACTGGCCTTACTAGATAAAACTGGCCTTCCTAGATAAAACTGGCCTTCCTAGATAAAACTGGCCTTACTAGATAAAACTAGTCTTACTAGATAAAACTAGCCTTACTAGATAAAACTGGCCTTCCTAGATAAAACTGGCCTTCCTAGATAAAACTGGCCTTACTAGATAAAACTAGTCTTACTAGATAAAACTGGCCTTCCTAGATAAAACTGGCCTTCCTAGATAAAACTGGCCTTCCTAGATAAAACTGGCCTTACTAGATAAAACTAGTCTTACTAGATAAAACTAGCCTTCCTAGATAAAACTGGCCTTACTAGATAAAACTGGCCTTCCTAGATAAAACTGGCCTTCCTAGATAAAACTGGCCTTACTAGATAAAACTAGTCTTACTAGATAAAACTAGCCTTACTAGATAAAACTGGCCTTCCTAGATAAAACTGGCCTTCCTAGATAAAACTGGCCTTACTAGATAAAACTGGCCTTACTAGATAAAACTGGCCTTCCTAGATAAAACTGGCCTTACTAGATAAAACTAGTCTTACTAGATAAAACTAGCCTTACTAGATAAAACTGGCCTTCCTAGATAAAACTGGCCTTCCTAGATAAAACTGGCCTTACTAGATAAAACTAGTCTTACTAGATAAAACTGGCCTTCCTAGATAAAACTGGCCTTCCTAGATAAAACTGGCCTTCCTAGATAAAACTGGCCTTCCTAGATAAAACTGGCCTTACTAGATAAAACTAGTCTTACTAGATAAAACTGGCCTTCCTAGATAAAACTGGCCTTCCTAGATAAAACTGGCCTTCCTAGATAAAACTGGCCTTACTAGATAAAACTAGTCTTACTAGATAAAACTAGCCTTCCTAGATAAAACTGGCCTTACTAGATAAAACTGGCCTTCCTAGATAAAACTGGCCTTCCTAGATAAAACTGGCCTTACTAGATAAAACTAGTCTTACTAGATAAAACTGGCCTTCCTAGATAAAACTGGCCTTCCTAGATAAAACTGGCCTTCCTAGATAAAACTGGCCTTACTAGATAAAACTAGTCTTACTAGATAAAACTGGCCTTACTAGATAAAACTGGCCTTACTAGATAAAACTGGCCTTCCTAGATAAAACTGGCCTTCCTAGATAAAACTGGCCTTACTAGATAAAACTAGTCTTACTAGATAAAACTAGCCTTACTAGATAAAACTGGCCTTCCTAGATAAAACTGGCCTTCCTAGATAAAACTGGCCTTACTAGATAAAACTAGTCTTACTAGATAAAACTAGCCTTACTAGATAAAACCAGCCTTACTAGATAAAACTAGCCTTCCTAGATAAAACTGGCCTTACTAGATAAAACTAGTCTTACTAGATAAAACTAGCCTTACTAGATAAAACTGACCTTCCTAGATAAAACTGGCCTTCCTAGATAAAACTGGCCTTCCTAGATAAAACTGGCCTTACTAGATAAAACTAGTCTTACTAGATAAAACTAGCCTTACTAGATAAAACCAGCCTTACTAGATAAAACTAGCCTTCCTAGATAAAACTGGCCTTACTAGATAAAACTGGCCTTCCTAGATAAAACTGGCCTTCCTGGATAAAACTGGCCTTACTAGATAAAACTAGTCTTACTAGATAAAACTAGCCTTACTAGATAAAACTGGCCTTCCTAGATAAAACTGGCCTTCCTAGATAAAACTGGCCTTACTAGATAAAACTAGTCTTACTAGATAAAACTAGCCTTACTAGATAAAACTAGCCTTACTAGATAAAACTAGTCTTCCTAGATCAAACTAGCCTTACTCGATAAAACTAGTCTTCCTAGATAAAACTGGCCTTACTAGATAAAACTAGTCTTCCTAGATCAAACTAGCCTTACTAGATAAAACTAGCCTTACTAGATAAAACTAGTCTTCCTAGATCAAACTAGCCTTACTAGATAAAACTAGCCTTACTAGATAAAACTAGTCTTCCTAGATCAAACTAGCCTTACTAGATAAAACTAGCCTTACTAGATAAAACTAGTCTTACTAGATAAAACTAGTCTTCCTAGATCAAACTAGCCTTACTAGATAAAACTGGCCTTCCTAGATAAAACTGGCCTTCCTAGATAAAACTGGCCTTACTAGATAAAACTAGTCTTACTAGATAAAACTAGTCTTCCTAGATAAAATTAGCCTTCCTAGATAAAACTAGCCTTCGTAGATAAAACTGGCCTTCCTAGATAAAACTGGCCTTACTAGATAAAACTAGTCTTCCTAGATCAAACTAGCCTTACTAGATAAAACTAGCCTTACTAGATAAAACTAGTCTTCCTAGATCAAACTAGCCTTACTAGATAAAACTAGCCTTACTAGATAAAACTAGTCTTCCTAGATCAAACTAGCCTTACTAGATAAAACTAGCCTTACTAGATAAAACTAGTCTTACTAGATAAAACTAGTCTTCCTAGATCAAACTAGCCTTACTAGATAAAACTAGCCTTACTAGATAAAATTAGCCTTCCTAGATAAAACTAGCCTTCGTAGACAAAACTAGCCTTCCTAGATAAAACTAGCCTTACTAGATAAAACTAGTCTTCCTAGATCAAACTAGCCTTACTAGATAAAACTAGCCTTACTAGATAAAACTAGTCTTCCTAGATCAAACTAGCCTTACTCGATAAAACTAGTCTTCCTAGATCAAACCAGCCTTACTAGATAAAACTAGTCTTCCTAGATCAAACTAGCCTTACTCGATAAAACTAGTCTTCCTAGATCAAACTAGCCTTACTAGATAAAATTAGCCTTCCTAGATAAAACTAGCCTTACTAGATAAAACTAGTCTTCCTAGATCAAACTAGCCTTACTAGATAAAACTAGTCTTCCTAGATCAAACTAGCCTTACTCGATAAAACTAGTCTTCCTAGATCAAACCAGCCTTACTAGATAAAATTAGCCTTCCTAGATAAAACTAGCCTTCGTAGATAAAACTAGCCTTCCTAGATAAAACTAGCCTTACTAGATAAAACTAGTCTTCCTAGATCAAACTAGCCTTACTAGATAAAACTAGTCTTCCTAGATCAAACTAGTCTTACTCGATAAAACTAGCCTTCCTAGATAAAACTAGCCTTCCTAGATAAAATTAGCCTTCCTAGATAAAACTAGCCTTCGTAGATAAAACTAGCCTTCCTAGATAAAACTAGCCTTACTAGATAAAACTAGTCTTCCTAGATCAAACTAGCCTTCGTAGATAAAACTAGCCTTCGTAGATAAAACTAGTCTTCCTAGATCAAACTAGCCTTACTAGATAAAACTAGCCTTACTAGATAAAATTAGCCTTCCTAGATAAAACTAGCCTTCGTAGATAAAACTAGCCTTCCTAGATAAAACTAGCCTTACTAGATAAAACTAGTCTTCCTAGATCAAACTAGCCTTACTAGATAAAACTAGCCTTACTAGATAAAACTAGTCTTCCTAGATCAAACTAGCCTTACTCGATAAAACTAGTCTTCCTAGATCAAACTAGTCATCCTAGACAAAACTAGCCTTCCTAGATAAAACTAGCCTTCGTAGATAAAACTAGCCTTACTAGATAAAACTAGCCTTCGTAGATAAAACTAGCCCTACTAGATAAAACTAGTCTTCCTAGATCAAACTAGCCTTACTAGATAAAACTAGTCTTCCTAGATAAAACTAGCCTTCCTAGATAAAATTAGCCTTCCTAGATAAAACTAGCCTTCGTAGATAAAACTAGCCTTACTAGATAAAACTAGCCTTCGTAGATAAAACTAGCCTTCCTAGATAAAACTAGCCTTCCTAGATAAAACTAGCGCTCCCAAATAAAACTAGCCTTACTAGATAAAACTAGTCTTCCTAGATCAAACTAGTCTTACTCGATAAAACTAGCCTTCGTAGATAAAACTAGCCTTCCTAGATAAAACTAGCCTTCCTAGATAAAACTAGCGCTCCTAAATAAAACTAGCCTTACTAGATAAAACTAGTCTTCCTAGATCAAACTAGCCTTACTAGATAAAACTAGCCTTACTAGATAAAACTAGTCTTCCTAGATCAAACTAGCCTTACTAGATAAAACTAGCCGTACTAGATAAAACTAGTCTTCCTAGATCAAACTAGCCTTACTAGATAAAACTAGCCTTACTAGATAAAACTAGTCTTACTAGATAAAACTAGTCTTCCTAGATCAAACTAGCCTTACTAGATAAAACTAGCCTTCGTAGATAAAACTGGCCTTCCTAGATAAAACTGGCCTTACTAGATAAAACTAGTCTTACTAGATAAAACTAGTCTTCCTAGATAAAATTAGCCTTCCTAGATAAAACTAGCCTTCGTAGATAAAACTGGCCTTCCTAGATAAAACTGGCCTTACTAGATAAAACTAGTCTTCCTAGATCAAACTAGCCTTACTAGATAAAACTAGCCTTACTAGATAAAACTAGTCTTCCTAGATCAAACTAGCCTTACTAGATAAAACTAGCCTTACTAGATAAAACTAGTCTTCCTAGATCAAACTAGCCTTACTAGATAAAACTAGCCTTACTAGATAAAACTAGCCTTACTAGATAAAACTAGTCTTCCTAGATCAAACTAGCCTTACTCGATAAAACTAGTCTTCCTAGATCAAACTAGTCATCCTAGACAAAACTAGCCTTCCTAGATAAAACTAGCCTTCGTAGATAAAACTAGCCTTACTAGATAAAACTAGCCTTCGTAGATAAAACTAGCCCTACTAGATAAAACTAGTCTTCCTAGATCAAACTAGCCTTACTAGATAAAACTAGTCTTCCTAGATCAAACTGGCCTTACTAGATAAAACTAGCCTTACTAGATAAAACTAGTCTTCCTAGATCAAACTAGCCTTACTCGATAAAACTAGCCTTACTAGATAAAATTAGCCTTCCTAGATAAAACTAGCCTTCGTAGATAAAACTACCCTTCCTAGATAAAACTAGCCTTACTAGATAAAACTAGTCTTCCTAGATCAAACTAGCCTTACTAGATAAAACTAGCCTTACTAGATAAAACTAGTCTTCCTAGATCAAACTAGTCTTACTCGATAAAACTAGCCTTCCTAGATAAAACTAGCCTTCCTAGATAAAATTAGCCTTCCTAGATAAAACTAGCCTTCGTAGATAAAACTAGCCTTCCTAGATAAAACTAGCCTTACTAGATAAAACTAGTCTTCCTAGATCAAACTAGCCTTCGTAGATAAAACTAGCCTTACTAGATAAAACTAGTCTTACTAGATAAAACTAGTCTTCCTAGATCAAACTAGGCTTACTAGATAAAACTAGCCTTACTAGATAAAATTAGCCTTCCTAGATAAAACTAGCCTTCGTAGATAAAACTAGCCTTCCTAGATAAAACTAGCCTTACTAGATAAAACTAGTCTTCCTAGATCAAACTAGCCTTACTAGATAAAACTAGCCTTACTAGATAAAACTAGCCTTCGTAGATAAAACTAGCCCTACTAGATAAAACTAGTCTTCCTAGATCAAACTAGCCTTACTAGATAAAACTAGCCTTACTAGATAAAACTAGTCTTCCTAGATCAAACTAGCCTTACTCGATAAAACTAGTCTTCCTAGATCAAACTAGTCATCCTAGACAAAACTAGCCTTCCTAGATAAAACTAGCCTTCGTAGATAAAACTAGCCTTACTAGATAAAACTAGCCTTCGTAGATAAAACTAGCCCTACTAGATAAAACTAGTCTTCCTAGATCAAACTAGCCTTACTAGATAAAACTAGTCTTCCTCGATAAAACTAGCCTTACTAGATAAAACTAATCTTCCTGGATGAAACTAGCCTTCCTAGATAAAACTAGCCTTCCTAGATAAAACTGGTCTTCCTAGACAAAACTAGCCTTCCTAGATAAAACTAGTGTTCCTAGATAAAACTAGCCTTACTAGATAAAACTAATCTTCCTAGATATAACTAGCCTTACTAGATAAAACTAGCCTTCCTAGATGAAACTAATCTTCCTAGATAAAAGTAGCCTTCCTAGATAAAACTGGCCTTCCTAGATAAAACTAGCCATCCTAGATAAAACTAGCCTTCCTAGATAAAACTAGCCTTCCTAGATAAAGCTACTCATCCTAGATAAAACTAGCCTTACTAGATAAAACTATTCTTCCTAGATAAAACTAGCCCTACTAGATAAAACTAGCCTTACTAGATAGAACTAGTCTTCCTAGATAAAACTAGTCTCACTAGATAAAAGTAATCTTCCTAGATAAAACTAGCCTTACTAGGTAAAACTAGGCTTCCTAGATAAAACTAGCCTTCGTAGATAAAACTAGCCATCCTAGATAAAACTAGCCTTACTAGATAAAACTAGCCTTCCTAGATAAAACTACTCATCCTAGATAAAACTAGCCTTACTAGATAAAACTAGCCTTCGTAGATAAAACTAGCCTTACTAGATAAAACTATTCTTCCTAGATAAAACTAGCCCTACTAGATAAAACTAGCCTTACTAGATAAAAGTAGCCTTCCTAGACAAAACTGGCCTTCCTAGATAAAACTAGCCCTCCTAGATAAAACTGGCCTTCATAGATGAAACTGGCCTTCCTAGACAAAACTGTCCTTCCTAAATAAAACTAGCCCTCCTAGATAAAACTAGCCCTCCTAGATAAAACTAGCCTTCCTAGATAAAACTGTCCTTCCTAGACAAAACTGTCCTTCCTAGACAAAACTGTCCTTCCTAGACAAAACTGTCCTTCCTAGACAAAACTAGCCTTCCTAGACAAAACTGGCCTTCCTAGATAAAACTGGCCTTCCTAGATAAAACTGGCCTTCCTAGATAAAACTAGCCTTCCTAGACAAAACTGGCCTTCCTAGATAAAACTGGCCTTCCTAGATAAGACTAGCCTTCCTAGATAAAACTGTCCTTCCTAGACAAAACTGGCCTTCTTAGATACAACTGGCCTTCCTAGATAAAACTAGCCTTCCTAGACAAAACTAGCCTTCCTAGACAAAACTAGCCTTCCTAGACAAAACTGGCCCTCCTAGATAATACTAGCCCTCCTAGATAAAACTAGCCTTCCTAGATAAAACTAGCTTTTCTGGATAAAACTGTCCTTCCTAGACAAAACTGGCCTTCCTAGACAAAACTAGCCTTCCTAGATAAAACTAGCCTTCGTAGACAAAACTAGCCTTCCTAGACAAAACTAGCCTTCCTAGATAAAACTTGCCTTCTTAGATAAAACTAGCCTTCCTAGATAAAACTAGCCTTCGTAGATAAAATTAGCCCTCCTAGATAAAACTAGCCTTCCTAGATAACACCAGCCTTCCTAGATAAAACTGTGCTTCCTAGATAAAACTGGCCTTCCTAGACAATACTGTCCTTCCTAGATAAAACTGGCCTTCCCTGACAAAACTGGCCTTCCTAGACAAAACTGGCCTTCCTAGATAAAACTGCCCTTCCTAGACAACACTGGCCTTCCTAGATAAAACTGGCCTTCCTAGATAAAACTGCCCTTCCTAGATAAAACTGGCCTTCCTAGATAAAACTGGCTTTCCTAGATAAAACTGGCCTTCCTAGATAAAACTGGCCTTCCTAGATAAAACTGGCTTTCCTAGATAAAACTGGCTTTCCTAGATAAAACTGGTCCTCCTAGATAAAACGAGATTTCGTATCCAAAACTGTCCTTCCTAGACAAAACTGGCCTTCCTAGATAAAACTGTCCTTCCTAGACAAAACTGTCCTTCCTAGACAAAGCTGTCCTTCCTAGACAAAACTGGCCTTCCTAGATAAAACTGTGCTTCCTAGACAAAACGGTCCTTCCTAGAAATATTGGCCTTCCGAGATAAAACTGCCCCACCTAGACAGAACTGTCCTTCCTAGAAATACTGACCTTCCTAGACAAAACTGTGCTTCCTAGACAAAACTGTCCTTCCTAGACAAAACTGGCCTTCCTAGATAAAACTGGCCTCCCTTAGACAAGGGTCCTCTCTACACAAGGGGCCTTCCTAGACAAGGGCCCTCTCTATACAAGGAAGGGCCCTTTCCTGGCAAATGCCCCTCCTAGACAAGGTACCTTCCTAGACTAGGGTATTTCCTAGACAAGGGTCCTTCCTAGACAAGCTCCGTTCCTAGACATGGGCGCTTCCTAGACAAGGGCCCTTCCTAGAAAAGGGCCCTTCCTAGAAAAGGGCCCATCCTAGACAAGGGCCCTTCCTAGAAAAGGGCCCTTCCTGAACAAGGGCCCTTCCTAGTAAAGGCCCCATCCTAGACAAGGGTCCTTGCTAAACAAGGGCCCCTCCTAGACAAGGTCCCCCCCCTAGACAAGGGCCCATCCTAGACAAAGTCACCCTCCTAGACAAGGGTGGCTGCTATAGCAATGGGTCCTACCTTTGTCTATGTCATACCTATAAGAGAAACCGACTTTTTGAACGGGGTCTCGGAGTGGCTCGCCGATGGTCTAGGAGTGTCGGCCGTGGTCCAAAACGTATAATTCCAGAGTTTGGTCACTCTCCGTGAAGCGGTTGCCACTTTTCGGTATGTTGTCTGCACGAGGGACTCAAGACGGGTTGATTATGTAGTGGGGTACCTGGACTTGTAGCCTTACGTTTTGCAAGTTTTTCCAAAATTTGAACGGCTGGACGGAACTTTCTGAATTTCACAATTGGTACGTTTCTTAACACGGGGAACACGCCTGGACCGGTCCCGAGTCGCTGCGGTCCTTGGTTCGAGTTTTAGAAATTTTTGGCCATCTTTGATCGCTTCTTGCGAAGAAGCGAGATGAGGTTTAAGGAAACTGACTATTGGGTCATGTAGCCCTCGGGGAGGACTACCGGAATCAGTGGTCCGAATTCGACCTCCCGCACCGAGTCGAGAGTAAAAGTGTTATATGTGTATAGCGTGCGCTACAGCAGGCGCGGGGGGATGTCCCGTGGTGGTTGGGTAGTGCCCTTGGGGCCGAAGCTTCACCTAACATTTGGCGGTTCTAACGCTATTAGGGCGCCGGGGAGAGCGTCCCGCTGTTTTGCCCGACTTTGGAAGCTTAGATCCGGGCAGGGCGGACAGGTTTAAGAAATTTGAGCACACGTGTGGAAAGCGGTCAAGGTGGACTACAACAGTTAGTGGTCCGAATTCGCGGATTTTGCGCCGTTCAAATTTTAGAAAATTTTGGCCATCTTACGAGAGGTGTGGGCGGGCCCCCGTCGGCGTGATTTCGAATGCAAAGGTGTATCTGGATAGCCCTGGAGAAGTACTACCCAGCTGTGGTGTCCGGGTTCGAATCCCGCGCACCGTTGGAGAGTAAATCGGTTTTTTGTTTATAGCGTGCGCTACCGCAGGCGCGGGGGGATGTCCCGCGGTGGGTGGGTAGTGCCCCTAGGGTCAAAGCTTCACCTAAAATTGGGCCGTTATACCTTGGTAGGATCGCTGGGAAATAGATGGTGTATTTTTGGCGGCAAAACCCCCACGTGTCCGTTAAACCAAGCGTAACGACTTTCCCGGCCAGCGCCTCAACAGAATGAAATTGACAATGGTCACGTGTTTTATAAAGGTCAAGACGCCCAAGTCGCTGCGGTCATCTGTTCGAATCTTGGAAATTATAGAATAATTAATGAATAGTTAATAAATAATTAATCATAGAACGTGTCAAAAGCATTTACAATTAAATGCGTAAAAAACATGTGCAGGTTTTTTCAAGTTTTGCTGTTAAAGTACGATACATCGACACTTACATAGTTGTTGTTATTATCATAATACATGTGCAAAATCATGCTTTTACAGACTGACTGTGTCATTGCTGCTTCAACGTTTGCATTTCTGTATGAGAAAGCAGTCCAAGTAATAATACATTCTAACATGCACATTTAGCTTATTGGTAAACAATGTTGTTACTCGTCACGTGTCAAGTGTGTCAAATTTAAGATAAGCGAGCGACCTAATCACGGCGTACTACCCATTTTAATTCTTACATAGTAGACAACACACAGAATAACATCTATTTACATAAAGCAGCGTGATTGTTCAAATATATAATCAATTAGTTGGCTTTTTGTAGCTGCTGCCTGCTGCACGTCGTTGTTGTATTTTCAGCTTGATTCCCTCCTACTATCCAACAACACAACTGATTATTGATTTAAACATTCCTCTACAGATACTCTTTGAGGGAAGCTTCTTTAAAAAGCTCTGAAATTGCTAACATTTTCCTTTACATTACTGGGTAGAGAGAGCACTACCTATTTTAATTGTTTCACAATAAACACCTTTCTGGAAGCAAGGGAGTTTGGCATTGGGAATTTCCATGTTAGTTACTTGTAAAGCAATTCTGCTTATTAGCATAAAATTTGACAGTAATGCTCGATGCGTGTTGTATGAAGGGAGCAAACACATAGCAACTGGTTACGACTAGTCGCTACGGTCCGCGGTTCACAAATTTCGATATCGAACTTTCTCCCAGTGCACGTGTAACCCCTCTCGGAGAAACAAGCTAGTAACAATGTGCTGTTTGAATCAAGTTACTACTTTCCGGAGTTTACGTCTCCTAGGACAAGTGCCGTGTCTAGAGTCGAAGCCGCGGCCACCCGGGGACAGTAGGTAGCAGCGCCAAAAATATCAATGTCCCCTGAGTCTGTGTCTGAGTGCTGTCAGAGTCTGTCAGAGTCTGTCAGAGTCTGGTCAGAGTCTGCCCAACCCAACCGGCTTCTACCCTCTATCTATACCACACCCGCAGACGTCCGTTCCGTGAAACGGGCCAATTAGCCGACTAGTGCCATCTGTGTGCAACACACAGCAACATTTTCACTTGTACTAGTACTACTTATGCACTACAGGGGCTGCTGCCATAGCCAGAAATACCCGACGTTGTCCGTGGTTTGATGATTTATCACTACAACATTTACACTTAGGATGTACTTGTCCAATAGTCTTGTGTTTCTTTGTTACTAGCTGAAATACCCGACGTTGTCCGTGGTTTGATGATTTATCACTACAACATTTACACCTAGGTTGTACTTGTCTAATAGTCTTGGGTTTCTTTGTTACTAGCTGAAATACCCGACGTTGTCCGTGGTTTGATGATTTATCACTACAACATTTAGAGTTAGGTTGTACATGTTCAATATCCTTGTGTTTCTTTGTTACTAGCTGAAATACCCGACGTTGTCCTGAAATTGTACAACTTTGCTAGAGACGCTGACAGTTGAATTTCAAGAGAGCTTACAAAGGTTTTAAATTACAGTTTTTTATTCTCGCAGCTGATCCATACCCTTGTTTGATAGGTTTCTGCCGGAAATGAAAAGGGACTGGTGGTTGGAATGGAGGGAGGGTGAAAATAATTTCCTAGTGCCGCACGTTCTACAGGAAAATGAGAAAAACACAAACGCTCAGCACATACCAGTTTTATTTTACAAATTGTGGAAAGGTGAGCAGAACCTCGGCGACATTTCTAGAACTTGGTATGTACAACGAGAGAATTGCACCGGACACAAATCTGGAAACGTATTTCCGTTGCAAAATTGCATTCCAAAGTTGCAGGGTTATTCTATAATTTGTTTACCTTACTGGCAAACCCACAAAATGAAGCATATCTTATTCAAGTTCATACTAGTTACCAGACAAACAATCTGACGTGTTGCACTGCTATCTAAGTCTGTGTGTTCGATTATTGTGCGATCCCACACCTGACACCAACATTACTCGCTGGTAGCATTAGTTTATTTACAGAGTTTCAATGTTTACACCTCTTGCTTTTGCTAAAGAACCCTCTTTCTCCACCCATCCCTATCTATCCATTCCATTTTTACTTTCTCTACTAGCAAGTAGATCAAGTATTGTACTCCACCGAAAACTTCGATGTCGAGATTTCAGCGGTAATATTTTGAAGCCCCCGAATATAAAAACAAAAAAGCAATTCTAGAAATAAGTATGTATTTCAAGGATGCGAAACGAAGATTTTGAAGAAAATAGCCCCACCTTAAACTACCCTTTACCTGGAAAATTTTTCGAAAATTTTTATTTTCTTGAAAATGGCTCTAACGATTTTGATTAAAATTTCTTATGTTTGATATATTTTTATGACAAATGAAATGTATATCTTGAATTTTCTGGCTATAGCCCCTGTAGTGGTATTTACTCTGAACGACTTTTGCATAACTGGTAAACCGTTAGAGATAGACCAAATCTTACTATACAAAAAATGTAGATCTTGCTAAAATACACAATTTATGTCTCAATAAATTTTCTTGTACGGTGAACCATTTCGGAGATATTCCTTGTCATGTGTGTGAGTTTTGGAAAACTTAGAACTTTAGCGAAATGGAACAACGTTATTCATTTTTTATATGGTAAATGTGCAAAGACAAGAGAATCTCAAAGCTTTAAAAGATTTGACTATCGCTCAAAGCCTTGTATTCTAATATTCCCCTTGTACCTACAAGGAAATAAGCAATAAGATAATTTGTACAAATGTTTATCTCAACTAACACGAAGAAGATATAGGAATAAGAGTTTGTAAGAATGGTTAGTACAAGAGTAGAGAAAGTCATGTGAGTGCAACACATCAGATTTTTAAAGAAAGGTCCGTGAGCGTGTGACGTTTTTAATAATCTTTTATAGCAATACTTTATAAAGGAGTGAGTACGACAAAATATCACGCAGTAACAGTTACGTGTAGGTACCTCGGAACCAGTTGTAAGGTTTTTCCTATACCTTGTGTGGAAGGGGCGTAGTGGAACTCCATCAAGGAGAGTTTCCAGACCAGTTAATCCATCATGACTATGAAGTTAAGACCAGATCCCTTCAGAGTGATGGATAGCAGCCAGCCAGGCAAATTCCCTCCCTCCCGAGAGATCCACCAGTTAGTTTCCTTCCATCCCTTTTCCACCTACATCAATCATAATGTTCCAAAGCGATAGGAGACAAAACCGAAAATAGTCATTATGTAGTATTGCACAAGTGGTTATCTTACTATTTATTTAAAAGTATTAAATATTACAACTTTCTCAACTGAATATTGTAGAGAAAGTCGTTCTTAGAAACTCTTCTATCTCTATCTTCTTCGTGTTAGTTGATATAAACATTTGTGTGATAATCAAATCTTTTATAGCTTTGAGATTCCATTCTCATTGCACGATTAACATATAAAAAAATGAACAACGTTGTTCCATTTCGCTGAAGTTCTAGGTTTTCCGAAACTCACACACATAACCAGGAATATCTCCGAAATGGCTCACCCTACAAGAAAATTTATTGAGACACAAATTGTGTATGTTAGCAAGATCTACATTTTTTGCATAGTATAATTTGGTCTATCTCTAACGGTTTACCAGTTATGCAAAAGTCGTCCAAAGTAAATACGACTACAGGGGCTATAGCCAGAAAATTCAAGATATACATTTCATTTGTCATAAAAATATATCAAACATAAGAAATTTTAATCAAAATCGTTGGAGCCATTTTCAAGAAAATCAAAATTTTCCAAAAATTTTCCATGTAAAGGGTAGTTTAAAGTGGTGCTATTTTCTTCAAAATCTTTGTTTCGCATCCTTGAAATACATACTTATTTCTAGAATTGCTTTTTTGTTTTTAGATTCAGGGGCTTCAATATATTACCGCTGAAATCTCGACATCGAAATTTTCGGTGGAGCACAATACTTCATCTACTTGCTAGTAGAGAAAGCAATCGGTGGAGAAAGAGGGTTCTTTAGCAAAAGCAAGAGGTGTAAACATTGAAACTCTGTAAATAAATAAACTAATGTTAGTAGCGAGTAATGTTGGTGTCAGGTGTGGGATCGCACAATGATGGAACACACAGACTTAGATAGCAGTGCAACCATCTAGAAGGAAATTAACATGTTAGCTCAACTCACATTGATATTACTGATGCTCCAATTGGCTCATCTATTATTTAACGTGCCCTGATTGATTCACCTCCGAGATGGAATTCGCTGCAATGCAGAATATACCACAGTGCTTTACATGGCTGTCTGCTAACACACCAAGGTTTAGGAATTCACACTGTATTGTCTACTCAGTCTTCATCTATACCGGCTGGAACAGAAGTGGTAGATCTAGGTATTTGGAACACATTTTGTATCTTATATTTTTGTCTCTCACCATTTCCTACGGAGATATTTTAGTTTTGTAGAAAACAAGCTGGCACTGCAGATTGTGTGTGTGTCACTTTCCCTAGCTCAGTACATAAAAACACAGTAACGGTGCGTCATGAGAACATAAACACATACCCTGCCTTGTCCTTCCGTGTTTGCTGTGCGGGTGCAGGCCAATCACAAGCGTTATCTCCCGAAATATTACACGAAAGCGAATGTGCTCGACCTGTTTACATCCACAAACAGGTCAATTCCCTGACCAACCTCAACCGAAAATATGACACTGTACATCTTACAATTTCTGGGAATAGACTCTCAAGTCTTGTGTATCCTGAAATAATTTTAATACGGAATTACTAAATCTTAATAAGGAAACAGAACGCGATCCCACACCTGACACCAACATTACTCACTGGTAGCATTAGTTCATTTATTTACAGAGTTTCAATGTTTACACCTCTTGCTTTTGCTAAATAACCCTCTTTCTCCACCCATCCCTATCTATCCATCCAGTTTTACTTTCTCTACTAGCAAGTAGATGAAGTATTGTACTCCACCGAAAATTTTGATGTCGAGATTTCACCGGTAGTGTTTTGAGGCCCCAGAATATAATAAAAGCATTTCTAGAAAAGGAGGACTAGACTTCAGAGTCTATTCTCAGAAATTGTAAGATGTACAGTGCAATATTTTCAACTCTGATCCGCGCTGCCGAATTGGTCAGTCAAGAACTTACCATTTACTATGGCATTTATGTGCTGTAGGCAACTAAAGTTCAGATAGGAACTATTCTCTCATTAAAGTGCCAGTGTCTTGCGGTTGAACTTGTTTCGCAAACCTGAGAACGAGATACGTAACTTCCGTTCTTCCTTCGTTTCTTTTCATTATTATTTCCTGGTCTCCCTACACCATTTCTGCTCTATAATGAATAATATGTCCCGTCCTCCGCTCGCTGTGGGCAAAATGCTTTCTTAAATTAACTGCCATCAGTAAGGAATTCTTCTTTTATTTTTTCTCTTCTTTCCTTCCTTTTTTGTAGTCCTTAAATTTTCATACATTGCCGGGCTTTTCCTTGGGATGTGAATGCACTGCATTAAATGAGAATTTAAATGAATTTAGACTCCCATAGAGTTCACTGTTTTATAGGAGAAACTTTTAGTATGAGTAATTAGCTATGTTCCGAGACTGGGTAATGTTTCATATTTACCAAAACACTGCAAGCAGATTTTCACGTTTTATTCCACATATATTAATAATGTAGCTTTAGAAACAATAAGTGACACAGATAATGTTATTTATTTGTATGAATATCTATAAAGTGCACTTGATTGAGGCAAGGTGCACAAATTTGAGGAATCGAAAGAACTGGTGTCGACGCGCCAAGGAGCTTTTTTCTGCTGCTCATCTGTTCCCTGTTGCCAACATCGCCACAAGCACGCTGTGTTGCGAGTTGCCCCGTTAATGTCTTATATCTCTTTCTCTACTCCTTTTATAAAGAATTTTCCTGAAAAATCGCGATTTAACACACAAAAAATCATTTTTATTCCCTCTTTTACAAATAACATACAATCTTCCGTGTGTTTTGTAACAGGGTTGGGAAACCACTTGTAACAGTGTACGTTGGGTGCCACTTTTGTGACAGTCTCTTTTCTGTCACATGAAATACCCGGTAGCTCATCCGGTGAAGTAGCTGCCTCTGCGCTGTACGCCGTTACGTTGATTTTGTTTGGGATTCGATACCGGGACTTAGGTTGGCATGAGTGGGATATTTCTCAGGCGCCAGGTTAGATGACAAATACAGCACAGACTTTTATGATTTTATTCTCCACCATGTCATTGCCTCGAAGTGCCGACCTGAGTGAGTTTCTGGTATTGCGTTTTCAGATCGCTATTTACTTCACCTTACGCTAATCGCTGTCGCCTTTCACACATCGACGTTTTTCGCGCGAAACTATATATATTCGCGATACAGGTTCACCCCGGTAGCAGTATCGCAACAGACAGCCCCGTTCTCTTGAATTTTCCCTATTTATGTATCTAACCCCGCACTTTCTCTCTAGTCCCGTTATGGGGGAGGGGTGTATTTTCCCCATCTGTGTCCTTGGACTTTAGGCAAAACGTCCCTCGGCGCGAGATGACAAAAGATGTTTGTCCTCTGGCCTTCAGAAATGTGCTCAGGTCAACATACTTTCAAGAGGCAGCTTCTTTACACAATTAATAATACAAAATTATACTTATACCTAAAGGTCTTATATATATTCATTCTGATTCTAAAATTACAAATATATATACATAGAAGTTCCCGTCTCAGTTTGAAATAGAAATATTAGTCGCACTGTTTTCCCTACTCGCTCAGAGGTAACAGATTCACATCTCTTTCTCTACACACGCGGATATTTTTCTGAAAATGCATTTTTTTTATTCAGGGGGTCTCAAGACATATTTTTCCGGTGAAATCTCGACATTGAATTTTTGGGTAAAATACAATACTTCCTGTAATTACCAGTAGAGAAAGCAAAAAGTTTCCCACTGCGTGACTTTCGCAGTGAACATATATAAACTTTTCCGAAGACAGTTAAGTTAAAAAAATGTAACACTTGGCTGAGTAAATATAAAGAATTCAAAGTAGGCGGGTAGCAGCGCCATAGCTTACTCTAGCTAAGAAAAAACTATAAACGTATTGTAATAGTCTATTAGTGCGTAATGAATAAAGAAACAGCAAATATCGGACGTTTTCTGCAAACATTTGGGTCTATAAAAATATATAATGACTCTAAAAAGGATATAACCTAATAGACAAAAAAATTCTGCATATGTTTTCAAACCTGAAATGTATAACTACTCAATATTTACACCATGCTATTAGGAACCTGGCAACAGCGCGAGAGTAGAAGGACAAACTAACGGCAACTTGTGTACGCTAGATAGAGACAGCTCGTATATCCCATTTAACTCCACACTGTCATCTTAGAGTGAGACAAGCTATAAGTGCTCCAAAATGCAAACAGCGTAGCGGATATATGGACATGAACAGCCTACCGACCCGGTGAAACTAGGAAAAGCTCCTAGGTGGGCGTTGTGTAGGATCTCGATGAAGTGCTTATCTAGTTCACATAAGAATGTGAGTGTGACTCGGCAGTAGTGCGACACTTGAAAACGGAGCTGGATGTATAGTGACGTCACACACACCTTCAAGTGTTGAGAAGCACCTTCTCAGTGTCATCCACCAGATGGCATTGTCTACATCTCGTTATCTGGAGAGACAGCTGCAGTTTCTCGCCTCACTCACGAATATCTTGTGTTCAAATTACCTTTACTACTCACTCGTCCTTACAAACAGTTATATCTACGAGTATTTCCGGTGAAATCCCGACACCGAAAATTTGGGTGCAAACAATACTGCCTCTACTTACTATACGTGGTAGAGAAAGTAAAAATTGCCGTGAAAATAAAAATTATCCTAAAAAAAAAAAAAAAAAAAAAAAAAAAAAAAAGAGCAAATTTAAGAACTGAAATACGAGATGTTTTGAGGCCCCTGAATCCAAAAAAAAAGCATTTTCAGAAAATGGTCCGTGAGTGTCTGCCTGTCTTAGCCTGTAGACAGCATAACTCAAAAACGAATAATCAGTTAAAACCCAAGTTGGTATTTAAATTTAATGGCTTTCAAGGATGTGACACGAAGATTTTGAAGAAAATAGCCCCAACCTAAACTACCCTTTACATGGAACATTTTTCGAAAATTTTTATTTTCTTGAAAATGGCTCTAATAACGTATGTTTAAGATACTTTTATGACAAAATTAGATTTGTATTCCGAATTTTCTGGCTATAGCCGATATAGTCCTGCTTACTCTGGATGACATTTGAATGACTCGCAAACCTTACTATGGAATAAATGTAGCTCTCGCTAAAGCACACAATTTATATCAAAATACATTTTTTGGTAGAGTGAACCATTTCGGAGATATTCCTTGTTATGTCAGTTTCGGAAAAGTTAACTTTGGTCAAATGTAACATCGTTGTTCGTTTTTTTATATGCTAAGCGTGCAAAGAGAACGGGATGTCAAAGCTTTAAAACATTTGACTATCGCACAAAGTCTACTGTATTCCCATATTCCCCTTGTACCTGCAAGGAAATAAGCAATAAGATAATTTGTACAAATGTTTATCTCAACTAACACGAAGAAGATATAGGAATAAGAGTTTGTAAGAATGGTTAGTACAAGAGTAGTGAAGGTCATGTGAGTGCAACACATTTCTTTTTTCATTACCGTAATGAAATATTCTGTCAATATTAAAATAAAATGTTATTTTCTGAGGTCAACAAAGGATATTTTAATCTGTGAATATTCCCTAGAATAAAACCACGAGCGTACTCGTGATATGTTTGACTTTTTTCCCTTGCTGAAATTACTTTTACAAACCAATTGTTGGACATTGATGCACTACGAAAAGAGAAATAAATGCTAGAGACATTGTTGCGGCTCTGTGAAATACTCTATGGGCCTGGTTCCTTACCACACTCCGGCACTCGAAGCATCATTCTGAGATGAAACTGATTCCATCACTTTGTTCTCCTCAAGTATCTTCATGGATATCTTGAGAACTTCACACTCACTCTTCACTCTGTATTTTCATAAAGACTGAGAAGGCAACAAATAAACATCAACAACACATTGTAACAGAGACCTCTATTATGAATAAGATGCGCGGAAGGATATCGATGAGCTTTGCTGATTCGGAGACACCTGTTGGCACAAATATACATCCAAAATACAGAGAAATGTAGATATAAGGGACTACTAAAACAGGAAGCAGAACAAGCAAATTCGGTCTTTTAAAACGTAGCTATAGGCTCAGAAGGGTTAAGCCGGGTATACTCGGTTTTTTATTTCGTCAAAATTGAAAACACGAGTTTACTCGGCTTCCTAGTTTGTCAAAATTGTATACACGAGTTTACTCCGCTTTTTATTTTGTAAAAATTGGTAACACGAGTATACTCGGCTTTTTATTTTCTCAAAGTTGAACACACGAATATACTCGGGTTTTTATGTTAAATTGAGTACACGAGTATACTCAGTTTCTTTGTCAAAATTGAAAACACGAGTATACTCGGGATTTTATTTTAAGATGTTAAAGACACGCCTGTAGTATACAACAAATGCAACAATAAAGTGAACCACTTTAATTTTTATTGAACAATAAATAATCTGCTTGATACAGGACGTGACAGATTAACAAAACTCTCACAGAGTTGTTAGTAAATTCGTTCCGAGTCGCCAGTCTCACCAAAAGTGAGAGTTTTCCAATCTGTCACTGACGGGGATATTTAACACTGATTAAAAAAATTACAAAATTTATCAGCTGATTTCTCATTGTTCCTTCACTTCCATACTTCGTCCTTCTGTGATTGTGCCAGTGTAATTTTTTTTCAACAAGTCCTACAAATATAGATCAACAATGGAAATGTTTCAGAGTAGCACGTTCATGCGCACAGATATGCCTCTTCAAGAAACATCTAAGGTTCATCTACAAACTGGACATATTTACAAATCACTTTCTCTCGTCTTAAACTGTAAATACTATTTGTTGAGCATTAAGTGCAAAGCTGCACTTAAATGGTTGTTTCTTTCCTTTATTCTTTCCGTCCTTTTTGTGGGAAAATTCGCAGCAGCGGTACCCAAACTATGTTACTGAGAAGCGCCAACTTTTAAACAATATACAGAGCAATAAAAGTTGAAAAACAACAAACTAACTTTTACTAGATCAAACATTGTCCGGGCATTCTGATTATTATTTTTGATATTTAATTAGTTTTCCAACATATTAGTGTACAGAACTATAGACTATAATCCAACAAAGTCCTCAGTATATACTTTCACAGTCAAGTACAGAGTATTCGTTTGGACGCGCGGCCGTATTACGCAAGATTGTTTGCCCTGCACTGCGCTGTTTCCAACCGTTTGTGCTTCTTTTCAAATGCTTGTAAAGGAATGACAAAGCAATTTATATTTCTTTTAAAATGTACATATTTGACGCGTACATTTTATATTTTTTATTTCTATAAATTAAAATCTCATGGAGATAAGTCAGGGGAACAAGGTGGCCACAATCCTCGCCCAATTATTCTGTCACCATTCGCACTTCCCAATTCATTCATAGAATTACTAGCAATGTGTGATAGCTGAATCCTACGGAAACCAGCCAAACAATGTTTCACTTATTAGTTGTGGAAATACACTTTTGTATTACAGGGAAACGTTTTAATTATTCATCAATCACTTTTGAGTACCATAGATTGTGTTTATCATTCATTTATTTACATAAAATTATACTTCAACCGAATGGATTATTTACAAACTCTCGATTGAAAATATTAAATGCAGTCTTGAATTTGCTAAAATCAGAATACTGTAATAGGTGTATAAGGAGGGTGGCTGGGCCAAGGTGCTAATTGTTGGTTCATTGTCTTCATTATTTACACCGCCCACGTGTTCTATTCCTTCCTCTACTATCTTCTTCAATTTCACATCTACTTTTCTTTTTTAAGGCGTATTCACAAAAAAATTGTATATTTTAATGAAGAAAATCGATTATAAACAACGAGAACACTAAACAATACTTCAAATGCGTTGGTTATACACAGGTGATCGCCACGCCGCCTGAACGCAGCACACCACCCTCGCGGATCAGAATTTCAAGGCCCTTCTACAAGAACTTCACTTCAAAACATATAAGTGTCGAAAGCTAATCCAGGTCAAGTATCCATAACATCAGAATGCTGACAAAGCAGGCAGGGGCTTTATCAACGCGGGCAATCGACACCCCCATGTCTGTCTTTTAGACCTGTTATATCTGTTACCGCTACAACGTCTGCCGTTGACAAGGAACTTGGATACTATAGTGATTTTCGGTAGCCGAGTATCAAATGTTCTGAGTACAAATGCGACCTTGAGGATAAAATTACGCTTCATCAGTGAAGAATGTTAAAGATGGGTCCATGAACGAACTGCTAAAACCAATTGCAATAAGTAACGCTAGAACTTCAGAACTTTCGTTGCCACGAAAGCTGTTAATCGCTTGTGCAAGTTGTACCCGTGACTTCTGGGTGGTTTGTGCGAAACTCTGGCGGGGAATGAGCCAGTCCTCGCCCGGGGCGGCCCGGTCGGTCTGAGAACGCATGGTATCTGTTGATTTTGAACTTGGTCAATGATAATCGAGAATATAGCTTGTGCTCACGAAGGTATTAAATTGCTCTGTATACTTTCTGTACTCATAATTAGGGATATACATGACTATTCTTGCAACAGCTAGTCCTAGTATAAATGTCTCTTATTGGGGTCCCACCACTATGCTACATGTCCTGCAGGATGAGTGTGAACAGGACACAGGACTCTCGTGCCTGACCGCCTGACTCACGCTAATGCAAGTAGAAAATGTAATAAGATTGTCCTGTGAATGCAGGCACAAAGGTTGGTCATCTGAGACCTGGTCCTGGAGTGGGATGAATGACAGGCACACAGGTTTATACTTCATTGTTGCGTAGTGTACCTGCACGAGGTGCAGGCACACAGATGTGTCTACGTCACCAGCGCACAACACCACACGTAAAACAGTAATCCTAGGGATAAACACGTGACCGCACTCGTTTGGTTGCAGCAACCAGAGGAGCTGAGTATTGGAGTCGATGTGGGCCCAGAGACCCGGGAGTTGGCTTCCACTACCTGAGAGTGCCATCGGATAATGTATTGTGGAAGTGTTGTCGTCATCGCGTGTAACCTGCAAACACCAACCACACAAGATACCTTTAATATCGTCAAAAATCGACACAAGTCTAACACAGGGTTCTGGCCTAGCACCAATACTGTATATTTTTAAAAAATTCCTTCTTATTTTTTCTACTAGGTATACTAAAGTAGAAGTATTGTATTACACCTAAAACACAATGTCTAGATTTCACCGGAAAAATATGTTTTGAGGCCCCCTGAATAAAATAAAAGCATTTTTACAAAAAGGCCCGTGAGTGTATCTGTGGACAGCATAACTCAAAAACGAAAAGTCAGTTAAAAACGAAAGTTAGTGTTTAAGTTTAATGTGTTTCAAGGATTCCACATGAAGATTTTTAAGAAAATTCCTCAACCCTAAACTATCCTTTACATAGAACATTTTCGAAAACTTTGATTTTGTTGAAAATGGCTACAACGATTTTTTTTATTAAAATGCCATATGCTTAAGATATTTTATCACAAATAAAATGTATCTTTTTAATTTTCTGCTATAGCCCCTGTAGTCGTATTTATTCAGAATGACTTCTACATAACTGGTAAACCATTAGAGATACACCAAATCTTAAAATACAAAAAGTGTAGATATTGCTAAAATACACAATTTATGTCTAAATAATTTTTTTTCATAGAGTGAACCATTTCGGCGACATTCCTTGTTATTTGTCTCAGTTCTGGAGAACAGAAGTATTTTTGTCAAATGGAACATCGTTATTCATTCGTTATGCAAATAGAACGGGATTTCAAAGCTTTAAACCCATAAAATTCAAAATATACATTTCATTTGTCATAAAAATATCTTAAACATACGTCATTTTAATCAAAATCGTTAAAGACATTTTGAAGAAAATCAAAATTTTCGAAAAATTTTCCATGTAAGGGGTAGTTTAGGGTGGGGCTATTTTCTTCAAAATCTTCGTGTCACATCCTTGAAAAACATTAAACTTAAATACCAACTTTGGTTTTTAACTGACTTTTCGTTTTTGAGTTATACACAATGTTTTTTGGATTCAGGGACCTCAAAACATATATTTCCGGTGAAATATCGACATCGAATTTTTTTAGAATACAATACTTTCTCTACTTACTAGTAGAGAAGCTAAAAATTATTTAGTTGGCTAATGAAACCAGATTACTGATCCTTTAGGTTTTCTTACAGATACATTTATGTCAGCACGAACCAGTACTAATTTTCAGGGTTAGACGGTTTTTAAGTACTATCCTTCATTTTCAGATTTAGTTGTTCTCACTGAGTTTGAATACTTCACCTTAGAAGCACAGTGTTCATTTTCCAAGGTAAGGAGTACTTTTTGATTCGATCTCTAGGGCAGAATGTGTGCAGAAGTTTGCCAGTGCCATCTGGTGTGTTCTCCTCGTACTGATGCACCGTCACGTTCCATGCAGTGCACATACCTGAACACAAACAAGAAATAATATTAATCATAAAACCTGTAAAACACTTTGGAAGGGTCAATTGACTACATGGGTACAGATAGTGACCACATTTTATTCCCCCCAAAACTTCATCATCTACATTTCCAAAATACGAAGCGTGTTTTAAAATTAAGTACCGCTACGGTTCTGAGCATGCGCGGTATCTCCCTCCATGCATTGGGAAGCCAGACGCAGCTGTGAGCGACCGTCAGCTTTTCTCCTATTGTTTGAGTGTTTTGGAAGGTTGAAAACAATGAAACTACCCGTCGACTGTGAAGTCAGATCAGTAATTTTCTTTTCCAATATGAGATATGTGAAGTTTATGGGGAAAGAATAACTGATAATGCCCGGCAACACACAGCCAACTCTCGTCAACTCAAGATCTGATCACATTATTTGGTTGTGAGAAATCTGACCATCCTCCGAACAGTCCACCAAGAGACTTTCATCTGTTTTCCTTTGAAGGAATTCCTTATTGGAAAATATTTCAATCACGGACGGCATCATTTTTTGACAAAGACCTAAAAAGCTGGTTTCCCGTTACTAGAAATAGCTAAAGAAGGCGATAACTAAGTGTAAAGATAGTGAAAGTTATATGGTTATGAATAATAATAAAACATTTCGAAAATAATGTTCGGTTATATTTAAAAAAAATTAACGGCACTTACTTTCAAAATATGCCACGTATACTTTATTTTATACGATATAATCAGCTTCAGCTCAGAGTTTCATGGGCAATATTTGAAATGCCAGCAACTGCATTCCACAGGTAGCTTTACTTCGTAACCAGGCACCCCTTTTGTGTATTTTGGATCATGTGACTTATGACGTAAGAAGGGGCAATACTCACGGTTTTGATTGGTCTCCATTTCCAAGGTCAGCTGACGTTCCTGCTTGGAGTCCAGGAGCCAGGTACACTTCTGATGATAATAATAGTTAAGGGTTTTGGCCACAGCCGACACGTTCCTCGAGAGGATTTCACCTGAAAAGCAACAACAGCAACGGGACATTTATAAAGGACATAATAACGATACCTAATCTAACTGGCTTTAAAATCTTACTTTGTTAAGCACGCAATTCCTCTATATAAATATACTTTGCGTATGTCGTAAACTGCTCTATCGATTTCCATCAAATTTTGTATTGAAGTTTTGCTTCCGAAGTTTAGCGTGAAAAAAAAAAAAAAAAAAAAAAAAAAAAAAAAAAAAACACATCTCTACAAATAAGTCATACAATTTTCTGCATGTTTGAAATAAAATTTCTAAGTATTACATTCACACTGTTTTCCTTACTCACTTTTAGGTAACATATACACGTCTTTTTCTACTCAGTCTTCTACAAACAATTTAATCATCTAAAGGTGGATGTATCTATACACGATCATCACGAACTTCAACACATATATGTAGTTTTCCATTTTACTATACAATATACTACTTTCACATGGTTTTCTCAATTCGCTTATCTTTTACGTAACACATATCCTTCTCTATTAGCCCTTAAACATACAATTCACAGAATGTTCTATGGTTGAAATACAAATTTAAGCAAACTCATTAATAAATATCTTCTAAAAAAAGAACTATTATAAAACAACAAGAAAGAAAGAGAGAAATAGAGAAAGAAGGAAAGTAAGAAAGAATGTGACAACAATAGAAATAGAGCAAGAACCAGAGAAAAAGAGAGAGACAAGAGAAAAATACTGACAAGAGAAAGAGAGAGAGAGAAAACAAGGGAAAAGAGAGAGAAGCAGAGAAAAAGAGAACAAGACAAAAAGAGAGAACAAGAGAACACGAGAGTAAGACAGAAAGACAGACAGATAGAAGGACAGACAGAAAGAAAGAGAGGAAAAAAGAAAGACAGATAGACAGATAGAAAGACACAAACATAGACAGAAAGAAAGAAGAGAAAGACAGAAAGAAACACAAAAAGAAATACAGGACAGAAAGAAAAACAGGGAAAGAAATAGACAAAGAGAAAAAGAAAGAGAAAAAGAAAGAATTTTCGCAAAAATCGTGTCGCCTCCTTGAAAGATATTAAACTTAAGTACAACTTTGATTTTTAACCGAATTTTTGTTTTTGAGTACCTATATGAAATGTATATTTTCAATTTTCTGGCTATAGTCCACGTAATCCAGTTTGCTGCGGTTTTGGGTAACTCGTAAAGCTTAAGCGATACACATATATAAAAATATGGATCTCCCTAAAACAAAATTCATGTCTAAATAATTTCTTTTTTGGAGTGAGCCGTTTCAGAGATATTCCTTGTTATTTGTTTATAAAGAGAACGGAGTTTGAAAGCTTTAAAACATTTGACTGTCGCACAAAGCCTACCGTATTCCCATATTTCCCTTGTACCTACAAGGAAATAAGCAATAAGATAATTTGTACAAATGTTTATCTCAACTAACACGAAGAAGATATAGGAATAAGAGTTTGTAAGAATGTTAGTACAAGAGTAGAGAAAGTCGTGTGAGTGCAACACATCAGATTTTTTCTGCTACAAACCCAGAGTTGAGAAATAATGCCCCTTATAATGTATAGCATTAATAACATACTTAATTAGAAACTCCACTTGTCATTTAATTGTTATACCGGGCTATTGTTGTGGTCACGTGCTTACCTGAAGGAGTGGTGATTATGCTGTGCCCACAGGCTGCATCATTGTTGAAGTTGTACACGGCGCTGAACGAGAAGCCCTTCATTGTCCAGCTGTAATGAGCAACGGAGTACACCATTCTTATGGGAGACCAACTGCGCAGACTCACTGGTAACCATTCTTGCTGCAAATACCACAATATTCAATATATAAGTTCAACTTAAATTATTGAACCCTCTAATTCATTTATTATTGTGCTCCGTTTAAGAGCGAGTATGGTAAGTTCGAAAGTTACTGTAATCAAAATTGCCTACGCTAAAGGATGGGGAGGATGCACGTAAAATAATGGGTGTACTGGCACGCTTGAATGCTAATGGGGTTATTTTTGTTGCAGTTATATGGATTTTGCATTCTGTTAAAACCATAATAATATAGAGATAAATTTATTTATTATAAAAATAGCTCTAAGCACTTTTATTATTCATATTAATTTAATACGAAAATAACAAGAAAACCGTTGAAGTATTCTAAAACATTTACATACACATGTTTGCAAATGGCAATGCTAGGTATACATTAGATGTTTAATAGGATAACATTTATACGAGTAAGCTGATTATATATTAAGGTAAATAAGGTTTGCTATCGTAAGCATCAATTGCCTGGACTATACCAGCGCCGCGGTGTGCTGCCGTTTGTTCCTTTATACTGTAGTAAATCTACTGACATGGAGCTTTGCTTTCAGATACACAATTGGTCGGAGCTGGATTTGAACCCCGACCTTGAAGAAGAAAGAACGAAGAAAAGGAAGCAGGAAAACGAAAGGAAACATTAAAGAAAAACAAGGAAGAGACAAAGAGGGAAAGAACGAAAGAACAAGAAAGAAACGAGGAAGGCAGGGAGGAAGGAAATAAGAAATGGAGAGGGGAAACAAAGAAACATGGAAGGCAGGGGGAGGGAGGAAGGGAGGGAGAGAGGAAGTGAAAGTGGGAGAATATTTGTAGATGTCTCCAAAAAACAAAAGGCTAGTGGACAAGTACAACCTAAGTCTAAATGCTGTAGTGATAAATCATCAAACCATGGACAACGTCAGGTATTTCAGCTAGTAACAAAGAAACACAAGACTATTGGACAAATACAACCTAAGTCTAAATGCTGTAGTGATAAATCATCAAACCACGGACAACGTCGGGTACTTCAGCTAGTAACAAAGAAACACAAGACTATTGGACAAGTACAACCTAAGTCTAAATGCTGTAGTGATAAATCATCAAACCACGGACAACGTCGGGTATTTCACCTAGTAACAAAGAAACACAAGACTATTGGACAAGTACAACCTAAGTCTAAATGTTGTAGTGATATCATCAAACCACGGACAACATCGGGTATTTCAGCTAGTAACAAAGAAACACAAGGATATTGGACAAGTACAACCTAAGTCTAAATGTTGTAGTGATATCATCAAACCACGGACAACGTCGGGTATTTCAGCTAGTAACAAAGAAACACAAGACTATTGGACAAGTACAACCTAAGTCTAAATGCTGTAGTGATAAATCATCAAACCACGGACAACGTCGGGTATTTCAGCTAGTAACAAAGAAACACAAGGATATTGGACAAGTACAACCTAAGTCTAAATGTTGTAGTGATATCATCAAACCACGGACAACATCGGGTATTTCAGCTAGTAACAAAGAAACACAAGGATATTGGACAAGTACAACCTAAGTCTAAATGTTGTAGTGATATCATCAAACCACGGACAACATCGGGTATTTCAGCTAGTAACAAAGAAACACAAGGATATTGGACAAGTACAACCTAAGTCTAAATGTTGTAGTGATATCATCAAACCACGGACAACATCGGGTATTTCAGCTAGTAACAAAGAAACACAAGACTATTGGACAAGTACAACCTAAGTCTAAATGCTGTAGTGATAAATCATCAAACCACGGACAACGTCGGGTATTTCAGCTAGTAACAAAGAAACACAAGACTATTGGACAAGTACAACCTAAGTCTAAATGTTGTAGTGATAAATCATCAAACCACGGACAACGTCGGGTATTTCAGCTAGTAACAAAGAAACACAAGACTATTGGACAAGTACAACCTAAGTCTAAATGTTGTAGTGATAAATCATCAAACCACGGACAACGTCGGGTATTTCACCTAGTAACAAAGAAACACAAGGATATTGGACAAGTACAACCTAAGTCTAAATGTTGTAGTGATAAATCATCAAACCACGGACAACGTCGGGTATTTCAGCTAGTAACAAAGAAACACAAGGATATTGGACAAGTACAACCTAAGTCTAAATGTTGTAGTGATAAATCATCAAACCACGGACAACGTCGGGTATTTCAGCTAGTAACAAAGAAACACAAGGATATTGGACAAGTACAACCTAAGTCTAAATGTTGTAGTGATATCATCAAACCACGGACAACGTCGGGTATTTCAGCTAGTAACAAAGAAACACAAGGATATTGGACAAGTACAACCTAAGTCTAAATGTTGTAGTGATAAATCATCAAACCACGGACAACGTCGGGTATTTCACCTAGTAACAAAGAAACACAAGACTATTGGACAAGTACAACCTAAGTCTAAATGTTGTAGTGATAAATCATCAAACCACGGACAACGTCGGGTATTTCAC
This sequence comes from Tenodera sinensis, assembly GCA_030765045.1. Classification (NCBI taxonomy): domain Eukaryota; kingdom Metazoa; phylum Arthropoda; class Insecta; order Mantodea; family Mantidae; genus Tenodera; species Tenodera sinensis. The sequence goes on from CM060970.1 coordinate 129,662,534, forward strand.
CTAGTAACAAAGAAACACAAGGCTACTGGACAAGTGCAACCTAAGTCTAAATGTTGTAGTGATAAATCATCAAACCACGGACAACGTCGGGTATTTCACCTAGTAACAAAGAAACACAAGACTATTGGACAAGTGCAACCTAAGTCTAAATGTTGTAGTAATAAATCATCAAACCACGGACAACGTCGGGTATTTCACCTAGTAACAAAGAAACACAAGACTATTGGACAAGTACAACCTAAGTCTAAATGTTGTAGTGATAAATCATCAAACCACGAACAACGTCGGGTATTTCAGCTAGTAACAAAGAAACACAAGGGTATTGGACAAGTACAACCTGAGTCTAAATGTTGTAGGGATAAATCATCAAACCACGGACAACGCCGGGTATTTCAGTTAGTAACAAAGAAACACAAGACTATTGGACAAGTACAACCTAAGTCTAAATGTTGTAGTGATAGATCATCAAACCACGGACAACGTCGGGTATTTCAGCTAGTAACAAAGAAACACAAGGGTATTGGACAAGTACAACCTGAGTCTAAATGTTGTAGGGATAAATCATCAAACCACGGACAACGCCGGGTATTTCAGTTAGTAACAAAGAAACACAAGGGTATTGGACAAGTACAACCTAAGTCTAAATGTTGTAGTGATAAATCATCAAACCACGGACAACGCCCGGTATTTCAGTTAGTAACAAAGAAACACAAGACTATTGGACAAGTGCAACCTAAGTCTAAATGTTGTAGTGATAAATCATCAAACCACGGACAACGTCGGGTATTTCAGCTAGTAACAAAGAAACACAAGACTATTGGACAAGTACAACCTAAGTCTAAATGTTGTAGTGATAAATCATCAAACCACGGACAACGTCGGGTATTTCACCTAGTAACAAAGAAACACAAGACTATTGGACAAGTACAACCTAAGTCTAAATGTTGTAGTGATAAATCATCAAACCACGGACAACGTCGGGTATTTCAGCTAGTAACAAAGAAACACAAGACTATTGGACAAGTACAACCTAAGTCTAAATGTTGTAGTGATAAATCATCAAACCACGGACAACGTCGGGTATTTCACCTAGTAACAAAGAAACACAAGACTATTGGACAAGTACAACCTAAGTCTAAATGTTGTAGTGATAAATCATCAAACCACGGACAACGTCGGGTATTTCACCTAGTAACAAAGAAACACAAGACTATTGGACAAGTACAACCTAAGTCTAAATGTTGTAGTGATAAATCATCAAACCACGGACAACGTCGGGTATTTCACCTAGTAACAAAGAAACACAAGACTATTGGACAAGTACAACCTAAGTCTAAATGTTGTAGGGATAAATCATCAAACCACGGACAACGTCGGGTATTTCAGCTAGTAACAAAGAAACACAAGACTATTGGACAAGTACAACCTAAGTCTAAATGTTGTAGTGATAAATCATCAAACCACGGAAACGTCGGGTATTTCAGCTAGTAACAAAGAAACACAAGACTATTGGACAAGTGCAACCTAAGTGTAAATGTTGTAGTGATAAATCATCAAACCACGGAAACGTCGGGTATTTCAGCTAGTAACAAAGAAACACAAGACTATTGGACAAGTACAACCTAAGTCTAAATGTTGTAGTGATAAATCATCAAACCACGGACAACGTCGCGTATTTCACCTAGTAACAAAGAAACGCAAGGCTATTGGACAAGTACAACCTAAGTCTAAATGTTGTAGTGATAAACCATCAAACCACGGACAACGTCGGGTATTTCAGCTAGTAACAAAGAAACGCAAGGCTATTGGACAAGTACAACCTAAGTCTAAATGTTGTAGTGATAAACCATCAAACCACGGACAACGTCGGGTATTTCAGTTAGTAACAAAGAAACACAAGACTATTGGACAAGTACAACCTAAGTCTAAATGTTGTAGTGATAAACCATCAAACCACGGACAACGTCGGGTATTTCAGCTAGTAACAAAGAAACGCAAGGCTATTGGACAAGTACAACCTAAGTCTAAATGTTGTAGTGATAAACCATCAAACCACGGACAACGTCGGGTATTTCAGTTAGTAACAAAGAAACACAAGACTATTGGACAAGTACAACCTAAGTCTAAATGTTGTAGTGATAAACCATCAAACCACGGACAACGTCGGGTATTTCAGTTAGTAACAAAGAAACACAAGACTATTGGACAAGTACAACCTAAGTCTAAATGTTGTAGTGATAAACCATCAAACCACGGACAACGTCGGGTATTTCAGTTAGTAACAAAGAAACACAAGACTATTGGACAAGTACAACCTAAGTCTAAATGTTGTAGTGATAAATCATCAAACCACGGAAACGTCGGGTATTTCAGTTAGTAACAAAGAAACACAAGACTATTGGACAAGTACAACCTAAGTCTAAATGTTGTAGTGATAAACCATCAAACCACGGACAACGTCGGGTATTTCAGTTAGTAACAAAGAAACACAAGACTATTGGACAAGTACAACCTAAGTCTAAATGTTGTAGTGATAAATCATCAAACCACGGACAACGTCGGGTATTTCACCTAGTAACAAAGAAACACAAGACTATTGGACAAGTACAACCTAAGTCTAAATGTTGTAGTGATAAATCATCAAACCACGGAAACGTCGGGTATTTCACCTAGTAACAAAGAAACACAAGACTATTGGACAAGTACAACCTAAGTCTAAATGTTGTAGTGATAAATCATCAAACCACGGAAACGTCGGGTATTTCACCTAGTAACAAAGAAACACAAGACTATTGGACAAGTACAACCTAAGTCTAAATGTTGTAGTGATAAACCATCAAACCACGGAAACGTCGGGTATTTCACCTAGTAACAAAGAAACACAAGACTATTGGACAAGTACAACCTAAGTCTAAATGTTGTAGGGATAAATCATCAAACCACGGTCAACGTCGGGTATTTCAGCTAGTAACAAAGAAACACAAGACTATTGGACAAGTACAACCTAAGTCTAAATGTTGTAGTGATAAATCATCAAACCACGGAAACGTCGGGTATTTCAGCTAGTAACAAAGAAACACAAGACTATTGGACAAGTGCAACCTAAGTGTAAATGTTGTAGTGATAAATCATCAAACCACGGAAACGTCGGGTATTTCAGCTAGTAACAAAGAAACACAAGGATATTGGACAAGTACAACCTAAGTCTAAATGTTGTAGTGATAAATCATCAAACCACGGACAACGTCGGGTATTTCAGCTAGTAACAAAGAAACAGAAGACTATTGGACAAGTACAACCTAAGTCTAAATGTTGTAGGGATAAATCATCAAACCACGGACAACGTCGGGTATTTCAGCTAGTGACAAAGAAACACAAGACTATTGGACAAGTACAACCTAAGTCTAAATGTTGTAGGGATAAATCATCAAACCACGGACAACGTCGGGTATTTCAGCTAGTGACAAAGAAACACAAGGTTATTGGACAAGTACAACCTAAGTCTAAATGTTGTAGGGATAAATCATCAAACCACGGACAACGTCGGGTATTTCAGCTAGTGACAAAGAAACACAAGGTTATTGGACAAGTACAACCTAAGTCTAAATGTTGTAGGGATAAATCATCAAACCACGGAAACGTCGGGTATTTCAGCTAGTAACAAAGAAACACAAGACTGTTGGACAAGTACAACCTAAGTCTAAATGTTGTAGTGATAAATCATCAAACCACGGAAACGTCGGGTATTTCAGCTAGTAACAAAGAAACACAAGACTATTGGACAAGTACAACCTAAGTCTAAATGTTGTAGGGATAAATCATCAAACCACGGACAACGTCGGGTATTTCAGCTAGTGACAAAGAAACACAAGGTTATTGGACAAGTACAACCTAAGTCTAAATGTTGTAGGGATAAATCATCAAACCACGGACAACGTCGGGTATTTCAGCTAGTGACAAAGAAACACAAGGTTATTGGACAAGTACAACCTAAGTCTAAATGTTGTAGTGATAAATCATCAAACCACGGATAACGTCGGGTATTTCACCTAGTAACAAAGAAACCCAAGACTATTGGACAAGTACAACCTAAGTCTAAATGTTGTAGTGATAAATCATCAAACCACGGACAACGCCGGGTATTTCACCTAGTAACAAAGAAACCCAAGACTATTGGACAAGTACAACCTAAGTCTAAATGTTGTAGTGATAAATCATCAAACCACGGACAACGCCGGGTATTTCACCTAGTAACAAAGAAACCCAAGACTATTGGACAAGTACAACCTAAGTCTAAATGTTGTAGTGATAAATCATCAAACCACGGACAACGCCGGGTATTTCACCTAGTAACAAAGAAACCCAAGACTATTGGACAAGTACAACCTAAGTCTAAATGTTGTAGTGATAAATCATCAAACCACGGACAACGTCGGGTATTTCAGCTAGTAACAAAGAAACAGAAGACTATTGGACAAGTACAACCTAAGTCTAAATGTTGTAGTGATAAATCATCAAACCACGGACAACGTCGGGTATTTCAGCTAGTAACAAAGAAACCCAAGACTATTGGACAAGTACAACCTAAGTCTAAATGTTGTAGTGATAAATCATCAAACCACGGACAACGTCGGGTATTTCAGCTAGTAACAAAGAAACACAAGGATATTGGACAAGTACAACCTAAGTCTAAATGTTGTAGTGATAAATCATCAAACCACGGACAACGTCGGGTATTTCAGCTAGTAACAAAGAAACCCAAGACTATTGGACAAGTACAACCTAAGTCTAAATGTTGTAGTGATAAATCATCAAACCACGGACAACGTCGGGTATTTCAGCTAGTAACAAAGAAACACAAGACTATTGGACAAGTACAACCTAAGTCTAAATGTTGTAGTGATAAATCATCAAACCACGGACAACGTCGGGTATTTCAGCTAGTTAAATGATATAAATTCAGCACAAAAACAAATGCATATATCTAATTCCAGTTTTGTATATGAAGTTGTGCATGTTTGAGATTGTTCGTACCTGAAATCCCCCGCAGAGACAAGAGACGGCTTTGCCCGTGTCGGTGACCAGTAGCAGGTGATCCATTTGTGCCAAGGGCAATAAATTTGTCACACAGTGGCACCCTGCATCACCACACTGAGTGTGGCAGTGTGGGTCTGGTGATAATCTGTCCAGGGCTTCCACCTGCACCACATAAATCATCACAGTTACATACATCCACCAGCCTAAATGTTTGTTTACTCTTATTTACAAATAACAGCATAAAGCCAGAATTAAACAATTATTTATTACTGATGATTAGGGCTCGCATTTTTACTTTTCTTAGTAAGTAGAGAATTGCAATCCACCCAAAAATTCGATGTCGAAATTTCACCAGTAACATATGTTAAGTTTTGAGGCCCTCTGACAGTCTGTGGACAGCATAACTCAAAAACGAGAAGCCGGTTAAAAACCAAAGTTGGTATTTAAGTTTAATGTCTTTCAAGGATGCGACACGAAGATTTTGAAGAAAATAGCCCCACCCTAAACTACCCTTTACATGGAAGATTTTTCGAAAATTTTGATTTTCTTGCAAATGGCTCTAACGATTTTGATTAAAATGTCATATGTTTGAGATATTTTTATGACAAATGAAATGTATATCTTGAATTTTCTGGCTATAGCCCTTGTAGTCGTATTTACTCTGGACGACTTTTGCATAACTGGTAAACTGTTAGAGATGGACAAAATCTTACTATACAAAAACTGTAGATCTTGCTAAAATACACAAGTTGTGTCCCAATAAATTTTCTTGTAGGTTGAACCATTTCGGAGATATTCCCTGTTATGTGTGTGAGTTTCGGAAAACTTAAAACTTTCGTGAAATGGATCATCGTTGTTCATTTTTTATATGGTAAGTGTGCAAAGCGAAGAGAATCTCAAAGCTTTAAAAGATTTGACTATCGCTCAAAGCCTACTATATTCTAATATTCCCCTTGTACCTACAATGAAATAAGCAATAAGATAATTTGTACAAATGCTTATCTCAACTAACAAGAAGAAGATATAGGAATAAGAGTTTGTAGGAATGGTTAGTACAAGAGTAGAGAAAGTCATGTGAGTGTAACACGTCAGATTTTTAAAAAACAAAATAATATGACATTTTTACACTTTGCGGTATTGAAAAAAGAAATTTAGCAAAACTATTCATTACATGAAAATTTCCTTCCTTTAATTTGCTACAAAGGTTATAAGAAATACAATTTGAAAAAAAATCTGATGTGCTGCACTCACATGACTTTCTCTACTCTTGTACTAACCATTCTTACAAACGCTTATTCCTATATCTTCTTCGTGTTAGTTGAGATAAACATTTGTACAAATTATCTTATTGCTTATTTCCTTGTAGGTACAAGGGAAATATGGGAATACAGTAGACTTTGATTGATAGTAAAATGTTTTAAAGCGGTTCTCTTTGCCCGCTTAACATAAAAAAATGAACAACGATGCATTGTTCCGAAACAGTCCAATCCACAAAAAACATTATACAGACATAAATTGTTTGTTTTCGTGAGTTCTGCATTTTTTGTATATTAAGAATTTGTCGATTTCTTACGGTTGACGAGTTATGCAAAAGTCATCCAGAGTAAACAGTACTACATAGGCTATAGCCAGAAAATTCAAAATATACATTTCATTTGTCATACAGATATCTTAAACATATGACATTTTAATCAACATTTTCTAAAAATTTTCCATGTAAAGGGTAGTTTAGGGTGGGGCTATTTTCTTCAAAATCTTCGTGTCGCATCCTTGAAAGACATTAAACTTAAATAGCAACTTTGGTTTTTAACCGACTGTTCGTTTTATGCTGTCTACAGACTGGCAGGGGGCCTCAAAACATGTTTCCGGTGATATCTCGACTTTGAATTTTTGGCTGAAATACAATACTTCCTCTACTTAGTAGTAGAGAAAGTAAAAAAAAATATATATAAATTAATTAATATATCATAAATATGATTACATATTGTAATGAAATTGGTAGACATATTTCTATAGTTGGTAGAAATGCCGGTGCAAAAAAATTAAGGCTCTAAGAAAATCAAGTTAGAGTATTGATAACAAAGCTAGCCAAGGGCGATTCTGAACAAGCACGTCACGGAGAAGAAATGACTCGCTGTGGAAACATCAGTGATTGTTTATGCAGATTAAAGGGAGTATTTCCGACCCTCTCCATCAGCGTTATCTCTATTATACCTTGAAAGGGAAAATCGATTATTAAAATGGAGCCAAGAGCGGCCGGCCATTTCTACGTTATTAAAATTGCTTCAAGAGGTGCTTGGCTGGCTGGCTGTGTGTGTGTGGAACCGCCTGAGGCACGTGTAACAATCTCACGTATGTAATATCGACACAGTTTTACTATCATGTATGCTTTTCTTGAAAACCATGGTTAAAGTTATTCAAATTTCCGATTTTGAGGGTTTGCAGCCCAAGATTTTGACGCTTGGGGTATTATACTCCCAAGGTTTGATCCATACCCCTACTTCACCGTCCTTCCTGACCACCAGAGAGGAAAACATAGGAAAAATGGGTTGGAAGCCACGTGTTCCTAGGCGCGCCGGGAAGGCAGGATAGCTTATCGCTAACTTGTGCCAGGTGGTCTCGAATGTCGACTTCCCAACTGTCTAAAACAATGTAATGAGTTTATAACCCCTTAAGAAAACTATCATTCCAACATTTATCTTAGACTCGTCGTAAAAAGGCAATCTCAGTGTAAACAAAACAACGTTAATCTAATAAATCCAGAACGAACTGACATAAGCGAGGATGGAGAATATTCGGTATTACAAGCACCATATCACTTAATGAAATTAAATTTAAAAAGTTTATATAATTATAATATGCCATGTTTTTAAAGCGGAGTAATGTTGAAATGATATTCTCTTTGGGCTTGCAAACACATTACACCCCTTGCACTTGCAGACAGGTATGAGCTGGCAAGTCGACCTTTGAGACCACCTGGCGTAACTAATTGATAAACCATCCTGGCTTCCCCCCGCGGCTAGGAACACGTGGCTCGGAAAACCTTTACAGTCGGCTGTACGACAAGATAGTCACCACGGCCCTCTGTAGGTAGTTTGCTACTAGTATTCCATTATTAACAAATATCGATACTTAAGATATATTATACTTACTGTAATTGTGACGCTCTGGTTGGCTGCTGGTATGAATCTTTGGGAACATTTAAGTGCGCCTTCAACATTCCAGAATAAATGTTGTGTTCCTGGGTTTGAGATGACTCCTTCAACAGGGCTGCTTAGGCCGTAATAATCCACATCACAGAGGGTTTCTGGCCTGAGCGTACCGTCCACTTGCTCTGCAAAGTTTCATAAACTGAATCACTTACAGCGGGTCCATGCATACGAGAAGCATGCAGACAATATTGGTTTTAAAAAGCTAAGTAATTTTCTTGATTTCAGAATATTCTTCTTTAACAATAATATATTTTTGCAGTCTACTATTCCTCCAGCCTCCCCTTCACTGTTGTTCATCTTCCCACACGCCTCATTCAGTGGCGAGTATAACTTCGTCTGCTTCATGAAGAGTGGCAGACAGAAGTTTTTGTAAGTTACTACTATTGTGTTTCTGCTTTAAAATCTGGAACACAATATTCATTTTAAAACCTAGCAATTTATTATGTTGATCAAACAGATTTAGCGTCATGGCCGAGAGGTTAGACCGTTCGCCTACCACCTAGGTGGCCCGAGTTCAATCCCAGGTACCCGCATATGCTATTCGTGGTAGACGAAGCGGCGTCTGGGCGGTTTTTCTCCGGTTTCCCCCGCCACTCATTCCAATCATCGATTTCGCTAGCATTTCACATAACCCTCTTCCTCACTGACCACTTCACTCTGTGTGGTCAAAATTAGACCGACAAACTTTTAAACCATTGAAATGGCTGGTGTGTTTGTGAGAGTACGGCAGAATACAGCACGTCGATGCACTCTTTGTGTTAATCGCTGTCGGCATGCGTTCCAACATTTACTTTGAATAGTAAAGCTGTATATTTCATTGCTACGGAAACTATTTGTTAACAGAAGTTTGAACACTTACCATCATGAAAAAGGAAGGCTCCATCAACAAATTCAGTGTCTGTTTCAGATACTGAAGGCGCTGGACCCTGTCTGCGTAGAATGAGCGTCATCGAACTGTCTGATGAGATAAATGTTTCCTGTTCCGTGAACCTGTTTCGAAAATGAAACAAATTAATTTGTTGTCATCATTAGTAAGTGATATTTCCCATAGAGTCATCATGGACGTACCTTCCACTGGGGTCTCTGGCGTGCCTTGACGTAGGACTGCATATGCGCTTCAGTGGTTTGAGTCCTTCCTCAGCAGGACCGTTGTATACCTCCACAAACGACTGACACGAGGGTGCCCTGCAAGTAAATTACCTTACTTCAGAAAAGGCCGTCATTGTGGCCTTAAAAAGTTTGACTAGAATGCCATATGTTTCAAGAATGCTAATGACAAATGAAATATATATATCTTGAATGATCTAGAAGTTGCACATATACAGGCTGGAAGAGAAGTAATTACATTAATTTAAACCAGAGATACATCTCGGAATTTGAAACACATTGTTTATCTTACGTTTTTGTCTCTGACCATTTCCTCTGGAGATATTTAAGTTTGGTCGAAAACAAGCTGGCAACACTGCAGATTGTATGCGAGTCACTTTCACTGGTTCAGTACATAAACAAACACTACTGCTAACCCCTGTTTACTGTACGAACGTAGGCCAATCACAACCGTTACCTGCCAAAACATTAGGGAAAGAGAAAGTGCCCGGCCTGTTTACATCCACAAACCAGATCAATTCCCTGACCAACCTCAACACAACGTTGTCGAGTTACTTCACGTCTGAAAGAGTTTCTAGGAGTTCTGTTATCTTCATTCATTCTTGTGGAATTAAGCACTGAATTTGGATCAATGACCATTTATTTTTTCGAAATTGGCTGATCAAAGAACAAAATGTCATTAGACTTTTTTATCTGCAATGCTTCGATGAAGCACATATTACAAGGAATGTAATGACTTACCTGACACCTGTATATACATATAATCATCTTAATAACTTTAAAGAATAATTCTTGAGCTGAACATTAAATTGCCAGTGTTGATGTCAGTCTTTTGGACACAGGAATTAGGTTAAATTTTTTTAATACTGTGATCAAATTCTAGCTATGGATACTGCTAATTGCATCTAAACCTGTTTTTATTGACTTAACCCGCTGATAGGTACATGGAAAAAATGATTGCGTTAGGAAGTCAGAAGTTTTCTAACTCCTCGTTGGGAACACTTAAAAATGAACACTTGGGTTCAAATATCTGAAAAGGAGCTGTATCAGAGAGTGTAGCCAGGATGTGTGATCAGCCGAAGTGAGGAGGATGATAAGAAATGAAGGTGAAAGGAAAGGTAATGATGGAGTAGTTGATGGAAATAATGGCGAGCAAACTGAAAAGCTTGGAGAAATCCGTCCCAGACGCCATATACCATATAAGGCGCCCTAAGATCGAACCTGGGTCACATTGGTGAGAGGCGAGTGGTGTAGCCAATCGGCCACGGCGACCATATATATTAATTTACAGGTTATTATAATGTAAATCTGACAATTATCTTTGAATGTATGACGATACATGATATTGATGTAATGAAATATTTTCCGTCGCAGAGTAAGCACTTTTACGACAGCAGCCAATGACTGGCGACTAGTTACCTTATGACGTAGTTGAAGAGTGACACGTGGACTATGTCTGTGGGACGACCCTGGAAGGACATGGTACAGCTGGGTCTCCAGGCGAGCGCTCTGCTGTTGAAGTGTCCAGACCTAGTGTCGTTCCCAGAGAAGGATAAGTCACACCCAGGACGTGCTGTAGAAAACCGCGGCGCTCCTGTACCATCCACTGAAACACAAAACAACGGGCATTAATATTCTTACATTGGCCCACAGTTCTCATCAGAAATAGTGCTCAGGATCCCCAGGTAAACTCTGGACCAAAACACAGGGTTCTTCGTTTAAAACCTAACGGCCGCACGTCATTTCGCCTCCGCGCGATTGGGTGTGCTAGAGTCAATGTTTTCAATGTTTTGTCATCATCCTCGGCGCTTGCACCGTCTGCCGCTATCATATAAAGGCGCTGATTAAACTGTACAACATTCTTAAAAGTACTCTTAAATCTTTACTGACCAACTTTATGATAGAAGATGCTAAATCGGCTCACTGTCGTTGTCCATATGATTTGGCCCGTTATTTTTAAACAATTAACCGACAGGAAGTGTGATTTTGCCTTTTTGCAACAAAACTCTGCAACAGCCCATCTTTCTATAAGAACAATTGAAAGTGTATTTCAGGACAGAATTATTATTAGAGACTTGTGGTCCCCTCGGCCCCCTCAACCTAACCACCTGCGATTTCTAACATAGTGTATAAGACACACCCACACTTTGGAAGAATTAAAACAAACTATCCATCACGAAATTGCCAGCATTTCTCAACGTGAACTTCGCCGAGTGATGGACAGTTTCCTAACGAGGTGCCAAAAATTTATGGACAACGACTGTGGCCAGTTTCAGCTTTAAAAAGATTATATGGTTTATGAGCGCCTTTCTACCATAGAGACACACGGTAGCGAACGCCGAGGAAGCGAATAGGCGAAACACCCAGTAGCCCGTTGCAAGCTTTTTTGCTCAAGGGGTAATAAACAAACACACATTATACCATGAAAACACAGCTATTTCTCCTCACAGCGCTAAACCTAAATTTAAACATGCAGTATTATATGAAAACAGAACCCTTCCTTCTTAATTAAGTTTATCTCAAATGTAAACACACAGCCATTCCTACCTTACAGCATTTATCTCAAATATAAACACACAACCATTCCTACCTTACAACATTTATCTCAAATACAACCACACAACCATTCCTACCTTACAACATTTATCTCAAATACAAACACACAAGCATTCCTTCCTTACAACATTTATCTCAAATACAAACACACAACCATTCCTACCTTACAACATTTATCTCAAATATAAACACAACCATTCATACCTTACAGCATTTATCTCAAATATAAACACACAACCATTCCTAACTTACAACATTTATCTAAAATATAAACACACAACCATTCCTACCTTACAACATTTATCTCAAATACAAACACACAACCAATCCTACCTTACAACATTTATCTCAAATACAAACACACAACCATTCCTACCTTACAACATTTATCTCAAATACAAACACACAACCATTCCTACCTTACAACATTTATCTCAAATACAAACACACAACTGTTCCTACTTTACAAAATTTATCTCAAATACAAGCACACAACCATTCCTACCTTACAACATTTATCTCAAATACAAGCACACAACCATTCCTACCTTACAACATTTATCTCAAATACAAATACACAACCGTTCCTAGCTTACAACGTTTATCTCAAATACAAGCACACAACCATTCCTACCTTACAACATTTATCTCAAATACAAATACACAACTGTTCCTACTTTACAAAATTTATCTCAAATACAAGCACACAACCATTCCTACCTTACAACATTTATCTCAAATACAAGCACACAACCATTCCTACCTTACAACATTTATCTCAAATACAAACACACAACCATTCCTACCTTACAACATTTATCTCAAATACAAGCACACAACCATTCCTACCTTACAACATTTATCTCAAATACAAATACACAACCGTTCCTAGCTTACAACGTTTATCTCAAATACAAACACACAACCATTCCTACCTTACAACATTTATCTCAAATACAAACACACAACCATTCCTACCTTACAACGTTTATCTCAAATACAAACACACAACCATTCCTACCTTACAACGTTTATCTCAAGTATAAACACACAACCATTCCTTCCTTACAACGTTTATCTCAAATACAAACACACAATCATTCCTTCCTTACATCGTTTATCTCAAATACAAACACACAATCATTCCTACCTTACAACATTTATCTCAAATACAAACACACAACTGTTCCTACTTTACAAAATTTATCTCAAAAACAAACACACAATCATTCCTACCTTACAACATTTATCTCAAATACAAACACACAACTGTTCCTACCTTACAACATTTATCTCATATACAAACACACAATCATTCCTACCTTACAAAATTTTATCTCAAATACAAACACACAACTGTTCGTACCTTACAACATTTATCTCAAATACAAACACACAATCATTCCTACCTTACAACATTTATCTCAAATACAAACACACAACCATTCCTACCTTACAACATTCATCTCAAATACAAACACACAACCACTCCTACCTTACAACATTTATCTCAAATACAAACACACAACCACTCCTACCTTACAACATTTATCTCAAATACAAACACACAATCATTCCTACCTTACAACATTTATTTCAAATACAAACACACAACCACTCCTACCTTACAACATTTATCTCAAATACAAACACACAACCACTCCTACCTTACAACATTTATCTCAAATACAAACACACAATCATTCCTACCTTACAACTTTTATCTCAAATACAAACACACAACCACTCCTACCTTACAACTTTTATCTGATATACAAACACACAATAATTCCTACCTTACAACATTTATCTCAAATACAAACACACAACCATTCCTACCTTACAACATTTATCTCAAATACAAACACACAACCATTCCTACCTTACAACATTTATCTCAAATACAAACACATAACCACTCATACCTTACAACTTTTATCTCAAATACAAACACACAACCATTCCTACTTTACAACGTTTATCTCAAATACAAACACACAACCACTCCTACCTTACAACTTTTATCTCAAATACAAACGTACAACCATTCCTACCTTACAACGTTTATCTCAAATACAAACACACAACCATTCCTACCTTACAACGTTTGTCTGAAATACAAACACACAACCATTCCTACCTTACAACGTTTATCTCAAATACAAACACACAACTATTCCTACCTTACAACATTTATCTCAAATACAAACACACAACTATTCCTACCTTACAACGTTTATCTCAAATACAAATACAGTCACTCCATCTTTTTAACGTTATTATCAAACATAAACACATAACCATTCCTTGCTTATTAGTCTTATTTCAAATGTAAACAGACAACCATTCTTTCTTTACAACATTTATCTCAAGCATAAACACAATATGCTGTAAACACAGAACCATTTCTTCCTTAGAACTCTTATCTTAAATATAACCACACAACCATTTCGTGCATAGAACGGTTATCTCAAATATAAACTAACATTATACTACAAACACACAACCATTCTGTCCTTAAAACGCTTATCTCATATACAAACACGACAATTCCTTTTTTACAAGGTTGATCTCAAATATAAAACTTTTCCTTACTTACAACACTTGTCTGAAATAATACCACACATTATACCATAAACTCACAACCAATATTTCCTTAGAACGTTTATTTCAAATATAAATACAGAGACAATGAACAGACAACCCTTCCTTCCTTATAACTAAAGTTACAATTTTTGTCACCTTATCGTGTGCATGGGGCTGATGCCTTGCCTGTTGGCCTGGGCGAACACACTCACGGCATAACTGATACTCATACACATGATACGGTACTAAAAATTCTGACTTTAGTTACAACGTTTATCTCAAATATAAACAGACAACCATTTCTTCCATTACAACGCTTATCTCAAATATTCCGACGAAGCTATAGTCGACACTGAACGATGTTGTCGGAACCTGAACTGCAGTGAAAGGGAAGGATGGCTGGTGGAGTGAGGCAAGAAGGTGTTTCAAGGAGTGGTCCTTTTGAACATATTTTACTGATGGTTGGTTTAGAATGTTCAATTACGAATGTAATGCTGAAAATATGTATTTACTATAACACATCAGAATGAAACATACTTTAATAAGAATTGAATGCTTATGTTTAACACTCACTCATAAGTCCTGGCTCCGTGGTTTTCTCCATCAGTGCGTTTGAAGGCTCCGTGCTGGATACCTTCTCAGTGAACTCCAACGTGGCCAGGAACCCATTGTAGTCATACGGTGGGACAGACGGTCCAGAACTGAAACACGAATATCCCGGTAGATGTAGTGGAAATATCCGCACTTTGCTGTTAACTGCAGTGTTTAGAAGCAGGTAAACTTACCTGAATTCCAGCAGCAGATTTGGCCCTGAGTACTGCAGACGTGTTTTTCTGTTGGCACACACGGTGGTCAACAGTGGACTAGATGATGTAGAACCCTGGTAAATGGCTATGTAGTCCGTGGCACAGTGGCTAGAAACATAGGGATACTGTACGAATTACAGATTCCTGAAGTTTCTGTAACATTGCTCCTATAACTTAGGGTTTAAAACACAACTAAAACATTGTCTCCCTGTATTCCAAGACTAATTATGTCAGCCACAGCTTGTATACACGTCATATAAATCACAGAAGGTAATTTGGTAAAATGTATGGGAGCATTTCTGAGATTCTTATCGTCTTACGGGGATGTCATAAGGGGTGAGGCATAACTACTGACCAATGAAGCGAATGGTTTAACCACTCAGCAGATGGGCTGTCGCATTCTCTGGTAGCTAGATTAATCGGTTGTCAGGACAGCCCGATGTTTTGAGGTTAAATGAAGGGTTACTCAGATTCCTTCTCAGGAGGTTCATCTGCTGGTTCACGAAATAGAACCGCCACGTGACTCGGCACCCACTTTAGAAGTACTGAAGGTATTCTATGCTTGAGGTATCAAAGTTGTGGCTAACACTTGGTTTTTAAAGCAAATATGCAAATGAACATTTGAATACACCACAAACTTATATATCTCCAGTATAAAACACTATCTATGTAAAATAATGTTTCAGGTACCTACTTATGAGGCAGTAGAAGAGCGTTGAAAATGATATGAACTTGTGTGTGTATGGAGCTGGTGGTGATGTGATACTTGCACATTCTGTTGGGAGGATACAGACCAGGGAACCCTGGACTCGCGAGAACACAAGACCCAGGTTCCCTACACGAGAAGTCCTGATACAGCCAGTCACATCCTGCAAACACAAGAAATGCACTACTTTAAATCACAGCTATTAGTAAATATTAGACACACCTGAGGACCAGAGCCCCGTCCTGGGAGCCAATGAGCTTGAGTGCATGAACGACTGTCTTGTGTAGTTCGGCAGACAGGGGAGTTTTCCTTGTCTCAACATGTAAACATAGTCACCGTAGGGCAAAAAGTAAATATCTGAAGCTATCATGGACAAATTTTAACATTTAACACTTTCCATGTGTGAGACGAACTATAATCTGCCTATACAGGGTGTTTAAAGTGTCCGATATTACAACTGAGTTGGTTTTGGTCAAATCTAGAATAAATATTTCCACAAACGTATGTCCGAACACAAATACTTATTCACATATGAGCCGATTAACAAAAACGGGAAATATATGCACATTTTGGATAGGTTTGGCATACAAAAATGTCTTTAAATGTCCCCATAGGCAAAAATCTACTGGACTGCGGCCTGGTGAACGAGCAGGCCATGATAATAGACCTCCTCGACCAATCCATCGTCTGTTAAATGTTTGGTGTAGGTATTGTCGCACAATGTGTACAAAATGAGGTTATGTCCGGTCATACATAAATCACATATGTCGTGTTTCCAGAAGTACAACTCCTCCAAAAGCACGGGTAACTCATTGCGCAGCGATACTGATACTATTCTGCCTACTCTCTGGTTTAAAAGCTTCACAGTCTAACTTTGAATAATAAAGCTGTGAATAAATGTAAACAATGATATGCTTGTGTTTTGTTTATGTGTTGTACGCTAATTTCTTGGGTTAAGATTGTGTGCTTTAGTGTTTAAAATAATTTTATCTATCGGCTCGCAAAAAATGAAAGAGATAAATTTGTTGCTGCAGCAAACAGTCCAGTAAAGTGTAATGTCAGATATTCTTGCCTGGCAATTACGTAGGTGCGTTCGTTAATTTATTAGCCAAAGTGACACAAAGCAATGAAAATAAGGTAAATGAGCAACTCGTGAACTTACCTGTGTGCTCTATTCGCCGACCGCCCTTGGCCTGGAAGCCTGCCCCGTGCACACTAGTGCTTGGTGTGAAACTGAAGTACGCCAGAAACTGAGATCGGAGTGTTCGGACTCCAACACTGCAACAGACAGAATGTTACAATTTTATTACTTCCATTCTAACTCTTGCTCAGTCACTCAACCTTCACGCCCCCTGAATCCAAAAAAAGTATTTTTAGAAAAAGGTCCGTGTGGGTGTGTGTCAATCTGTCGGTCTGTGGACAGCATAACTCAAAAACGAAAAGTCGGTTAAAAACCAAAGTTGGTATTTAAGTTTAATGTCTTTAAAGGATGCGACACGAAGATTTTGAAGAAAATAGCCCCACCCTAAACTACCCTTTACATGGAATTTTTTTTCGAAAATTTTGATTTTCTTGGAAATTGCTCCTTCGATTTTGATTAAAATGTGCTATGTTTGAGATATTTTTATAACAAATGAAATGTATATCTTGAATTTTCTGCCTATAGCACCTGTAGTCGTATTTACTCTGGACGACTTTTGCATAAGTGGTAAACCGTTAGAGATAGACAAAATCTTATTATGCAAAAAATGTAGATCTTGCTAAAATACACAATTCATGCCTGAATAAATTTTCTTGTAGGGTGAACCATTTCGGAGATATTCCTTGTTATGTGTGCGAGTTTCGGAAAACTTAGAAGTTTAGCGAAATGCAACAACGTTGTTCATTTTTTATATGTTAATCGTGCAAAGAGAACGGAATCTCAAAGGTCAAAAATATTTAACTGTCGCACAAAGCCTTCTGTATTCTAATATTCCTCTTGCACCTACAAGGAAATAAGGAATAAGATAATTTGTACAAATGTTTATCTTTTTTAACATGGAGATATAGGAATAAGAGTTTGTTAGAATGGTTAGTACAAGAGTAGAGAAAGTCATGTGAGTGTAACACATCAGATTTTTTATCTTACGTTTTTGTCTCTGAGCATTTCCTACGGGGATATTTTAGTTTTATTGAAAACAAGCTGGCAACACTGTAGATTGTGTCACTTTCACTAGTTCAGTACATAAACAAACACCATAACGGTGCGTCTTGAGAACATAAACACATACCCTGCGTTAGCTTCCAAAATATTACCCGAAAGTGAAAATACGCAACTTGTTTACATCCACAAACCACGTTAATTCCCTGACCAATCTCAACACAACGTTGTCGAGTTACTTTACGTCTGAAAGAGCTTCTCGGAGTATTCCTTCACGTCTTTTAAGTGATTAATTATTTTGAAACCCTGTATGATGTCCCATAATTACTAGCGAAGCTATGTTAGAAGTAACTTACTCTACGCATCTTACAAGTAACAAACTGTTATCTTCGTACATTCTTGTGGAATTACTCATCCAATTTGGAACAAAAACCGTTTATTCTTTCATAAGTAGCTGATCAAAGAACAAAATCCCATTGGACTTTCTTGTTTGTAATGGTTCTAGGAAGCACATATTACAAGGAATGTAATGAGACAACCGGCTTCACTTTTCTTCTGAAGGAACCTATGCTACGGCTTTTTACGCCCAAAAAAATTCATTGTCCTCCCCTGGATTTGAACCCGTAACATCGGGCTAGCAATTTGCCTGTACAACATTGGGAATGATGGTCTCTGGATGTGTCAGACTATATAATTTATCTGGTTCACCACACAGTACTGTCCTTGCCACGGCTGCTGTTTGTCGCAGTAGTCCTACTGTTGGCTTGTAGTTCATAATAGTTCTTCATCCGATCGTTAGGCATCTGGCTACATTAGCGGGACATCTGGAGCATGTCGTGAAGAAGCACGACAGCTACTGTTTCAGGACACAGGCCGCATTCTCCCCCAGGGTTACCCTGCAGGTCCTAAGATATTATTTGGCACTCCAGAGAGTTACCTCTTCTCGTTCAAGTCGCAGCGCCTTTCTGCTGACGTCGACCATGTCTTCGTGACTTCTGAGAGTATGAAATCCTAATATCACTTCCTCGGATGATCCTCTCTGCACGAGGTAGCAAATAACTAGGAGGAAAAATCACCAGAGTATTGACCACTGAGCCCCCAGTTGCCAGGGCGATCTCCTGCACCATCTTCCCTAGCTGCTGCAGCCCCTTCACTAGAGGTAAGTACGATATTCTGCGGCGCTGGCTCCCGAAACGGTTTTCGAAAGTTTCCTAAATATCTGCGGACACTACTGTTGTCGGGATCGCATTATAAACTTCTGCTGTTTGTCCCTGGAGGGTGGTTATCAGCCTTTATCGCTCGGTCGCTAGTTACAGGTAAGACAGATGGGGTGGCAGGGGTCAGCGCCCCTAGTTTCCTTATCACAAGTCGACAACTTGACCTTTCAGGGTGTCTACTTTCGTCAGGATACCGGATCAGACAGATCTATTACTACAAGAAAAAATCTGATGTGTTGCACTCACATGACTTTCTCTACTCTTGTACTAACCATTCTTACAAACTTTTATTCCTATATCTCCATGTTAGTTAAGATAAACATTTGTACAAATTATCTTATTGCTTATTTCCTTGTAGGTGCAAGGGGAATATTGGAATACAGTAGGCTTTGTGCGATAGTCAAATCTTTTAAAGCTTTGAGATTCCGTTCTCTTTGTACACGTAACATATAAAAAAATGAACAACGATGACCCATTTCACGAAAGTTCCAAGTTTTCCGAAACTCACACACATAACAAGGTGTATCTCCGAAATGGTTCACCCTACAAGAACATTTATTGAGACATAAATTGTGTATTTTAGCAAGATCTACATTTTTTGTATAGTATGATTTGGTCTATCTCTAACGGTTTACCAGTTATGCAAAAGTCGTCCAGAGTAAATACGACTACAGGGGCTATAGCCAGAAAATTCAAGATATACATTTCATTTGTTATACAAATATCTCAAACATATGACATTTTAATCAAAATCGTTAGAGCCATTTTCAAGAAAATCAAAATCTTCGAATAATTTTCCATGTAAAGGGTAGTTTAGGGTGGGGCTATTTTCTTCAAAATCTTCGTGTCACATCCTTGAACGACATTAAACTTAAATACCAACTTTGGTTTTTAACCGACTTTTCGTTTTTGAGCTATGCTGTACACAGACAGACACACAGACACACACGGACCTTTTTCTAAAAATGCTTTTTTTGGATTCATATGGGGCCTCAAAACATGTATTTCCGGTGAAATCTCGACTTCGAATTTTTGGGTGGAATACAATACTTCCCCTACTTACCAGTAGAGAAAGTAAAAAGGAACATATGATTCATAAAACTCAACCAAAAAATCTATCATCGCGGAACGTGCAGAAAACACCACGCACTACATTGGCTTTGACAATTTAAAACTTCTAGCAATCTGTCACAATTTCTATTAAAGAATAATGAGGAGAAGCATGAAAATATTTAAAGAAAAGATCAGTCTGAACCGTGTCATGGGCAAACCACTGAACACGATATGGAAGCAGGACGACTTCTTATTGGAGGAGAAGGAACCAATAGGATTACGAGTGGGAGGAGACAGCGAGGCCAATCAGAGTAGGCATTGAGTAGATGGAGTCGCCCTTTGAAGAACCTGAAACGTCGGTGTGATTTTTGATATTTTAATTTCCTAAAAAAGCTTACAAGACGCGGACCATGCCGGAAACCCAGAAAAAAGTAGTGGACAAAGACTGTGGAGGTCTACATCGTCATTCAATAACTGAGCAACACCTGAAACTTATTCCATAAAGCAAATTAAGAATTTGGCGATAAATTTAAAGAAAATTAAAATATTGCTTAGATGTATCTACACTTGCTTCCACCTTTCCTTGCCACCATTACAGCGCCACGCCTCTAGTGCCGTATTGCAACTGCCAACAGTTCATTGGTCAGCAGTTATCCCTCACTCCTTATGAGACCTCGTAAAACGATAAGAAACTGAAAGATGTTCCCAAACAGTGGAGTTTTCTAAATTGGTATTCCCTACCTGAGTAGAAAAAGTCGTGTGAGTGCAAAATACAAGCTATTTTCGTTTCCAGCCTTTATGACATTTTCGTATATGTGAGCTTAATTGTGGGAACGCTCTGCATTTAATTTTTGTTTCCCCTTTCTCCACATACATACTTCAAGACCTGGGGCTAGGGATGTTATATCTTCATTGAAGATGACGTCTGGGTATGACGTCATGTTTCATTGTGCACACGAACCTGGAGCCCTGACAGTCCACAAAGTGCCTTAGGGTGTCTCTCAGACAACTATAGCCCCAGAATATTTGCTCATAAAAGCACTTGACCAGCCGTTATATGCCCTTGTATGCACTCTAACAAAAACACCTTCTTCCGCAGCCAGATAAATGCATTCTCTCAAAGATTCGAGGGCTATAGTTGCTGTTTTGTAGATCCTGCTTTTTAAGTCTCGCCAGAAGAAAAAATCTAGAGGATTCAAACAGGATCGGAGGGAAGTCATAACCTTAATTTAAACCAGTGATAGATCTCTGTATTTGGAGCATAGTTTGTTTCTTACGTTTTTGTCTCTGACCGTTTCCTAAGGAGATCGTTTTGTCGAAAACAAGCTGCCCACACTACCGATTGTGTGTTTCTCTTTCACTGGTTCAGTACATAAACAAACACTACTGATACCACGCGTCTCTTTCTATATTACCGTACAAACGTAGGCAAAACATTAGTATCACTTCACGTTTTTTAAGTGATTAATTATTTCGAAACCCTGTCTAATGTCTTGAAACTTTATTTCATGTGTAAGTTATTTATTGTACAATTTCTAAACTCGCGCTAGTTGCGTTTAGAAATTTTTTTGCCATTGTTGACCAGTCCTGTAATCAAATTACTTTTAATTAATTAATAAACTTCAGTATGGTCGATCATAAAATATTTTTACGCCATCAAAACCCGGAACCGAGCCAATAAAATCGATTTTATTATCTGTATTATTTCTTTCTGAGGGTAGAGCTTACGTGTCAATGACTATGACAGTTTCATATAGCTCTTTCATTAATCACTTTTTCTAGAAATTGCCTTTTGTTGTACCAGAGACTTCAGTTCTCATTGCTGAACCGGCCTGATACTTGGAACTTGTATTACGTATGTAAGTGTATGAAGTTCTGCTCTAAATTAAATTTCTTGAGAACACCAATATACCCTCCACAGGCTTTTTATGAATTTCTCATAAAAAAAATATACCTACTGTTTGTTGCCAATTTTTATGAGCTCCAGAATCGCAATATCATATCCATATTCCCTTACTCAGTCCTAATTTAAAGAAACAATAAGAATAAGCACAAGTGAACGGGTTTGACGTTCGCTATTGTTGAGATTCCGTTCTCTTTGCACGCTTAACATAAAAAAATGAACAACGGTGTTCCATTTCACGAAAGTTTCAAGTTTTTCCAATCTGACACAAATAACAAGGAATATCTCCGAAATGGTTCAGTCTACAAAAAACTTCTTCAGACATAAATTGTGTATTTTAGTGAGATCTACACGTTCTGTATGTTAAGATTTTGTGTATCTCTTACGGTTTACGAGTTATTCAAAAGTCATACAGAGTAAATACGACTACAGGGGCTATAGTCACAAAATTCAAAATATACATTTCATTTGTGATAAAAATATCTCAAACATATGACAATTTAATCAAAATCGTTAGAGCTATTTTCAAGAAAATCACAATTTTCGAAAAATTTTCCATGTAAAGGGTAGTTTAGGGTGGGGCTATTTTCTTCAAAATCTTCGTGTCGCATCCTTAAAAAACAGTAAACTTAAATATCAACTTTTGTTGTTAACCGACTTTTCGTTTTTGAGTTGCTGTCCACAGACTGACCTACAGACACATAGGGCCTCAAAACATATATTTCTGGTGAAATCTCGACATCAAATTTTTGGGTGGAATACAATACTTATTTCTATTTATCAGTAGAGAAAGTAAAAATTAATTTCCCTGTGTTAGTCTCGCAAAAACTCGTAAATCGCTCCACCGATTTGAATAATTTGTTTTTCGTTTGTTCGGCTCAGAACATTAGGAAGAACCGAAATAATTAGCCGAATAATAAAATTTAAAAAAAAAAAAAAACAAAAAAAAAAACAACAACAACATCGGAATTGGCAATTGCCACTTCGGATTAGTTTCTAGGTATGCCGTTTGTGGCGGGCCTATCGTTTGACAGCTGTAAAAAAAGAATGGTGAATTAGGTATATGGTCGAGCATAAATTGTCGTATGAAACTTAGCTATAATGGTAATTAAATTTCTGTTTGTTATATTCAAAATTGTATGTTATGTTCCTAGAAGAGAGAGTAGATAAAGAAGTGTGTTTGTGTTTCAAAAAAGAAAAGTGTGTAGAGAAAATCGTGTGAATGTAACGTGCTAATCTCTATTTCACATTGTATGTAGAAGGGCGAGTAGTGAACGATGTGTGAATGTATTGTATATAGAGAACAGCTTGTGAATGTTACTTTATGTAGTAAAATGGATAGCACACAAACCTTGAAGAAATACACATATCTGCCATTAATTCGAAGTGACAATTCTCATAGAAAATCAGCGATTTTAACTTTTTTCTCGAATTTTTGGCAAAAGTATGCAATGTGTGCATATTTTCGACACGTTTGGTATACGCCAATGTCTTTAAATGTCCCAATAGCTAGAAATGTAATGTACTGGGGTCCGGTGAACGGGGAGGCCATGTTATTGGACCTCGTCGACCTTTCCATCGTGCACTAAATGTATGGTTTAAGTATTGTGGCGCGGTGTGTACAAAATAGGGCGGTTACGCGTTATACATAAACAACCTACAAGCACAACTTCTACAAAAACATGGAACATCGTTGTTCATTTTTTTATATGTGCAAAGAGAACGGGATGCCAAAGGTTTAAAACATTTGACTATCGCTCAAAGCCTTCTGTATTCTAATATTCCCCTTGCACCAACAAGCAAATAAGCAATAAAATGCTTATCTCGACTAACACGGCCTATATATGAGGGTGGTACTCAAGGGGGTGTTAGTCCGCCGCGCTTGAGTGAATCCCAAACTCCCCTATTGAACTACCCTAGCGTAAAGTTTCCAAGTTTTTAGACCATAACGAACTTTTAAGGGATGAAATTAGTTGTTGGACTTCGCATCCCTGTCGGAAATAATCGTGCACCTCAGCGAATTGACTGCTCTGCATTTGCAGGGTAAGAACAACCCTTGCCAATCTAAGGGATGAACTGACACATTTACACTAAAACTAGTTCTTTTGGGAATGCATCAATCTCACACTTTTCCTTCAAATTAAATAACCATCCTGCAGGCTTTGAGCGATAGTCAAATCTTTTAAAGCTTTGAGATTCCGTTCTCTTTGCACACTTAACATATAAAAAATGAACAACGATGTTCCATTCCAGTGTTTGTTTTCCGAAACTCACATACATAACAAGGAATATCTCCGAAATGGTTCACACTACCAAAAAATTTATTGAGACATAAATTGTATATTTTAGCAAGGTCTACATTTTTTGTATAGTAAGATTTGGTCTATCTCTAACGGTTTACCAGTTATGCAAAAGCCGTCCAGAGTAAATACGACTACAGGGGCTATAGCCAGAAAATTCAAGATATACATTTCATTTTTCATACAAATATCTCAAACATATGATATTTTAATCAAAATCGTTAGAGCCAATTTCAAGAAAATCCAAATTTTCAAAAAATTTTCCATGTAAAAGGTAGTTTAGGGTGGAGCTATTTTCTTCAAAATCTTCGT
The DNA here is from genome assembly GCA_030765045.1 of Tenodera sinensis. Classification (NCBI taxonomy): domain Eukaryota; kingdom Metazoa; phylum Arthropoda; class Insecta; order Mantodea; family Mantidae; genus Tenodera; species Tenodera sinensis. The sequence continues at coordinate 129,687,469 of CM060970.1, forward strand.
GTCGCATCCTTGAAGGACATTAAACTTAAATACCAACTTTGGTTTTTAACCGACTTTTCGTTTTCGAGTTATGCTGTCCACAGACTGACACACACACACATGGACGACCTTTCTCTAAAAATGCTTTTTTTGGATTCAGGGGGCCTCAAAACATATTTTTCCGGTGAAATCTCGACATCGAATTTTTGAGTGGAATACAATACTTCCCCTACTTACTAGTAGAGAAAGTAATCAAGCTTTTTATGCTATAAATTTGTTATGCATTTCATAGTTTATTATTTTATATAAATGAAGCATAATATTTGTATATTTATACTAATAATTACAGGGTCTGTTTGTTTCATTTTCTGCACATCTGTTGCATAACCAACAAATATTTATATAAATAATAGGTATAATAATTATAACAAAGTCCACCTGTATTATTAATATCAGTCTGGCATGTTGTTCAAATAATTATTTCAACGAAACATGTTTACGCACTGTAGCTATGTACCTACCAAACGAAATTAATTTTGTTCTATGTCACAGAAAAATTCAACACCGAGGTATTATCAGAAATAGGTGTTTTGAAACTCCTGAATAAAAACTCTGACGTGTTGCACTCACATGCTTTCTCTACCCACATTCGGTCTGGTTGACCCTCGATTACTCTTCTACTCTTATACTGCTTTCTCTACTCACTCTTCTACTCTCACATAACTTTCTCTACTGTCTTTTTTAGTCTCACATTGTTTTCTCTACTCACTCTTCTACTCTCAGACGACTTTCTCTACTCACCTTTCTACTCTCACATTATCTTACTTACTGTTTCTTCTACTCTCACATTAGTTACTCAACACAATCTCGTACACTCACATTTCCTTATCTACTCATCCTTCTACTTTCACATGACTTTCTCTACGCACTTTTCTACATTCACATGGCTTTCTCTACCAACTCTTCTACTCTCACATGACTGTCTCTCCTCACTCTTCTCCACACACACCTCTAATCACTCTTATACTTTCACATGACTTTCTCTACTCATTCTTCTACACTCACATGACTCTCTACTTACTCTTCTAATCTCAATGAGTTTCTCTACTTACTCTCACATGACTTTCGCTACTTACTCTTCTACTCTCACACGACTTTCTCTACTTACTCTTCTACTCTTACATGACTTTCTCCACTTACTCTTCTACACTCAAATGACTTTCCCTACTTACTCTTCTACTCTTACATGACTTTCTCTACTTACTCTTCTACTCTCACATGACTTTCTCTACTCATTCTTCTACACTCACATTACTTTTTCTACTTACTCTTCTAATCTCACATGACTTTCTCTACTCAATCTTCTACTCTCACATTACTTTCTCTTCTAGAAACACTCACATTTGTTTCTTTGCTCAGTCTTTTAGGACCAATCACATGACTTTCTCTGCTTACTCATGTAGGACCACTCACATGACTTCCTCTACTCACTCTTGTGTAAACGCTCACATGACTTTCTCCTCTCTTCAAGAAAAGCTCACATGACTTTTTCTACGCACTCTTCTAAAAAACTCGCAGCATTTTCTCTACTCACACTTCTAGGAAATCTCACGTGAATTTCTCTTCTCACTCTTAAAGAAACGCTCGCATGGCCTTCTCTACTCACTCACTTCCCTCGTTCGTTCGTGTAAATCGGAACACTGGTTCTAGAGTTACGTCGAAGTTAAGTGTTGGCGGGAATGGGACTTCTAAGGTACAAACAGCAGTCTCGGGTCGGCGACCAAGGTGCCCTCTGGTGCGAATCGTGGAGGGCTTCAATCCACTGGTGCGTTTGTCTATCTCAGACAACTGGTTCTAGAGCTATGTAGTTTAGGGTTGAGGAATTATGGTTTTTAACCGACTTTTCACTTTTCAGTTAAGCTATTCACAGACATACATGCACCCTTTTTAAAAGTGCTTTTCTCCCTTGATTTAGAGGGATTTAAACATATATTTCCGTTGAAATGCAATAGTTCTCGTACTTATTATACGAAGTAGTTTTGTATGGTGGTGTGGTTAGAGCACAGAGGCGACATGCAGCGCTCCTATGTGAGAATGTGTGCACTAGCGAGCGCATCTGTGATGGAAACTTTGCTCATTAGAGCTGCTAGGCCTATGCCACGTCACCCACACGGGTTATTAATTCAACTACGTACCATTCCACCTTGTCATAGAAACTGCGCTAGTTACCAACTTGACTGCAAAGAGTTACTGCTGGCTGCCTCTAATATTAACAACACGAACGAGCGACGTGACGATTTCTTCAATAAACCGCTCTGGTCTAATTAGCCAGAGCTGAATTTATGACAACGTGCTGGTACCCTGTCACTGTAAACATGAACGAACTACAGCCCTCCATATGCAGTCATCAAGGGGGAGGGGGGGGGGGTTGCGCCTAAGAAGACTTATGACGTATGCAGAAAGTACCATTAGCTCTTGCGTCAATAGTTGCCTTTCCCCTACACAATTAATACTACCTCCATTTATATCAACACTGACTTCATCAAGAGAACCAATAGCAGAAATCTGGAAAATAATCATGAAATATATGTGTTGCACTCACATGACTTTCTCTACTCTTGTACTAACCATTCTTACAAACTCTTATTCCTATATCTTCTTCGTGTTAGTTGAGATAAACATTTGTACAAATTATCTTATTGCTTATTTCCTTGTAGGTACAAGGGGAATATGGGAATACAGTAGACTTTGTGCGATAGTCAAATTATTAAACCTTTCTCTTTGCCCAGTTAACATATAAAATGAATAACGACGTTCTATTGCACAAAATTAAAAAATTTTTGAGACATAAATTGCGTATTTTAGCAAGATCTACATTTTTTGTATAGTAAGATTTGGTCTATCTCTAACGGTTTACCAGTTGTGCAAAAGTCGTCCAGAGTAAATACGACTACAGGGGCTCTAGCCAGAAAATTCAAGATATACATTTCACTTGTCATAAAAATATCTCAAACATATGACATTTTAATCAAAATCGTTAGAGCCAATTTTAAGAAAATAAAAATTTTCGAAACATTTTCCATGTAAAGGGTAGTTTAGGGTGGGGCTATTTTCTTCAAAATCTTCGTGTCGCATTCTTGAAAGACATTAAACTTAAATACCAAATTTGGTTTTAGATCGACTTTTCGTTTTTGAGCTATGCTTTCCAAAGACTGACACACAGAAACATCAAGTATTTAAATAACATTTCTTTAACTATGTCATCCTTTAATTCGTGAATTAGTCTTAATAAACGTAACTTGTGATAATCAAGTTGACAATCACTTGTTGCATTACTTATGATAAAGTTTCAGTGTAGCTCTTACAGTTTATCAGTTATACAAACGTCTTCACAAGCTTCTGGGGACATTATTATTTCAAAAATAAAACGTATTATAATTAACAGTTAACACTACTTTTAAATTATATTTTTGTATTGTTATCCACAGGTAGCAAACGAGGTGTATACAGTTTCTTCTTTTTCAGGAATCTAGAGTAACTTTCCAGAATTGAAGTTTCTAGAAGCTTTCTGGGCCGCGCCGTGGCCGAGAGGTTAGACTGTTTGACTCTCACCAAAGCGACCAGGGTGAGAGTGGGATGTATGGTGGAGACACCGGCGCAGGAGCGGCCTTTCTCCGGTTTCGCCACCCCTGGACCCCGCTCATGACGCCTGTCGTGGGTAGAGGTGGAGAATCTAGCGGCCGGGCGGTAGGCCAAGGCTACTTTCAGAGGGTTATCTCTAGATTATATGAACGTTGAGAATACTTACTGAAAGAGGAGAGTTGCAGCTCCCTTGTCACCAAAGAGCACGACTGGGGGTGTGAAGCGTTCGTTGGTACCACATATCTGAGTATCCCCAGGTCTGGGGTAGGCGTCCGACCCGTCCACAAGCTGCAAGAACCCGCCCTCGCAGCTGCAACACAAACATGGGGGTATTTACTGCCGATCAATTCACTCAAACTTATGGCAAAGAGATTAAAATGATAAGTTAACATTCAATACATGTAGATGTGGGTTTAAGGGCGCTCAACTACGTCATCAGCACTCTTATCAAATGCATCATGCCTAAAACCACAGACAAAAATAAAACCAACTCCTATTTCTTTATCTTCTTCGTGTTAGTTGAGATAAACATTTGTACAAATTATCTTATTGCTTATTTCCTTGTAGCTACAAGGGGAATATGGGAATTCAGTAGACTTTGTGCGATAGTCAAATGTTTTAAAGGTTAGAGATTCCGTTCTCTTTGTACACGTAACATATAAAAAATGAACAAGGATATTCCATTTCACGAAAATTATATTTTCCGAAACTCACACACGTAACAAGGAATATCTCCGAAATGGTTCACCCTACCAAACAATTTATTGAGACATAAATTGTGTATTTTAGCAAGATCTACATTTTTTGTATAGTAAGATTTGGTCTATCTCTAACAGTTTACCAGTTATGCAAAAGTCGTCCAAAGTAAATACGACTACAGGGGCTATAGCCAGAAAATTCAAGATATACATTTCATATCTCAAACATATGACATTTTAATCAAAATCGTTAGAGCCATTTTCAAGAAAATAAAAATTTTCGAAAAATTTTCCATGTAAAGGGTAGTGTAGGGTGGGGCTGTTTTCTTCAAAATCTTCGTGTTGCATCCTTGAAAGACATTAAACTTAAATACTAACTTTGATTTTTAACCGACTTTTCGTTTTTGAGTTATGCTGTCCAGAGACTGACTGACAAGACACACACACGGACCTTTTTCTAAAAAATGCTTTTTTTGGATTCAGGGGGCCTCAAAACATATTTCCGGTGAAATCTCGACATCGAATTTTTGGGTGGAATACAATGCTTCCCCTACTTACCAGTAGAGAAAGTAAAAAAAAAAAATTATTTAAAATATGAGACTGATAATTCGGCGCGGCGCAACAAACCCCAAATTTTGCAGTAGGGTCAAGAACTTTAGGAATATGGAGATTTTCGGTAAACCAGAATTATTTTCAGAGATGTAGGGAATGTGTTCATGTTGAAGGTAAGCCTAAGTTAAATTAGTACATTAGTGTGTTCTGTACCCAAGACTTGCCGGTCGTTTACTCGTAACTTTGGCGGGGAGTACGCCGGGTTTCGCCCAGGTCCGGTGACGTCACGGGGCGGTCCGGCTGAGCTCAAACCCACTGTATTTGAGGAAGTCGCACGAACTACAGGTAAACAACTAGCATAATATTAGAAAGTAATTGTAAAATATAGCGAAAAATGATTTGTTTTCGGAAATATGACGCTGTCTTGCACAAAGCGCGAGAGGAAAGGCATTGTTGTTTGATAAAGGGGGTAAGGTGCTCGACGCCTAATGTGTGAACGAGGAAGTGCATCTTGACAGGAAATCAAATTTCAATATTTCCTGAAGTGACTTTGACGACAGCTGCAAATATGAAAGTTGGAATGTCAAGGCAATACAGATCCTTTTATATCCGGTCTGGTCTTTGCTGACATTTCCGTTGGGGATCCTGCCCAACCGCCCGGAGCGGGGAGTCGATTTATTGATCCAATTGGATACCTGTCCATGCCATGCGGCCATCTCTTCACGTGAGGAAATTTGCTTCGGAGGAAGTTCCCGGGGCTGTGGGATTATCCATCTAACAGCTGAAACCCTGGCATTTGCTTCCCAAGAGCTTTTCACTGTATCTGTCTTGTTCAGGCTGCTTGGAGAATCGCTGACACCAACTCTCCAGGACAAAAAACTCTAAATCGCTATCGATTTGATAGAAATAGCTTTCACATGAGTCTTTCTACTCATTCTTCTGCAAACCGTACGTAAACAAGCTAATCATTCTACCACACTCTCTATATTTATTGTTGGTGACTGACAGCGTCTACAACTGTCCACGCAGGCCTTGGTGCTAGGCAGCTGTACCTCTGCTTCTGTATGTGACGGACAGATGGCAGCTTCCACGCCTGTCCACAAACCCTTACTGCTCAGAAACTTTATCTCTGCTTCTACGACGGCAGGAACGAAGTGGTAACACTGTTTTATCTCTGCGCAGGGATTTTTGTTGTGGTTGGCAACGTACGTAAAGGGTGGCAGAGTTAGTGTAGGTGCAGTGTGTTGAATATAAGTCGTTAAATTACATCGAAGTGACCCGCTCGTCACTCTGGGCTAGTGAAGCATGTGAGAACGAGACTATGCCGTATCGTACTGTGGCACGTTGGGTTGCAGCTTTTCGTGCACTATATGATAATGTGGACAAGGAACTAGGTAGAGGTCCAGATGGCTTTGAAAGCAGCGTCACTGAATGGTATACATGTGCAACTGTCTTAGAAATCAAGTACTTCATCTCGTAAATATCTTATAAAAAATTACTGCAGTTCAACTCGCAGATAAGTCACGTCAGAAGTTCTGATGAGTTTGACTTAAGCCATTGGAACGTGTTCTGGGCTGAGACTTAGGAAGTTACTAATGTGGGCGTTTCTCTCAGTGAGCCATAACGCCTCGCGTCCAGTAATGCCAACAGTTTGACCTCATCGTGATCAATATGTTGTTTACTGACTCTTGCCAAGGTTCACGCTTCTGCTGCACGCGTTGAACCGCATTCTTCCTGGATGACCTGCAGCTTGGGGCAATACTAACAATGGGTGCTCTCGAACGTTACCCCGGGTCGCCTAACCCTCCACTTCGTTACATTAAACTTTTCATAATCACCCTTTAACTACTTATGTCTCCTACAGGTTTGGAAATATTGTCCCCCAAATTGGAGGTGTGTCCGAGAAGGAGAGAAGCTGGTTTCCGAATCCCGCACCCCCCTTGGAAGTAGGAACCCGAAGGGGTGGGTAAGAACCGCGCTGAGCCAGCCTCTGCCGGGGTCTGTTCTGTCGTGGCAAGCTACCGACCGCCCTTAGGATCCATGCACCTCATCCACTCTCCCAGGGGGACGCACAAGAGATCGTCTTTTGGTCGAGGTGCTAAGTCCCCCTTCAATAAAGCTATCATCCCAGTACATCTTATATCCATCTGGTTTTGCTTTACCAAAGTTGATCATTATATTAATAATTGCTCCCTTAGATTATATTATATTCTGTGGTAAACGCAATTTATGGTACACCTAAGTGAAACAGGTAATTTTCTAAACTAATGAATTTAAAAGCTTATTTTTAATTTCTCTAATACGTAAAACGAACAACGATATTCCATTTCACGAAAGTTTTTAAGTTTTAAGAAACTCACACACATAACAAGAAATATCTCCGAAATGGTTCACTCTACAAGAAAATTTATTGAGACACAAATTGTCTATTTTAGCAAGATCTACATTTTTTGTGTAGTAAGATTTTGTCTATCTCTAACGGTTTACCAGTTATTCAAAAGTCGTCCAGAGTAAATACGACTACAGGGGCTATAGCCAGGAAATTCAAAATATACATTTCATTTGTCATAAAATTATCTCTAATATATGACATTTTAATCAAAATCGTTAGCGCCATTATCAAGAAAATCAAAATTTTCAAAACCTTTTCCATGTAAAGAGTAGTTTAGGGTGGGGCCTTTTTCATCAAAATCTTCGTGTCGCATCCTTGAAAGACATTAAACTTAACTACCAAGTTTGGCTTTTAACCGATTTTTCGTTTTTGAGTTATGCTTCGGATTTTTGGGAGGAATACATGAAAAATTGGCCGCGGTATCTAATCAAACAAATAAGCAGGAAGACTTTTGGATTCACAGAATCTCAAAGCATCCATTTTCTGTTCAGTGGAATATTTCGATCCCTAATGGGTATAGGAATAATGAAATGAGCTTCAAACCGACTCCGCTCCTAATTTCCATTTACAGCAATTTTAAGTTCTAACAGAGACATCTCTATACCAGGAAGTTATTAATTAAGTATAGACATCTGAAACGCCTACCGTATTCCCTCCTAAAAATTCTTCTATGTGAAGATTTCATTAACAGAAGGTATTGGTTTGTACCTTGTTGTTCGATATCCCAAAGCGTAGCCTTTTGTCTTACACTTGTTTCCTGTAACCGACCTTAGGTCATGAGAAATACGCAGGGGGTTCGCCACTGAAGCTAGGCTTGTTGTACACCAAGCCAATTTAGTAATACTTGGGAACATCCCGATCTCTTTACCTCTTACAGTTCTCGTAAGGGTGAGGCTTAACTACTGACCAACGAACTCTTGACAGATGCAATACGGGACATGAAAAGGGTAGATACACCTCACCTCCTAGAAAAGTCACGCTTTAATTTTTTTTTAAATTTATCTCAAATTCTTAATGTCTGTTATGTCTTCTTCGGTAATTGAGATAAACATTTGTACAAATTATCTTATTGCTTATTTCCTTGTAGGTACAAGGGGAATATTGGAATACAGTAGGCTTAGTGCGATACTCAAATCTTCTAAGCTTTGAAATTCCGTTCACTTTGCACGCTAAACATATAAAACAATGAACAACGATGTTCAATTTCACCAAAGTATTAAGTTTTCCGAAACTCACAGTCATAACAAGGAATATCTCCGAAATGGTTCACCCTACAAGAAAATTTATTGAGACATAAATTGTGTATTTTAGCAACATCTACATTTTTTGTATAATAAATTTTTTTCTATCTCTTACGGTTTACCAGTTATGCAAAAGTCGTCCAGAGTAAATACGACTACAGGGGCTATAGCCAGAAAATTCAAGATATACATTTCATTTTCCATAAGAATATCTCAAACATATGGTAGTTTAACAGCTATTTTCAAGAAAACCAAAATTTTTGAAACATTTTCCTTAGTCTAGGTTGGAGGAACTTTCTTCAAAATTTTGGTTTGGCATCCTTAAGAGACATTAAACTTAAATACCAACCTTGCTTTTTACCGACTTTTCGTTTTATGCTGTCCACAAACCGACACACGCACACACACAGGGACCGTTTTCTAAAAACGCTTTTCTTTGGACTCAGGGGGCCTCAAAACATATATTCCCGGTGAAATCCCGACATCGAATTTTTGTGTGGAATACAATACTTGCTTGGTTTACTATACGTAGGTTTCATCCTAGGAATTCTCGCTATATTTGTACTGGATTTGAGGGATTTCTTGAACGCGATGTGTATTTTTAGAGGCCCAGTTCGGACTAGCCGGTAGTGGGGGAATCCAGCAAGGTCGCGGGACGGGCGAAACGCCGTATATTCCGTTATGTTTTAAATGAAGAACAGTGTGTTTAGGAGATTTTATTATGAAAGATAGAACAAAAGTCATAAATATAAAATTAAATTTGTTTCAACAGATGTGTGGAAGAATTTGATGAGTTTTGTTAAAGAATGTCCTTATTGCACCGTTCTCAGTGTTGAACACTAAGTAATAAATATATTTGATACAGCTAGAGGTCGCGGAAGTTATGCTTTAGTGGATAAACAGGAGACTAGATATATTCGAGAAGAGCTGGGAATATTCAAACTAACGGACCAAACATTAGACAACAGGGAAAGATACTATGACTATGTCTGGAACATGATGGGATTGCCCAAAGAGTATTAAATTACAGGCCAAGAGGAGAAGATGGATAGAAAAAGTTTAGTTTGGGGTCTGCTTGGAAACAATTCAACAGTCTGGGTTTGGCATCACGCTATTTCCACGTCGAAACCAATTCCTGTTACAACATATTTTATTGATGGTGAAACAATTGACATTAACATAGGAGCATCACTCTTTGATAACTGATGCCCTGTGTACTCGTACCTTAATAACGACAGTGTTGTGGAGAAGCACTGTAAGGTAACAATGAGGAAGAAGATTGTGACGTAAGACGCAATTTTAGTGCATATGGGTTCTCATGTTGCTACTCTTGTACGTACACAGCTGCAGGCGTCTTCCGATGCGCGTGCATATACGACGGCTGCGCAGTACCGGTTACGTCATTCATTCTCCGTATCCAAGTCGTAAAGCATGTGACTTAACACGATGCAGCGCTCTAATGATAATAAAGTATTGGAAAACCTATATTGTGTCATTTTTTATAAAAAACATTATCCGTACTTAGTTTCAGAACACACTTTGCACTTAGGGTGTATGTAACGCGCAGCAAAACAAAGGGTTTTCCAAATTATTCATGAAACGCCCAGCGGCTGGCGTATTTGTACAGGTTCCAGTTCGACAAAGGTCCGTGTTACGTCATCAACTCATTATAGGGAGTCGAGGCAACAAGGAGCGATTAGTAGTTAAAGACTTGAGAACTCACCACAGCAGGCTGTGTGTGTGTGTATGTGTGTGTGTGTGTGTGTGTGTGTGTGTGTGTGTGTGTGTGTGTGTGTGTGTGTGTGTGTGTGTGTGTCAGACTTAGTTTTTGCCAGACAAACACACAACTGAAAGACAGAAAATTGTGTGTTAAGCTTACGAGAAGAAAACAGTTGTGAAATGTAATATAACGAAAGACTATAGATTGTGTTAACGCCAATAAAAGAGAACTGTATTTTGCCTCGTGCTTATGATCCAACAGAACTATATTTACTATCGTCTTACATTCCAATAGTATTTACCATGATTATCATACATCTTGAAAACTCACAGACAATCCCCAATATTTAAGGTACTATATTTTATGGCGTGCTTCGGTAGCTTGTGTTTACATCAAGTGGGGATCTAAGGATGGAGATATTATAGACTCTGACACGATTTGTTGAACAGAGTTGTACTCACCTAGTACCGTTGAAACGGCCGACACTAACTAGGCGATAAACTTGTATTTCCACTCGCTGCCCTGTGTCTGGCTGCAGAAGGTACCAACAGAAACTCGGCCCTTCCATAGATGGCGACTTGATCTGACCGAACGTCTTACCAGACCGTGCGGAAAGATACCTGGAGTCGATCGTGATGTTGCACACTGAAACAAAATAATATTTACTAGCAGATTTACCCTTTCACTATAATTACAATAATTACTAGTCTACCCTTGCAAATAAGACATCAATAGAATATAAATATCAGTGATATATTTCATAACTCAGAACCGAAAACTCGGTTAAAAACCAAAGTAGACACCAGTATTATAAAAAATGAACAACGATGTTCCATTTCACGAAAGTTTTAAGTTTTCCGAAACTCACACACATTACCAGGAATATCTTCGAAATGGTTCACCCTACAAGAAAATTTATCGGGACATAAATTGTGTATTTTAGCAAGATCTACACTTTTCGTATAGTAAGATTTGGTTTATCTCTAACGGTTTACCAGTTATACAAAAGCCGTCCAGAGTAAATACGACTACAGGGGCTACAGCCAGAAAATTCAAGATATACATTTCATTTGTCATAAAAATATCTCAAACATATGACATTTTAATCAAAATTGTTACAGTAATTTTCAAGAAAATCAACATTTTCGAAAATTTTTCCATGTAAAGGGTAGTTTAGGGTGAAGCTATTTTCTTTAAAATCTTCGCGTCGCATCCTTGAAAGACATTAAACTTAATTACAAAATTTGGTTTTTAAACTACTTTTCGTTTTTGAGTTATGCTGTCCACAGGCTGACACACACACACACACACACACACACACACACACACACACACACACACACACACACACACACACACACACAGGTGGAATAGAATACTTCCCCTACTTGCTAGTAGAGGAAGTAAAAATGACATCAATTGTATGATTTAAGGGATTCCTATCTGTGGTGTTCCAAGTTTTTGTCTATCTCTTATCGTTTGCAAGTTCTAAGAAAATTTATTCACAATGAAGACAAACAGGATATTCCCACGAGGTTTAAAATATGTGGATTGTTATATGAATATCTCAAACATGTTATATTTCAACTAAATCCGCTACAATCATGTTTGAGGCCAAAACTATTTGGAATTGTTTATACAGGGTG